>CM060119.1:12777453-13169953 GCA_030522415.1 Channallabes apus
TTGTTTTTCGACAGGCGGATCGGCGCAGCGTCTGCAGTGATGCGGGCTCTGTATCGGTCCGTCGTGGTGAAGAAGGAGCTGAGCCAAAAGGCAAAGCTCTCAATTTACCGGTCGGTCTACGTTCCTACCCTCACCTATGGTCATGAGCTGTGGGTAGTGACCGAAAGAACAAGATTGCGAATACAAGTTCCGAAATGAGTTTCCTCCGCAGGGTGTCTGGGCTCTCCCTTAGAGATAGGGTGAGAAGCTCGGTCATCCGGGAGGGGCTCAGAGTAGAGCCGCTGCTCCTCCGCATCGAGAGGAGCCAGATGAGGTGGCATCTAGGATGCCCCCTGGACGCCTCCCTTGTGAGGTGTTCCGGACACGCCCCACCGGAAAGAGACCCCGGGGAAGACCCAGGACACGTTGGAGGGACTATGTCTCTCGGCTGGCCTGAGAACGCCTTGGGATCCCCCCGAAAGAGCTGGAAGAAGTGGCCAGGGAGAGGGAAGTCTGGGCATCCCTGCTGAAGCTGCTGCCCCCGCGACCCGACCTCGGATAAGCGGAAGAAAATGGATGGATGGATGGATGTTTTTGCGCCAGACAGTGTATGCATAAGGTTTAGCAAAAATGCAGCGTTTAATGTAGGCTTGATTTTATAGAAGCAATATATAGGAATATATAAAAACATAAATTGCAATGTGGCACAGTGACCTTGCACCTCCAGGGTCGAGGGTTCGGTTTCCGCCTCAGGCCTGTGTGTGTGTGGAGTTTGCATGTTCTTCCCATGTTTGGTGGGTTTCCTCCCATAGTCCAAAAGATTAGGTTACAGTAATTGCCCTGTTGTGTGTATATATGTATTAATAAAACAAGCTAGCCTTTGGCACTCACAAACATAAATGATGCTCAGTGCCTATGAGCCTGTCACCAGTTTACTGATACTCAATATTCTTAAATTTAATTTGCGGTACTGTTAATGATGCAGCTGATCGGCATATAGAGAATCAGTGTCCTATTTTGTTTATTCTAGGGCCAGGGGTAGCTCAGTGGTTAAGGCATTGGACTATGGTTCCCAGGTTCAAACCCCACAACCTTACAAAAATGTAAGTCGCTCTGGATAAGAGTGTCTACTAAATGTAAATGTATTCTCACTTTATCACTTCCAAATATACATACCTATTCCTTTACTGCTGAGAGGACTGTGGTTCTTATTCTCAGAACCCAAAGATTCTGTAAAGACAAGTATCTCCAGAATCTCTAATGCTGTTAATTTATATTGAGTAACCTTTGGTCTTTTGCCCAATGAGACATTATTAAATATAATAATTAAGGGCTAAATAATAATACTAATACTAAATAAGGGCCTCAAGCTTTTCCCACCCCACTGCAAACACACACACACACACACACATATACTGTATATATACATACATACACATATACATTTATATACAGTACACACACACACACACACACACACACACACATATATATCTACACACACACATATATAGTAACATCAATTTGCAAACCCAACTATGTCTTCATTTGAAACAGTACTTACAGAACTAAATTCACTGACTCTTTGTTAGAATTCACATGAAGCTCTCATTTAATTAGGTTCCATAGTTTCACTGATCGCCGACATGCACCTGCAGATTGTTCTGAGTAATGAAGCATCAAGTTTGTGACCACATTGTGTCTCACTGCTCTTGTTCTATTCTCATGCACCATTTAGGACTATTGCATCATACAGTAGATCCCTACTTTGTTCCTGTGAACCAAGTGGTGATTTGAAGGAAGATCATAGCGCTGTTTGGGTAACAAATGAAACCATACCTTGATGCCACACAACATATGTTAAAATTGTGTTTTCCATTAGAGCTGGTGTGGAAAAAAAGACACAACAAACTTCAAACTCAATTAATGTGACCAAAAAGCATATCTCAAAGTGTTGTAAATGAGCATATACAGTAGCTTGTGTGAGTAGTTAAGGTATTCAGATCAAGGTTTTCATTCCCTCTACTTTATAAAAATGTGTAGTTTTACTATCATATGAATTATCAAAATCTGCCTTTATAACCATATATAGCTCAATAATTAAAAAACAATTTGTGTCTATTATAGTGATTTGCACATTTTTTCAATGGGCAGATTCAACTGCTATCAGTCGTTATATCCCATAGTGTATATAGGACTTGATATTACTTTATAATATCATATACAGAATTGCATTTTATATTCACAAAACATGTACTGTAGGTCCTACATTTTGGTTGCTGGAGTCTTGCCTAGAATATGTGCTTTATTTAACATGTGGAGACAACATAATAAGGCAAAACAACTAAGTTTAGTCACAATAAGTTTAGTCAAACATTTGAGCACACTAGATCTTTTGGTCCAGTTGTCTTCAGTTCAGCACTAGTTTTGGACTTCTTTTTAGTCATCTTAGTGCTGTGTTTTAAGTACTTCTCTTTGTTATGGATGACCTGGATGTACTGGTCAGTGCTGCTGTTTTGCTGGTCACTGCTGGACTCCAATGACGCCGAATCAGACTCAGTCAGTGATGGCTCTCCTTTGCGTTTGTTCTTGGACTTGACATGAGGTTCTCCATGCCTGTGTGGTGTTTCCGTGATCTTAACATTTGTTCGGGATCGGCTACGAGGGCCTTCTTCCTCCCAGTCTAGATAATCTTCTTCTTCTTCCGCTCCATACACTCTACGTGCTAGGCGGCTGTCCAGAGTTTCACCAATGTAAAATCGTGCCGGTGATCTCTGATGGAGATCTGAGAGTGACTTCGGCCTGTGTGAGTGCCCTAAAGATCCTCTCTTTCCACCTTCATTAGCTTCGTCGTCTTCCTCTTCCTCACTAAGGTGGGGCTGCTGACCCCGGGGAATGTAGCACTTCACATTGCGGGGGTAAAGCTCTACAATTTCAGCTGCCTCGTCCACCACACGGTAGTGCCTGGGCAGACGCATGGTAGAACGCATAACCTTCTTTCGTGGTTCATGTTCATTTAGAATGACATACCGGGTGGTGTGAGCACGCCGACCCAGGTAGTTCTGTGCAGTGACGATACCAGGCTCTGGGTGCATGGGCCTGAGGCCTTTCCTGAACACCGGGTCTGAGTGGACACTCTCAGAAAAATGCACAGATGGATTGTAGGCCATGTGATGGTATGATTTGGAACGGCCTGAATAGACTTGATGCCTGAAAAAGCAACAAAATTGTGGAGTATAAATCTGAATCTGATATAATGGTTTGACTATTTCTCTTCAAGACCCTTATGGCTTCTACATAGAGCTTACATGCCTAATAAACAAACAGACAAACAGCAATAACTTGGCAAAAAAAAAAAAAAACAAGCGTAACAATTTCCCATTTGTCACAAGACATGTTTTGTGTTCATCACTTCCATCCTTATTATAATAAAGTTTATATAAATTGTACTGTATGTGCAGTATATAGCTAACAAGAAATGTCTAGTCTTCAATTCCATAAGGCTAGCATAAGAGCTATCTGAGCTGGCATGCTCACCCTTTAAAAAGGTGAGCAATGATGAAAAAAAAAGTTATTCTACTTATACAGGATGTACAGTAGCTGTAGCGTTCAGCTCTATGTTAGAGGTTTTTCCTCTGAATCACATATTTACAGAGAAGACTTTGGTGAGCTACACCACCTTTCATACCTTGTTAGATACATTATTTAAGTATTTAAGTGGTTTATACAGTACTAGTAAATGTCAGACATTAAATATATCTTTGGTACTTTGTAACTTTTAGGCAGGAACAATAGATTAGTCCTTTTGCCAAAATATTAACTACCAATATACATACACTTGTAAGCTCCATTTTCATTTATTTATTTTTAAACACTTAGGTGAATGAAAATGAAATTTCAAGCTTTGGGGCTGCAAAGCAGTCAGCAGGATGGAAGATGACTAACAGCTTAAAATTATGACAAAATGAATGCAAATGAAGCATTCTAACGAGTACTAATCTGTCTCTCTTATAGAGATGTTTTTAAGCAACAACACAAAGGACTGCATTTTGGTAACCTTTAAAAGAAGGCCAAACCTGATAGGGATGTATTCCACCCTGTGAATCTCTCTCTGGGGAACGGAGGGGTTGGCGATTACTCTGTAAGCACTGAACAAGCAGAGATGGAAATGGGAGGTTTATGGAAAATGTATAGCAATGTCCTGAGGGTTGAAGGGCCAGACAAAGGAACATCATTATGACAGACCTGCTAGGTTTGGGTCTCACAAGGATGGAGGGACTCCTGTCATCAAGCCGGGAGGCTGACTGGGCAATCGTGCGGATGCTGTTGCTGCAACGGGCTGGCGAAACAATTTTGTTGATGCTGCCATTGCGACGTGGTGGAGAAGCAGACCGGGCTGGGGACTCCATGCTGGTGATGTCACTCTCCTGCTCAGGTTTTTGCTCACCACCCTCAGTTGGCTGTACACGTGCTGCATTGAATAGATACAGGATTATTTCAAAGGATGACAATTCTAATTACCCAATACATTTTGTATTCATGACTCCAGATAACATGTTATTAATAAACTTTGTGTGGAACATTTGATTTCACGGCTTTTCAATGGACCTACGAGGCTAAAAATCTAAATTAAGTATGTCAATGTTCTATAAATGTCTGCATTTTCTCTCCATGACCAAGTTGCTGTCACTACCAATACAAAATCTGACAAATTTTAAATTATATTAGTAATGAGAAGCACCCTAATGAAAATCACATCTAAACACAATTTCCATGCTTTCTGGTTGGTAATAACTTTCTGTAAGGGAATGATTCACTTATGCACTCTGGCAGTTTCTGTATAGGATTACAAACCATTAATCATGCATCTGATCATAATGACAAAATTACATGTAAACTCAATAATTCACAAAATGATTTAGGAAATAATACTTATATCATCATTATTTTATCCTGGACATGACCACAGCAGATCACAGCTTATTCTAGAAACACTGCTAGAAACAGGACAGTACATCCTGGATGGGAACCCAGCCAAGTGCAGGTCATCATTAAACTAATGCACTTATCCCACTGTTTCATTAGTGCCTGGATACCATCAAGGTAGAAAGTTCTCTCAATACACTAGAGACATGGACTGCCTGCTTCATGTGTGAAACGCAGGCCTCTCAGGAATTCCTTTAATGGACCAAACATTTGGAACTGGATTGAGTGAGGTCAGGACTTTATGGGGATGTGGCAATAAAACCCAGCCAATGTGCAGTTGGTGAATGATTGATTGTACAGTTCCCACTGACAGATGCATCTCTTCCACAAGCTGGCCAGAAGTTATCAGTCAATTTTCAAGGATCAGATTCCATTCCAGTTGCTGAATTTTAACAGGAATGACTGCAGTGTGGACCAAGCCGACCTTGGCCAGACCATCATTCACAAATGTACAGCGTACTTTAAAATGTTTGCATCATTTAACTGTTTTACTGTGAATAAGAGCCTCATCACCATACCGTGCTTTACATCTTCTATGAATCTTCTTCTTTGTCTTTCGGCTGTTCCCTTTGACAAAGAAGAAGATTCATATTTCAGATTTACGTCTTCTATGAATGGAATGTGGATTTACACTTTGAGCCACAACTTTGAGATCTTTATCATACTTTGTCGACAATGTTCATTGACAACAGTGTGTCATATACTTTAGTGTCAGATGCAATATAAGAGGACATATTTAAGATGTATGGAAAACTCAATATGGTTTGAGATAAGAGCATCAGGATTTTGGCATGTTTGCTAATTCCTAAATTGGTGGCTAAATATTTCCATTATGTGTTAGCCACATTAATAGCCCCAGTACAATACAGAAACAAACCAATCTCTCTTTTAAATTATATCACTTTTATTTTTTTTACCTGCAGCCAACTGAAAAACTTTTTTCTTGTCATCTGTGCGTTCCTGCAACAACAAAATAGCAAAATAAAACTTCATACATTCTGAAAGTAGCTGAACATGCAACGATTATTTTTCTTTCTTTAAATTTCAACCTCAACCTTTTTGTCGCTGAATGACTTACGGTCTGAAGCTGCATCCGCAACTGGTTGTTGGTGAATTTAAGAGACCTGGCGATGGACTGCAGGTAGTAGATCAGCATGCTGAAAACAACAATAAAGAACCACACTGATAACAGCAGCCTTAGTGGACTAAATAATAAGCAAAGCAAGAGATTTTTATCCTCTGTTGAGTAAATTTATTTTCCTGAGGTAATTGAGCCTGGATAAATAAAAGGATGACTTACAAGAGAAGCAACAGAGCTGGCAGGACCACCACAGGACTTGTGATGTAACCCATCACCATACTAAACCATGCAGGGAAGTCCTTTTCTATTGTCTCAGATATGATGTCATAAATCTTCTCTTGACCACTACAGAGGCAACAGATCAGACAAAAGCAAACTGTGCATGATTAGTGGTGCTTGCGAAGCAGCACTACTATTGTTATCTTGCAGACTTATTATTTTTTTTTTCTTATTATTCTTCCGTATGAAAGTTTGGCGCGTAACTAGTCCCGCACCGTTTGTCGTAGCAGCATGAATGGGGTGTCAAATCGTGCGGCCTAATCGGGAATGGGGTGCTATGACTTTTATAAGGGGTGGGTGCTTAATTGCCCCCGCAGGGGGCAATTAAGCACCCAAAAAAGTCCCATAGGATAACATGGAGGCCAAATTTTGACGGCTTGTGGCGCAGAGAGGGAATTTTGTAGGAACGTGAAATTCACCAGATTTGAAGAGGTTCGCAACCTGTGTCAGAAGAAACCCCGAACAAGGGTATTAGTTTTACCCCCGGGGCAAGAGACGTCCCCAAAGTTGCCCCATTGACATATAATGGAGACCTTTGCCGAAATACTGGTCACGCACCGTCCATCCTAGTCCCATGAATGAGGTGTCAAATCGTGTGGCTCATTCGGGACTTGTGTGCTCTCACTCTTCTCAGGGCTGGGTGGTTAATTGCCCCCGCAGGGGGCAATTAAATGCCCATAGAAGTGTTTAGACCCTTCCACGGCGGACAGCTTTGAGACGATGCCCACGTGTGATACACCGTTGTGTCCGGCTCGATCGGGAGAACTTTTTTGCCCCGGACTTCCGAAGCGATCCGACGCACGGTTTTCCCGAAATTCCCAAAAAACTACATTCCCATAGACTTAACATTGAGGCCACACTTTGACGGCTTCTAGCGCAGAGAGGGAATTTTGTAGAAACGTCAAATTCACCAGCTTTGAAGAGGTTTGCAACCTTTGTCAGAGGATACCCCGCACAAGGGTATAGGTTGTACCCCCGGGGCAAGAGAGGTCCCCAAAATTGCCCCATTGACTTATAATGGGGAATTTATCGAATAATGACTTTGTCGCAGACCCATGAATGTGGTGTCAAACCGTTCGGCTGGTTCGGGGATGGGGTGCTATGCCATTCCTGAGGGGCTGGGCGGTTAATTGCCCCCGCAGGGGGCAATTAATCGCCCATAGACTTAACATTTTAATGGCTAGTCCCACACCGTTTGTCTTGGACCCGTGAATGAGGTGCCAAATCGTTCGGCTTATTCCGGGGGTGGGATGCTATGACTTTGCTCAGGGCTGGGCGGTTAATTGCCCCCGCAGGGGGCAATTAAACTCTCATAGACATAAAATTTTAATGGCTAGTCCCGCACCGTTAGTCATGGACCCTTGAATGAGATGTCATATCGTGCGTCTTTTCCGGGAGGGGTGTGCAGTGACCTCTCTGAGGGGCTGGGCGGTTAATTGCCCCCGCAGGGGGCAATTGACCGCTCATAGAATTAAGATTGAGACCAGCTTTGACTGAGTTTTTTGTAGGCCCATGGATGAGGTGTCAAACTGTGCAGCTTGTTCGGGAATGGGGTGCAATGGCTTATCTCAGGGCTTGGGTGGTTAATTGCCCCCGCAGGGGGCAATTAACCACTCATAGACTTAACATTGAGATGAGATTTGCCTGAGTTTGTCGGAGACCCTTGAATGAGGTGTCAACCCGTTCGGCTCATTCGGGCATGGGGTTATATGATACTACTGAGGGTGGGCGGTTAATTGCCCCCGCAGGGGGCAATTAACTGCTAGAACTACACCGTATGTCGTAGGCCCATGAATGAGGTGTCATATCGTGCGTCTCATCCGGGAGGGGTGTGCAGTGATCTGTCTGAGGGGCTGGGCGGTTAATTGCCCCCGCAGGGGGCAATTAATCGCTGTTCCAGCACCGTTGGTCGTAGACCCTTGAATGAGGTGTCAAACCGTTCGCCTCAGTCGGGCATGGGGTTATATGGTACTACTGAGGGCGGGCGGTTAATTGCCCCCGCAGGGGGCAATTAACTGCTATAACAACACCGTATGCCGTAGGCCCATGAATGCGGTGTCATATCGTGCGTCTTATCCGGCAGGGGTGTGCAGTGATCTCTCTGAGGGGCTGGACTGTTAATTGCCCCAGCAGGCCCTCACCCTGAATGCTCATGCCACTGTCAAATTCAACATGGTAGGGTGTCTTTACACTGTCACCACATGAGTATAATACATTGTACAGACAAGAGAATTCAATATGTGGTGGTCGGGAAGTTCCTGCCACTCAGGGTCAAAGAACTTTTGCGATCGGACCTACGGTTCTCAGTTGGGAAGCGTTTGTTTGAGTGCTTAATAATTCCTGTTTGCCGTTCTCTGTGTCTGTCACAGAGGAGTGTGCGTGATAGCCACACTCATTAGAACTCCCCCCCTCCCACACACCCCCACCATCAGCCCACCTTCCCCCTCCGCCACCGACAGGAGTTTCGCCACGTCAAGCACCACTCACATTTTCTTCAGGAAATGTACCTCTCTAGTTTACTTTTATAATGCATTTCTAATTAGTCTAGAAATGTTCAACCATATTCGATTGTTATTTACACAGTAGAATTGTAGATACAGTATCACTACTACTTAATGAATATAGCATGAAAGGGGATGTGTTATCATAATTAATTAAATTCAATTTTATTTATATAGAGCTTTTAACAATGGTCATTGTCTCAAAGCAGCTTCACAAAAATGAAGCTAATCTCATAACATTCATTTGATACAGTGAGTGCCAGACATAAATCACTACAGCCATGGTGTTATTCATCAAACCTTATGAGCTTGAATGTTTTATTGCTTTAATAAAACTGTTTACAAACTTACAAAACATAAAGCTCACTCATCATCTATACCACTTTATCCTGTATTAAAGGTAACAGGGTGCCTGGAGCCTATCCAAGGAGACTTAGGGCAGGAGACAGGTTACACCCTGTACAGGGTGCCAATCCATCACAGGGCACACACACTCACACACTATGGGGAATTTTGGAACACCAATTACCTTAATCTGCAGGTCTTAGGACTGTGGAAGGAAACCAAAGAACCCAAAGGAAACACACCAAGTACAGGGAGAACATGCAAACGCTATGCACATACAGCAGATATGGGAATCGAACATAGACCCTGGAGGTGCAAGGCGACAGTACTAACTACTACACCACTGTGCTGCCTATAAAACAAAGCTAAAAACTATAAATATGTTTTCAAATGTCTATTTATATCAAGTTCTTACATCATAAAAATGTTCTCTATAAAGGACTAGTGCCGTGAAAAAGTATTCATACCCCACTGAACTTTTTGTCACTTTACAACCACAAAATGCAACCATGAGGGGGGGGGGGGGCAATCCAGTGTCTTCTTGTGCCAGTCCCAAGTCTGGATAAATGCAGAGGGTTGTGCCAGAAAGGGCATCCGACGTAAAACATTTGCCAAATCAATGATGCGAATCAGAAATATCATTTCCATACCGGATCGGTCACGGCCCGGGTTAACAACGACCGCCACTGGTGCTGTTGACTTACAGGGTGCCGGTGGAAATTGGGCTATTGTTGGTCGAAGAAGGAGAGGAGGAAGGCGTGTTCGAAAGCAGAGAGAGAAAAGGAAAGGCAAGAGTTTAGGAGTGAAAGTAGGGACCTTGAATGTTGGGACCATGACAGGGAAGGGAAGAGAGTTGGTTGATATGATGCAGAGAAGGGAGGTACAGTAGATATACTGTGTGTCCAGGAGACCAGGTGGAAAGGTAGCAAAGCTAGAAGCTTAGGATCAGGGTTCAAATTGTTTTACCATGGTGTGGATAGGAAAAGAAATGGAGTACTGTAGGAGTTATTCTGAAAGAGGAGTAAGGAATGTCCTAGAGGTGAAGAGAGTATCAGATAGGTTGATGAGTCTGAGGCTGGAAATTGATGGTGTGATGTTCAATGTTGTTAGTGGTTATGCTCCACAGGTAGGATGTGTGTTAGAAGAGAAGGAGAAATTTTGGAGTGAGTTAGATGAAGTGATGCAGAGCATCCCCAGAGGTGAGAGAGTTGTGATTGGTGCAGACTTCAATGGACATGTTGGGGAAGAGAACAGATGGGATGAAAATGTGATGGGCAGGTTTGGTCTTCAGGACAGGAATGTAGAAGGACAGATGGTGGTGGACTTTGCAAAGAGGATGGAAATGGCAGTAGTAAATACTTTCTTCCAGAAGAGGCAGGAACATAGGGTGACATATAAGAGTGGAGGCAGAAGCACTCAGGTGGACTACGTACATCTTGTGTCGACGTTGTAATCTGAAAGAGATCGGTGACTGCAAGGTGTTGGTAGGGGAGAGTATAGCAATACAACACAGAATGGTGGTGTGTAAAATAACCCTGGTGGTGAGGAAGGTGAAGAGGACAAAGGCAGAGCAGACAAAGTGGTGGAAGCTGAGAAAGGAAGAATGTTGTGTAGTCTTTAGGGAGGAGTTGAGACAAGCTATGGGTGGTCAGGAGGTGCTTTCAGTTGACTGGACAACTACAGCCAATGTGATCAGGGAGACAGGTAAGAGGGTACTTGGTGTATCATCAGGTAAGGGAAAAGGGGACAAGGAAACTTGGTGGTGGAATTACGAAGTCCAGGAGTGTATACAGGGAAAGAGGCTAGCTAAGAAGAAGTGGGACTCTGAGAGGACTGAAGAGAGTAGACAGGAGTACAGGGAGATGCACCGTAAGGTGAAGGTAGAAGTGGCAGAGGCCAAACAAAGAGCATATGAGGACTTGTATGCTAGGCTGGACAGTAAGGAGGAAGAGGTGGATCTGTACAAGTTGGCGAGGCAAAGAGATAGAGATGGGTAGGATGTGCAGCAGGTTAGAGTGATTAAAGATAGAGATGGAAATGTACTGACAGATGCCAGGAGGGTGATGGGAAGATGGAAGGAGTACTTTGAGGAGTGAGGAATGAGGAAAACGAAAGAGAACAAAGAGTAGAAGAGGTGACTGGTGGAGCAGGAAGTAGCAAATATTAGTAAAAGTGAGGTGAGAAGGGCGTTGAAGAGGATGAAGAGTGGAAAGGCTGTTGGTCCTGATGACATACCTGTGGAGGTATGGAAGTGCTTAGGAGAGGTGGCAGTCGAGTTACTGACTAGTTTGTTTAACAAGATCTTGGACAGCGAGAGGATTCCAGAGGAATGGAGGAGAAGTGTATTGGTGCCGATTTTTAAGAACAAGGGAGATGTGCAGAGCTGTGGCAATTACAGAGGTATAAAGCTAATGAGCCATACAATGAAGCTGTGGGAAAGAGTAGTGGAAGCTAGGTTAAGGGCAGAGGTGAGAATTTGTTAGCAGCAATATGGTTTTATGCCTAGAAAGAGTACATCAGATGCAGTTTGAGGATGCTGGTGGAGAAGTACAGAGAAGGTAATAAAGAGTTGCATTGTGTCTTTGTAGATTTAGAGAAAGCGTACGACAGGGTGCCGAGAGAGGAGCTGTGGTGTTGTATGAGGAAGTCTGGAGTGGCCGAGAAGTATGCTAGAGTGGTGCAGGACATGTATGAGAGCTGTAAGACAGTGGTAAGATGTGCTGTAGGTGTGACAGAAGAGTTCAAGGTGGATGTGGGTCTGCATCAAGGATCGGCTCTAAGCCCCTTTTTGTTTGCTCTAGTGATGGATAGGATGACAGATGAAGTTAGACAGGAGTCTCCATGGACTATGATGTTTGCATATGACATTGTGCTTTGTAGCGAGAGCAGGGAACAGGTGGAGGAAAATTTGGAGAGGTGGAGGTACGCTCTGGAAAGCAGAGGAATGAAGGTTAGCCGCAGCATGTGTGTGAATGAGAGGGACCCAAGAGGAACAGTGAGGCTACAGGGAGCAGAGGTAAAGAAGGTGCAGGATTTTAAGTACTTAGGGTCAACGGCCGAGAGCAACGGAGAGAGTTCAAAGGAGGTGAAGAGACGAGTACAGGCAGGTTGGAATGGGTGGAGAAAAGTGTCAGGTGTGTTGTGCGATAAAAGAGTATCAGCGAGAATGAAAGGAAAGGTGTACAGCACAGTGGTGAGACCAGCAATGCTCTACGGCTTAGAGACAGTTGCACTGAAGAAAAGACAGGAGGCAGAGCTAGAGGTAGCAGAGCTGAAGATGTTGAGGTTCTCTTTGGGAGTGACAAGGATGGATAGGATCAAGAATGAGTTCATCAGAGGGACAACCCATGTTAGATGTTTTGGAGATAAAGTCAGAGAGGCCAGATTGAGGTGGTTTGGACATGTTCAGAGGAGAGAGTGTGAATATATCGGTAGAAGGATGCTGAGGTTGGAACTGCCAGGCAGGAGGTCTAGAGGAAGACCAAAGAGGAGATTTATGGATGCAGTGAGAGAGGACATGAAGTTAGTTGGTGTGAGAGAAGAGGATGCAGAGGATAGGGTTAGATGGAGGCAGATGATTCGCTGTGGCGACCCCTGAAAGGGAACAGCCGAAAGACAAAGAAGAAGTCACTTTAAAACCACAAGCGTACTGTAAATGTATTTTATTGGGATTTATGTGAATGACCAACACAAAGTGGCATTAGTGGAAATAAAATGATAAATGGTTTTCAATTTTTTTTTTACAAATACATATACTGAAATGTGTACTGTGCATTTGTTTTCCACCCCCCTGAGTCAATACTTTATAGAACCATGTTTTGCTGCAATTACAGCTGCAAGTCAGGATGATGTGTGATATTATTTTTCTGCCACAATAGCATTTAGGCCAGAGCACATCTGTCTTCAACATGTTTGCTGTCTCCCTCATATGGCTTGTAACAAACTGCAAATGCAAGTTCTTGGCTTTCTTTCAATAATGGCATTCTTCTTGTCACTCTTCCATATAGGCCAGATTTGTGGAGTGCACGACCAACAGTTGTTCTGTGGACAGATTCTCCTTAGCTGCTTCTCTGATTAATGCTCTTTTTGCCCAGCCTGTCAGTTTAGGTGGACGGCCATGGTTTTATAGGTTTGCAGTTGTGCCATACTTTTTCCATTTTCAGGTAATGGATTGATGTTCAAATCTTGGGATATTTTTTAATAACTTAATCCTACTTTAAACTCCATAACTTTATACCTGACATGTCTGGTGTGTTCCTTGGGCTTCATGATGCAGTTCATTCACTTATGTTCTCTAACAAACCTCTGAGGGCTTCATAGAGCAGGTGTATGTACTGTATACTGAGATTAAATTACACATAGGTAGATTCTATTTAGTAATTAGATAACTTCTGAAGGTAATTGGTTCCACTGGATTTTAGTTAGGGGAATTGTAGTAGATGGGGCTAAATACAAATGCACGTCACACATTTCAGATTTTTATTTGTAATTTATGATTTTATTAAAATTTTAAAAGCCATTTATCATTTTCCTTCCAATTCACAATTATGTGCCACTTGTGTTGGTCTATCACATAAAATCCACATTAATATACATTTACGTTTGTGATAATGTTGAAAGTTTCAAGGGGTATACAGTAAATACTTTTGCAAAGCATTGCACTTTAAAAACATTAACAATAAAGTAAGTGTAGAACTATTTAATGCCTGCGAGAATGGAATGTGATTTTTTTGGGTACAATCAGTGTGAACTTGATGGAGGTTTCCTTCCAAAAAAAATTTTTTCGAAGGAAATCAGAAAAAGTCTTCTTTGTATTTGTTAGTATGTGGTTAATATCACAGCTTTGAATATTGCAACAATTACTTTAACTTATCAGAATTGTCGATGTTAAGATTTGTGTGGAAAAGCTTTTCCAACAATTGCATGTTGTTGCATGAACTAATTTAATTACCCTTCCAATACATGTACCCAGTCAAAACATGATAGGTGCATGAATTCTGTTTAATTAGTTTTACATTGGAGGTTTGAAAATAACTACAGTAATAACAGAACCTTGAAATGTAAAATCATCATACAATCAATAAAGATACTTTAGATTATTTATATAAAAAATTATATAAAATTTTAAATTAAGGAAAACCAATTAATCTGTGCTTTGCCTTTGAAAAGATTTGTGATCACGTGATGCTAGACAGACAAAGTGCATGTGTACTACTTGTATGTCAAGACCATGCTCATTTATTAAGTTAAAATTTATTACAAAATTTTTCTCGTTTTGCAAAATGCCCGTAGACAAAGTTACTTGCAATCCGAGGTTCTACTGTATTTTAAAAAATACTTCAAGATGATTATTAGAATTTTGGTTCTGTATTAATTTTCTTTTCTGTCTAAACACATTATGTTTGCATAATGCTAAAATGTTGCCTGTAACGTACTGTAACTTTACTTATGTTACAAAATTAGATTTGGAGCTTTAGTACAACACTGTAGAGAAGCTAGCTACAGACACAAGCTACAACTAGTCTTGGCTAATTGAGTATATTATAATGACAATAATGCAAGTTTTATTTTCGTAAAATACTCCTTTAAATTACAACTATGGAACTGTAGCACTATTTCAGTACACTGCAGGAAACTTAACCTGCTCGGAAATATTTTCCCTTGAGTAAACATTACTCTGGATATGGTTATTGTTATGTTGCTGCTGCTGGCAAGGGTTTAGCACGGAGGCTTAATGAAAATGGTTCAAACACACACACACACACACACACACACACGCACACACGCACACACACACACACAGTTTTCTTCAGATGGAGAATTATAATACTCACTCATTTACCTAAAAGGGCCACAGTGCTGTGATGGCCTGTACCTCACAATCGCGAAGATGGTTGGTAGCATACAGAGGAAGAGCATAAAGAGAAGCATGGCCAGGTAGAAATTATTAGATCTGGGAATGAAAAAAAAAAGATCAGATATGAAACAGGCTTCCAGAAAATAGATTATGCAATGACTCAGATTTTGTTTTAGACTGTTATTATGGAATAGCTTGTTTCTCCTTTGATTTCTATTGGCTTAAAAAACTGAGGTGTGCACAGCCAGCTGTAAGGTCATCCAGATAAAGTCAGCGCAAAGCAAAGCAACAATAATCAGGTTTTCATATTACATGCCCTTTCCATTTCAGTGGGTTGGCACTGCTTCACATAATTCTGCTAGGACAATTGTATTATTATTTTTTTTTTCCGTCTGACCACTGCTTTAGCTGGAGGAAAAATACGAAGATTAAAATTTAGGGGGGGCTTCTACTGTACATTGCTGTAGATTATTTAATAGTTAAGCAATTTAGGAGTTTAGGATTATAAGTATCAATTTCTATATTTCTATAAGTACAATAATTTAATGATCTTTCTAAGACTTTCTGGTGTATCATAAAAGTGTACATTTATGAACTGCTAAAATGAATCCAATAGACAGTTTTTTCTCTCCAATTGTTTTATCACCTGATGAGCTGCACTCATTTTGCTGCATTCAGGGTTTCACGGCTTTTAAAGACTCAGTGTCCGAAGATGGATGGTGCGTGAAAAAAATTACAGTCTCAGTCTCATCTGTGACTGACTGATAAGCCTATAACAGTCTATGACAACACGGCCATTAAATAAATTAGATCAAGAAAGCAAAAGAGCAGGTTGGAGGGATACATAGCTCAGCAGTCATCCAGAGCCTATAGAGAGAAAGAGAGACAACAGGAGAAATGAAAGGGAGCAGTAAGCTAAACTATACCGTTGAGACTTACTGGTCTTTGAGCTAAATGGCACCCAATAAAGTCGTGTTTCACGCTAAATTAATTTCATGTAGTGAGAGACCCCAGCTAAAATATAGAAATGCGCTCACTGACTCACACAATGGCTGAAGGTTCACTGCTTCACAGATTTATATGGCCTGTAAAAAGGAAATTCAGCAAGAGCAAATAATAATGCAATTCATCCTACCAACCTCCCATCTTAAATTTAAACGCACACTTCTCTGTTTTAAAAACGCCCATTGCTGCTACAAGGCATACTCTAAACTCCCCCATTTTTCCCATGATGTGAAGTATTCTTTGTCTGTCCTGATATTATTTCCTTGTGTTTCTTGATTAGTGCAACTTTTGACACCATTGATTAAATTAAGGGATTGGCCCTCTCCTGGCTCAGATCTTATTTTGACTGATCGTTATCAGTTTCTAGATTATAATATTGACTATTCTGCATGCTCTAAGGGTAGTCCACAGAGTTCAGTTTTAGGCCCACAGCTATTTTCTCTATATACAGTGGTGTGAAAAACTATTTGCCCCCCTCCTGATTTCTTATTCTTTTGCATGTTTGTCACACAAAATGTTTCTGATCATCAAACACATTTAACTATTAGTCAAAGATAACACAAGTAAACATAAAATGCAGTTTTTAAATGATGGGTTTTATTATTTAGGGAGAAAAAAAATCCAAACCTACATGGCCCTGTGTGAAAAAGTAATTGCCCCCTGAACCTAATAACTGGTTGGGCCACCCTTAGCAGCAATAACTGCAATCAAGCGTTTGCGATAACTTGCAACGAGTCTTTTACAGCGCTCTGGAGGAATTTTGGCCCACTCATCTTTGCAGAATTATTGTAATTCAGCTTTATTTGAGGGTTTTCTAGCATGAACCGCCTTTTTAAGGTCATGCCACAACATCTCAATAGGATTCAGGTCAGGACTTTGACTAGGCCACTCCAAAGTCTTCATTTTGTTTTTCTTCAGCCATTCAGAGGTGGATTTGCTGGTGTGTTTTGGGTCATTGTCCTGCTGCAGCACCCAAGATCGCTTCAGCTTGAGTTGACGAACAGATGGCCGGACATTCTCCTTCAGGATTTTTTGGTAGACAGTAGAATTCATGGTTCCATCTATCACAGCAAGCCTTCCAGGTCCTGAAGCAGCAAAACAACCCCAGACCATCACACTACCACCACCATATTTTACTGTTGGTATGATGTTCTTTTTCTGAAATGCTGTGTTACTTTTACGCCAGATGTAACGGGACACGCACCTTCCAAAAAGTTAAACTTTTGTCTTGTCGGTCCACAAGGTATTTTCCCAAAAGTCTTGGCAATCATTGAGATGTTTTTTAGCAAAATTGAGATGAGCCTTAATGTTCTTTCTGCTTAAAAGTGGTTTGCGCCTTGGAAATCTGCCATGCAGGCCGTTTTTGCCCAGTCTCTTTCTTATGATGGAGTCGTGAACACTGACCTTAATTGAGGCAAGTGAGGCCTGCAGTTCTTTAGATGTTGTCCTGGGGTCTTTTGTGGCCTCTCGGATGAGTTGTCTCTGCGCTCTTGGGGTAATTTTGGTCGGCCGGCCACTCCTGGGAAGGTTCACCACTGTTCCATGTTTTTGCCATTTGCGGATAATGGCTCTCACTGTGGTTCGCTGGAGTCCCAGAGCTTTAGAAATGGCTTTATAACCTTTACCAGACTGATAGATCTCAATTACTTTTGTTCTCATTTGTTCCTGAATTTCTTTCGATCTTGGCATGATGTCTAGCTTTTGAGGTGCTTTTGGTCTACTTCTCTGTGTCAGGTAGCTCCTATTTAAGTGGTTTCTTGATTGAAACAGGTGTGGCAGTAATCAGGCCTGGGGGTGACTACAGAAATTGAACTCAGGTGTGATAAACCACAGTTAAGTTATTTTTTAACAAGGGGGGCAATCACTTTTTCACACAGGGCCATGTATATTTGGAGTTTTTTTCTCCCTTAATAACGTAAACCTTCATTTAAAAACTGCATTTTGTGTTCAATTATGTTATCTTTGACTAATAGTTAACGGTTTTTGATGAGCAGAAACATTTAAGTGTGACAAACATGCGAGAGAATAAGAAATCAGGAAGGGGGCAAATAGTTTTTCACACCACTGTATGCTTCCTCTGGGCAACATGATTAGTAAGCATGGTATTCGTTTCCACTGTGATGCTGATGACAAAGTTATATGTCTGTGCAATGTCAGAAACACCAGCTAAATAAAGTTGAGCAATGTGTGAAGGACATAAGACACTAGATGCTTAGTACTGTGACTTCATTCTATTTAATCCTGACAAAAGAGAAGTACTGGTACTAGAAGTACTGGTACCACATGCAGCTACAAGTAAGCTTTCTGATCACAAAGTAACTCTGGATAGCCTTTCTATTTCATCATGTGCAGCAATAAAAGACCTTGATGTGATTATTGGTTCAAATGTTTTAACGTACTGTAGATAATATTACCAGGATTCTTTCATCTCAGAAATATTGCCAAGATAAGAAAAATATTGTCACTACACAATGCTGATGAAAAATGAAGAAAAATGATGCCTTTATTATCTCTAGGTTGTATTATTGTAATGTCTTACTGTCTGGTCCTCAGTAGAACCAGAAGGTATAAGTACTTCACCTCTATCTTATCCACGGTGCATTGGCTCCCAGTGAATTTTGCACTGATTTAAAAATACTACTATTGACCTACAGTATGAAGCACTAAATGGTGAACAAGTGAACAGCTAGTGTCTTCCAATCTGCCACGCCTACTTTGATCAAAGGAGGCAGACCCTCTCACTTTCTCTCTTTCAATTGGACTACACATGATGCACCTGAGCTGCTAATGATCCAGACCCCCCTTGCCCTCCAGATCTGTCTGACTCATCCTGGTGAAGAGATAGAAATCTGCACAGAGGCTCTGTGTTGTCTGATTGGAATGTGTGTGGTGATTTGGGGATATTGAGCCTCCAGGAACAAATGGGATCCATATTAACTTAAACACAGCTCCTGCTATAGTGAACCCCCAGCTGCTTAAGGCACAGTATGACAGTGAAACAATCATGCTATCTGTTATCAACCAAATGAAGATGGTTTCCGCTCAAGATTTCTTCCTATTGCCATCTTAGGGAGTGTTTTCTTGCCACTGTGACCCTCAAACTGCTATTAATATAAGGCATCCATGAAAGCAACTTATGTCTCCAGTCAAATGCACTTTTAGCTTTCACATTTTCCAGAATACCTCCATCTGAGCAGTGTAATCCTTTAAGTACTGCCAAATTACAAAAGAGGATTTTTCCCCCCACACTAACAGACTATCTTCACTGTATTCATACTGGAATCAAAAGGCACAAGATTAGCCTTTTGTAGTCTCAAAATCAAAAATATGCCTGTAATTTAAATGAAACAATGCTCTGATGAATTAGGCTTCTGATCAGTATGTTCCTCACACGGTATACATTAGTATACATCATGGAATACTCCACATTCAGTTTTGACTACTCATATATTACCTGTAAGGGTCCCGTCACACTCAGACGAAGACCATGAAGTTCCCACTGCATCCTAAAAATATCAAAGAATGCAGTGGGAATGGTGTCAAAATGGAAAAATGTGCATTTATCAAGTTCATACTAATTCCTTGTCACTTTCCTGTCAGGTTCTATCATGTTGTAACTGACTTCCTATCACATGATCATCTACTCAAACATGTTCAATGATGTCCCAAAAACAACTCAGTGAGAACACCATCCAATCTTTCCCATCTAAGCCATGCTTGCAGTACTTCAATAAAGTCAATAAGAGGTTAGTTACGCCGTTAACTGATCAATGGCATCAGTACTACTGTATGTCCCTAGGTTCTTCCTGCATTTTGCTTCAACCATGTCCACACCATACTTTTTTGAACATGTCCAAAAAGGTGTGGGAGCTACACAAGAAGTTAGATAATACTACATTGGTACCAGTTTCTACTGTGCTTCTGCTTTAAGTTTCCTGCATTCACGCATTTACTGTATTTCGTTTTTTTTTTTTTTGTGGGAAAGTGGCTCAGTGTGACGGTGGTGGTGAAGGGGGTGGGGATGTAATAAATTGTAGCCTTTTGCAGTGAGAAAATTGCACATGTTCATATTGCCATTTAAATGTTTATATGATTAATCATGCAGCACTACCTTATAGGTATTGAGTATATCTTTCCCTGAATCGCACATGCCAAATATTAATATTTTTAGCCAATTTCTGACCTGGAAGCCCGGAAGACCTGCTGATGTGGAACGTTGCAGGTGAGCACAGCCCAGCTTCTCAGATACATGAGCCCGATTAACTTCAGCACATTGAAAGCAGGGAGGCAGGGAGAGAAGAAGGCCCCCATCCTACAGGCCAAGGGAGATGACATTAAGATTTACATCTGCTATTGGAATGCTCTCTCATTGCCAGAGCTGCTGATACTGATCCCAGCTAAAGGCAAGTCATTATTAACAGATTACAAATACATGGGCCAATGGAGCACCATGCATCCTTGTGATGACTGTGAAATGAGCATTCTTTGCAGGGAATAGTAAACATCCAGCAATCAAAGCAAAGAGGTTATTACCAGAGAGGTTATTACACTGGCTTTTCATAACAAATGCCAAGTTCATTATTACTTTTACATACCATATCATTCCCTGGTTGTATATGAGATGAAGGACATTTTCAGCTATCTTGAATTCGCCATATTCAGGCTGTAAGAAGAGTGTGCATCAAGTTTATGTGGTGTGTAACAAAACATAGAAACTATGTTTTGTTTAGATTTTACAAGATGCATGGCATCAGTAAACAATTTATAGGAAGTAAGGTACTGTATTAAATAAAATCATGCTTACAAATTTGCTCTCCAGATCCCAGCAGCAACAGTCACTCAGGTATCGAACCACCAGGCCCCGGATAAAATCGATCAACAAAATGCTTGCCACAGTGAAGATCATGTCAATGATTGAGAGCTTTAACATTTCCTTTGAATGAAATAAGCAGGAAACATATTTACTCTACCTAGCTGGTCCTTCTCTTCTGTAAAACTACTCCTCCACAAGAGGGTTTGAAATGCTCCTCAAGGAAGACCATTAAATCAGCTCTATGGATTGCATCATGGAGAATTGATGTGCGCTGTCTCTGCCTACTGATAGTTTCATTAAGTAACTGTCTGGCTGGACAATTCAATGCATGCATCCATGTATTCAATCCATAGTCATTTCATTGCCATCAAGAGCAAAATAATTACAACAGGACATTACATTTGCGTTTTTCTTCCTCTGTCAGCATTAATGCCATATTTATGATAGCATTTGAGCCAATTGATGATATTGGTTAGCTTAAAGACTGATCAAGTACAAGAGCTAACTGCTTCTTATCAGCTGGTTAATCGAGTAGAGCATGTAAACAAATGTTGTTTCATAAAATGTAAATCTACAGCAAGCAACGTTGATATACTATAGTGGTGACCCAGGTACTGTAGCAAACAGAAGCTGCATCATAATCTACAAACCGGATTCCAAAAAAGTTGGGACACTAAACAAATTGTGAATAAAAACTGAATGCAATGATGTGGAGATGGCAAATGTCAATATTTTATTCAGAATAGAACATAAATCACGGAACAAAAGTTTAAACTGAGAAAATGTATAATTTTAAGGGAAAAATATGGTGAATCAAAATGTCATGGTGTCAACAAATCCCAAAAAAGTTGTGTGGCATCTCCCCATCTCCCCAGTTGTGTGGCATCACTGTGTGGCATCTCCCCTTCTTCTTACAACACTCAACAGACATCTGGGGACCGAGGAGACCAGTTTCTCAAGTTTAGAAATAGGAATGGTCTCCCATTCTTGTCTAATACAGGCCTCTAACTGTTCAATCGTCTTGGGCCTTCTTTGTCGCACCTTCCTCTTTATGATGCGCCAAATGTTCTCTATAGGGGAAAGATCTGGACTGCAGACTGGCCATTTCAGTACCCGGATCCTTCTCCTACGCAGCCATGATGTTGTGATTAATGCAGAATGTGGTCTGGCATTATCTTGTTGAAAAATGCAGGGTCTTCCCTGAAAGAGATGACTAGATGTTGTTCTAGAAGCTGAATATATTTTTCTGCATTGATGGTGCCTTTCCAGACATGCAAGCTGCCCATGCCACACGCACTCATGCAACCCCATACCATCAGAGATGCAGGCTTCTGAACTGATCGTTGATAACAACTTGGGTTGTCCTTGTCCTCTTTGGTCCGGATGACATGGCGTCCCACATTTCCAGCAAGAACTTCGAATCATGACTCGTCTGACCACAGAACAGTCTTCCATTTTGCCACACTCCATTTTAAATGATCCCTGGCCCAATGAAAACGCCTGTGCTTGTGGATCTTGCTTAGAAATGGCTTCTTCTTTGCACTGTAGAGTTTCAGCTGGCAACAGCGGATGGCACGGTGGATTGTGTTCACTGACAATGGTTTCTGGAAGTATTCCTGAGCCCATTCTGTGATTTCCTTTACAGTAGCATTCCTGTTTGTGGTGCAGTGTCGTTTAAGGGCCCGGAGATCACGGGCATCCAGTATGGTTTTACGTCCTTGACCCTTACGCACAGAGATTGTTCCAGATTCTCTGAATCTTCGGATGAGAATCTTCTGAGAGACACTGCCACTCCGAGAAGCTCTTTTTATACCCAATCATGTTGCCAATCAACCTAACTACTGTTAATTGGTCTTCCAGCTCTTCGTTATGCTCAAATTTACTTTTTCCAGCCTCTTATTGCTACTTGTCCCAACTTTTTTGGGATTTGTTGACACCGTGAAATTTGGAATCAACATATTTTTCCTTTAAAATGATAAATTTTCTCGGATTAAACTTTTGATCTGTCATCTATGTTCTATTCTGAATAAAATATTGACATTTGCCATCTCCACATCATTGCATTCAGTTTTTATTCACAATTTGTTTAGTGTCCCAACGTTTTTGGAATCCGGTTTGTATTTTGGGTGTTCATGCTGCCCCTCCTCATACAACATTTTATACCAAACTGCAAATGCCTACTCAGGCTACAAATGTCCCATAATTGGCGAAGAAGCATTTCTCAGAACAACCCTACCATTAGTCAGCCAATATTATCATATTAGTGGGTCAATACAGCTGTTACAGGGACATTTTCAAATTCAAATCAAAATTTATTTATCACACACACCATCGGGCTCAGTGGCAGTTCCGATCAGTTACACAGTACAATATAAATGTGTAAAAATAGATTTTAAATAAACCATAATTCACTATTATATAAGTGGAAGTGGAAAGTACTATAATGCCATAAACAGGACATAAAACATAGGTGGTAGCAACATTATCACTATACAATGAGTAAGAATAAAGTACAGATGCATGCGGTTGTGCACCTGGGCTAAGCTTAGAACCTTTTCCAGTTATAGAGCTTTCTATATTAGTCTCTAAACATGTGTGCACACTTTTGTCAGATGTTAAATCTCACCTGCCCAACATAGGTCTCCCAGCACTGATCCTGCTGGGATTTGCCATTATATTCATATATAATGGACTGGTTAATTGCAGGTAGGACCGGTGCTGATGGTCCAGACACAATGCTGTGCCTGACAGTGATGGTCGTATGGTTCACATCTGTTACAGCCATGGTGAAAGTGCCATTCCTTCCCTCAGTGATCTCTGGGACAATGGTAGACAGGTTGGTCTCTGCAGGCTGGGAAATGGTGGCCAGGTAAGACGTGGAGTCAGACCAGTTACCTGGAATCTAAAACAAACAGATAAATAGGGAATTAAATAAATCTATCTTGGGAATTTAGTGAAAGCTGAAAAAAAAACTGCTATGAAATCATGTAATAATATGTAGAACTCTACATATTATATATCTTTTATCAAAACTCTTTTACAACTCTATTTCACAATTAGACACTCTATTGTCCAATTTATGACTGCTTCTGTTTTGGCTATGGTGCCTTGCTTGCTTATTTATTAACGAGAGCCTGTGTGATTATGCTTTTTGTCTGCATTTTCTTAATAAAACGTCCAACTTGTACATTTACAGTAGACCTACAGTAATGTTACCAAACTTGTACATTTCCTTTGTTTTCAGGGTGATACCATAAGGGAATGGTATCAGATTTTTTTCTGTATTTGCTGGATGTATGTTATGCTTTTGCTTTTTTAAAGAATATTTCAAAATAAAAATCACTTACCCCAGAGCTCATGCTGTTCACTTTGTCCAACAGGGCAATTATCAGACTATAGAGGTTTCCAAGATACAACACCAGCACCCTGATCAAAACAAACCCAAAACAGAAAATTAGGTAAGGTTGTTGCTTATCCTAACATTTTGATTTACTTTTGCACATCTTAGTATAATCAAACCTGGCAAGTTGGAATCGAAGGCTGGTTCTTGGATGATACATCTCCAACTGGGCCACCAGCTCAAAGGCAGACGGAGCAATCATAGTAATGAGGGACACCACTACACTCACCTAACACACAGAAAGAACACACTATGAAAAGAAGCAGATTCTTTTTGCATCACTGATAACAATACAATTATTAATTACCACTTATATATAAAATGTGATACATTATTTGCACTGTTTTTACACCAGCTCTTCATCCCTTATCAAGAAAGTGAGAGAGGATAAAAGGGGCTTAACCATGTGTTTATGCTGCTGTTGTAGGAAACTGTAAACAATGTTCCACCTCAATAACGTCACTATTTTTCACTGCTAATTCCACACTGAACAGAATGAATAGATTACCAAATCCCTATCCTGAGGCTAAGGAGAAGATGGAGGCTCTCAAGTGCACCATTGCAATACTGACAATCTGCACTTCAGTGAGTCAGAAAAGAGGCCAATCTCATTGACCTATCCTGGAACCACCAGCCAGTACCACTGTAAAGCACACCTTTTGGCCATTTATGAAAAAGTGACAAAAATGCTACAAAAACAGGGCCATCGTTGTAGTGTGACAATGTCCAACGGCATAGAGAGCCAATGCTCAACAGCAGAAAAGGATAGCCAGGATGTGTAAAAAAAAAAAAATAAAATAAAAAAGGACAAACAATGCAGAGGAGAAACTCCAAGCCCAATAGAAATTCCTGATAACTTCCCCTGAGCTATAAAATCCAGATTTTGAGCAGCCGTTCACTGCTCACATAGAGACCTCAGAAACAGACTTGGGTGCTGCATCCAGCACAAGTAGAAAACCTTGTCCTATATTGTAGGACAGTAGGAAGCTTTCCTCCATAGAAAGGAACCATGCAGCAGTGGAACAAGAAAGGAAAACAGATATTATCATGCAGTTTGACATTTCACTCTGGTGACAGACCATGAGCCCCTCAAGTGGATGACTAAGGCCAATAATAACATGATAAAAAAAATAACATGCTGGGTTCACTATCTCCTGGACTTTTTGTTTCAAGTGCAGCTCAAAGCAAATGTACACCATGCGAATGCACGCATGGACTGTTGCAGAGATGTAGGACCCAAGTAGCACTGCCAATTTGATTGCCTTTTTTTTTGTTCTATTGTCTCAAGATTTTGAAAATTATTTCTATTATTTTTATTAAAATTATTCTAGTATTCATAATAACTAGTATATAATAAGTAATATACTTATCATATTAACATAGATTATTGACAGTTAATTTTAGATATATTTTGGTAATTTTCTAATATTCAGTCTAGCATTTTTCAGAGGAAACCATCAACACATGACACAGTGTATACTATATGATTAAGCATAATGCAAAGTTGGGGTAAGTTTAATATAATATATTACAAACCTGAGTTATAAAGCATATTCGAATTCATGATACATATTCCTATTTAGTATTATTATAAATTATTACACATATCAGTGGTTACAATGCATTATAACCAAGTATAAATGTTTCCATAGTTCATTATATACATTGCCTATTTTTAGCAAATAATTTTCTCTGCTTTTTGAGAAGTCCTTGCATTAAACTGGCATATTCTTTTTACACATTTACAGTATTGCATGCTAATTGCTTAATATTAACAACCATCCACCTGCAAAATGTGAGTAAGAGGTTGATACTTATGGGTAACTGCATTAATTTATCCGTTCACTTTGAAACACCATCAACTTTCCATAAAAGAAAAATGATCAAAGACCATAAGATTTCAGTAAGACCTCATTCTTTTCCCACAGAGTTAGCTCTGCTTTCTGCTGCTCCAGCTTCTGTGAGCGATCAACAACAAAGTAGATGATGTAGATGCTGCCTGCCAGTGAGAGCAGAACCAGGATGTTGGCCAGAATCCGCAAGCTGATCAAAACCGCTCTGCATGGGAAGAGAGAGAGAAAAATATCTAATTTGTATGCATACTGTAGATAAAATTTCACCGATACAGGCAGTTGAATTTAAATTAGATTACAAGTAAATAATCCGTATAACAGGCTTATGTAAGAAGAGGACTTGATTAAATAGTTTCTTCTTGACTAGATACCAACCCTCATTAATCCCAGAATGAGGATGTTGGTAGCAAAATCTAATTTAATGTCATGCTAAAATGTATAACGGGTACAAATATACAGAGACTGATTGATGACAAAGTTCAATACTGATACACTGATAATATCAAACTCATCCAAGTGACTTAATTAATAGCATCATTACTGCATAATAGGTTTCCACAATTATATGACGTAATTGCTTATGTTTGTTTTTTTTGTCAATGCCTTGACTAACAGAATGAGGAAAGGTATTAATAACGAGTCCAAGCAAGACTCAGTGGAAGTCATTGTACAACTGTCAATCTGAGGAACATATTTTGTAACATGCTGATTCAACCTTGGTTAATTTGCATGCTTGTTAGACAAACACACATTTTCCTATGTGATTACAAGTTTTTCTGTTAGGTTGTGTATATGTGTACACATACACACAGCTGAGTTACCCAGTTTAATATATGAGCAGCTCTGATTGTGATTTAGGAGTAGTCATCGTCTGCAGTAAAAGCGATGCGTATGAAATATAGTGGGAGGTTTTGTGCTGCGATTGCAGTCGATGTGGACAGAGAGAGTAAATCAGAACTCTGTACTCTATGCTAAGAACAACACTATCACCCTAATTCATCCACTGATACTGATCATTTCCCTTCCTTGAAAGCAAACGTTAACAAACACTCGAGTGACCCTCACTGAAAAGAAAAGAGCTGGATTTGCTAAAGTCAGCATAGGCTGAGAAAATGGGTTTAAGCAATATGATGCAGTAAATGATAAAAGTGCTTAAAAAAGTCTTAAAAAGTTAGTAAAAGCACTCACAGACTGGTTTCTTTTTTCTTCTCTTGCTCTTCCACAATAGCCTCCTTTAAAATAAGAAATTAAAGAACAAATCAGTACCAACTGACATGGACTGTCGACAACAAAACAAACAGATCTACATGTAAGATCATATGTTGTGTACTGTATGAACACTGGGATGAGCTGCTGCAAGTTATCACTGAAAAAAAATATTTAAAAGAGCAACTTTCTTTTTTCCCTTAAAGAAAACTGCAATTTAGTCAACTAACATGTAAAACTAAAATAATTGGCACAGTTTCGAATATTTTTTCTGCTACTGCTTTTCCCACCTGTAAGATGTGTCTACACATTGTTTTGTTTCTCTGTCAAGTTGAGTTTGAGTTTATTGGTGAGAAATAAAATCTGTGACTTTATGTTTGACTTCTGTGAATTTACATCTGAGCTAACATTATACAATAGACATTTATACAATTAACATGAGTTAATTACATTTATTAAAAATGCTACAGAAATTCATACCAAGTATAGTCCAAAAATCACACTGTTTTTGTTTGAAACAGAAAATAAAATAAAATTAAATAGTCCTACAACAAAGTGAGATATGTAACACTTTTAATGTTATTATTTTAATGATATTAATGTTGGTATTAAAAATGCTGCTTGATTTTGTCTGGGTCAGGGTAGCCATGTTTATACAGAAAGGTCATGACCACTACTTTATTCGAGGACCATCTGCAGCTCTTGCTACGCCTTCTAACTTTGCATATCTGATACACAATTCGATTATTGCCAATAAACAAATCACTGGAAGTGACAGGCACAATGGCCATATACTCAACATAAATGCTCATACAGTCCCGAGCAATAAAAAAAATAAAAGGTTCCATCATGGTTGCTTTTTAACTGTTGGCCCCGACACCCACTGCTTTACAGGTATATTATAAATATTTAGAGCAGTCCACCACTTTACACCCATAATAATTAATACTGACAGGCTCTCCATATGGAAATTATCAACGTTAAGATAGAACATAAAATTCTCTAGTAGATTATGCTGTAATAAAAGCTCAATGGATCATTGGGAACCAAATCATGCAGATCAAGATGTCTATGTCGTGGGTTATGGCACACACTCACCCTGATGTTATTGACTATTGCTGCTCCTTTGCTTTCAGCAGCCTCAGGATTGCCAATCAAGTAGTCCCAGGCACAGAAGATTCTCCAGCAGAAAGTGTAGTTCTCACTGGAAGCACTGGATAGACTCAATCGTGAGTTCTTTGCCATTCTGGAGGAAAATAAAAAAATATATAATATATAACATTTATAATGTGATATTACAACATGTGATTAATATAATAAGACTGACTATTTTCTTTTTTCTTTTGCAGCATTTATGTTGCCAGATGGAAAACATAATACTGATTTCAACCCCATGTGTTAGGTTTTAACATGTTACATATATGAGACCTAATGGTAAAATGTTTATTGAATTTCTTTATTAATCTTTTTTCTGGACTACGTAGTTTGTAGACAACTCTTCTAGCATGGTTTGCATTGCAAGTTGACTCTAGAACATTTAATAATATACAAAGCAAACAAACAAATAAATAAATAAATCACTTCTATAATATAATTGCTGTCAAATTACTGTGATACAGTATAAGAGTAATGGATCTTATAGTTTATTAAGATACAATGATATCTCTGCTTTTTGTCTGGCCACATCACACCATATTCATTAC
The DNA here is from genome assembly GCA_030522415.1 of Channallabes apus. Taxonomy (NCBI): domain Eukaryota; kingdom Metazoa; phylum Chordata; class Actinopteri; order Siluriformes; family Clariidae; genus Channallabes; species Channallabes apus. Next base: position 12,806,462 of record CM060119.1, read on the forward strand.
TTTATATTAACACTGCACCTCATAATGTTTTTTCCCCTTACTTACTATTGGACCTGTCACTGATTTGAAGCAAATCTGTAATGATTACTTTCTTAAGAGAGTGATGAAACTGAAGGCAAAAACAGCCATCCCAACAAGAAAGTAGGCCAGGGGCAGACGATAACCAGCACTGCCAATCTTACGCACGTTTCCATAATATCCATAGAAAAGCACAGAATACTGCAGATAACCCTAAAAATGAAGAAAAAAAAAAAGACCAAAAAGTAGTCCAAAGTTAAACACTTTACTTGCAAAAAATAAGGAGGAAAAAAAAAACAGACAATCTACGAAAGGTAAATATGTGAAAGTCTTGCCCCAAGTGACCAGATGGTGTCAAGGTCCTGAGCTGATGAGATTTGGTCCCTTGGGATGGTTTTGCTGCGTGTGGTGCCAAAAGGAGCGCCAGCGAGGAGCTAATGGAAAGACCACATACAATATAAGGATGGAGAGGGGGGAAGGATGAGTGATGGAGCATGATACCTGAGCAGGGAAATTGCTTTGTGTCCCTGTGTCAGAGTGCAATATAAATCTGGCCCCATTTTACTGACATACATAGCATCAAGACATGTGAGGTCATATTAAGTTCCAAATCAAGGGCACTTTGAGGCAAGATATACACCATTTTTGTTATCTTGACGTCATAACTTTTATACTAAGTGAAATCATAATGGATATCAAACTTTAATGAGTAAAGAAATCATTAAATACAGTTCAGGTATATTCAAAAATCAGAGAATAATAATCATACCAACCAGAATTATAATATACACTAATACACAGTATATACAGTACATTATTATTGTAAACAATGGTTAGAAAAATACAAGCTAAATTGTTACTGCTTTTTTTTTTTTTTTAAACATGACAAACCTCAGGAAGAACAATAAAGGCTCCAGTCATAATTGTGAGGACGATGTTAATCCCAAATAGCCATCGGAGGAAAATAAAATATGAGGCCACACCAGATCCAAAGTGACCTGTAAAATACAAATTACCCTAAATATTACTGAGTTCAGACAGAAGGGTATCTCAGGATGAGTTTTTTTTGTGCTATCAAGAAAAGTAAAAGCCCTAGTCTTGAATTAAATAGAGAGAAGACCAAACAATAAATGTACAGTATGGTCTAAGTTCACTAGAAGTTCTGGAATACATATCACAAGGATCAGTCATTTTTAAAAACATCTAATTACTGATTATATAATATAATTTATATGTTGAAATTTATTGTTTTCTTACTTTCAATCTTTTTAATTCTCACTTCCCATGGGATAAATAAAACAAGGATGTTGTAGAGGACTCTTGAGATCTTCTTTAACAGCTGCAAAATTAACAAGGACAGATGAGTTCCTCTTATAGTCAGACTAGACATTTTTTGTTGATTTGCACCCCCAAGCAGGGATAACCCACTAAACACTTGTCACCAAAAGGGATAGAAAAAAAAGTTTAAAAGCCAGCTAAAATGTGTAGCTATAATTAAAATATATATATATATAAAAATAAATAAATAAAAAAAATAAATCACATACTGTATCGTGGATTAGAGGAAATAAAAGTAAAGTAATTACATTGTTATTACATCTTTTGTAGTGGTCACTGGAAATAAAAAGGATAGCAAATGTTATTTATTTTTTCTTTTCATCTTATCTTTCCATGTGAAACAAAGTAAATGAAATGATGCGTCACATGGGATGTTGAGGGTCACTTGCCTTGCTGTAGTTTTGTTAATCAATCAAACTAATGTCTTGTTATGCACGTAGCATGTGGCCTTACAGTCTTTAAAAAAGAAGCATGAGTTGATGAAGGCTTAAATCTAACATAGGCTTATATCTAACCATTGGACTAAACAAAATGTGTGTAGATATTCTAAGGGTATCATTAGGAACAAATTATATTTAATAATGCGATGGTTAAGATTTAGAGGTTCAGTAGACTGCCTAGAGAAGTAATAGAAACTAACAACAAAGAAATATTGCAAACACTGCAGTGTTACACCTCAGCCAAAAATAGGACATTATGAGAGGCCACTTTTATTAGTAACTCTGTGATTCCCGGCCGTAAAAATGGTAGTTGTACCTTCCATTAACTGTTAGTTACATTAGGGTTGTAGCTTAAGTAAAATTGCACATTTTAAATTTGAGGGTAAACCATTCACTTTACCAGGGCTTGCTTAATTATGGAATTCATGATGCTTTCAGTTAGACAGGTTTTAAATCCATGATCACATTGACATGAGATGAGCCAAAGCAAACATTTTTTAAATAAATGTGCAATATTTCTGATTTCAATGTTTAACCAAGCCATTTCCATAATTAGTCATTTGTCATCAGATCCACTTGCTAAAAAGTCAATTAATTTTAATGCCGCTCAGGCAGCCTTGCTGAATGCCACTGGAGCATTTTAATTAAATCGAGCCATAACAAGAAGCTGTAAATCTGAACACGGCATCACGAGGAGAGTTAGGGAACAAGAAAGCAGTGCAGGAAGAGAGTTGACAGGAAAAGGTGCAGGAGCTCAACATAGACATCCTATAAGAAACATAAGAACAAAATCTACATTTAAACCATTTGCTAGATGAAGTCAAGCTAAAGCAGTGGTTCTCAAAGTGTGGGGCGCGCCCCACTAGTGGGGAATACAGACATGACAGGTGGGGCGCAATGAACGGGAGGAAATTAGTGGAAAATAACAGGAAAGTACCTATTCTAATTCATGCTTTTCTTTATTGATAATGAAGAGCGTACGCTCAAAACTAAACAATCACACACAAATAAATGGATCATTAATACAAGTAAATTTAAAATAACATCAGTTGTGGGCCGGGAGAAAAAGTGGAACCATAGTGCAACAATAATGGTTTAACGTCGGACAAACTTGAGCAGCGCTGCTCGAATCACAAACCTGCGCGAGCCACTGGGCAGCCGCGACTCTGACAGAAATAAACCGCGCCGACCATCAAAATACATTTTACCCCGCTGGGATGCGCACGTACAATCCAGGCATGGCAAGGCGGTAACAATACTAAACAGTCCTGACATTTTAAATAAATTGTTTTTAAATAAAACACAGGGGGTCGCGCAGGTTTGTGATTTGAGCGGCGCTGCGCGATCCACCGGGCTGCGCAAATAAACCAGATCATCACTACGCTATTCAGATAGTCGCGCTGCGCTGTATTTGCGCAGATATTCGGTTCAATCGGGTGCCGCGGTTTCGTCCCACTTTTGATGTGTTTGGCTTCACATACACTTCGACAATGGAAGAAGACGGTGCAGCAGCAGTGAGTTTGCTTACATGTGACGAGGAGATTGTAAAGAAAAAAGGTGCCTCGTCTGTGGTGTGGAATTGGTTTGGGAATAAGAAAAGTGATACGAATGAGATGTACGTGATTTGTAAGTTACACAAGTGCACTGTTTTAACAAGTGGTGGAAACACGTCAAACCTTTTCTATCATCTGAAATCCAAACATCCAAATGAATATGGCCAAAGTAAAAAAAAATGCGGCAAACCTCAGCAATTCACAGTTTAAATAAAATTACATTTAAAAAAAATTATGTTAAATAATTTCTTTGTGTTTTCATTTTTATTTATGCATTTTCAGATACAAATTGCTATATTGTGATACAGTATATATCTTTATTGAGTTAGAAAATAGCTTCTCCTGTGTTAGAAGATTTTGGTTATATCGCCCACCCCTAATGAAGCCTATCTTCAGCTTGGATTCATGGTGGGGGCAGAAGAGAGACCCGTGTGTTTTGTGTCTTAAACTGCTGGCAGCAGACCGCATGAGACCCAACAAATTAGGAAGACACTTAGAGACAACACACTCCAGTCACGTTAATAAACCACTGGACGTCTTTGAAAGAAAGCTGGCAGAATACAGACAGCAGGATAATCGCATGGTAAAATCTGAATCAGTGGACAGCAAAGCACAAATGGCTTCATTCAAAGTAACATACTTTGCCAGTGCAAAAAACTACAAATGATTGCTGAGCAGCTAATAAACATGGGGTCAATTATGCAAAGATAAGTGACAACGTAAGCCTTGTAACAATTGCACGTGTATTTTATCTTTTTTTAACTTGGTGGTGTTTGATCGTATTGGTTTAGAAATTGATATTTCAATAAACAGTAAACTTGGCCGATTTCGTTATTATTTTGTTGACAAGTGGGGCTTGAAAATTCGCTCACCCCCTTAAGTGGGGAATGACAGAAAAAGTTTGAGAACCACTGAGCTAAAGTGACGTCCAAGCAAGACTGAATCCCACAACACAGAGCTGAGCAATTCAGAGGAAAGGGTTTGCACTCATTTGCTCTTTGACATTAGTGGAATTTGGAATCCAATCATGAAGTGCAGAAAGACTAAGATCTGAAAGTTTTTATTATTAAAAATTTTTCCCCTGATTTTCTCCCTATTTTTTTATCCAACTCCCACATTAAGCTACTACACCTCAGTTTTCGAAATGCTCGCTCATTGAAGACATTGGAAGTGGAACACACTCGGAGGACAGCGTTATCCGCTTCTTCCGCTTGCGTGAGCCCACAGACGCTTCACTCCAATGAAAGTTTTGCTGAGGTTCTTTTGTATTTTGGACCTTATTACGATTTTTTAAAAATTATTTATGGCTACACTAAAATGTTTGTTTCAGCTGAAGATAAGGTGGAAACACCTGCAACTTTATTATTCAGACTGTGAGCTCAGGATCAACTCATGAACCCTAGAGCTTTGAGATAACAGGCTTTAACACACTTCACACTTCACATTAATAAGTGTAACCAAACCACAAAATCAAGGAAACCACACACCAGACACCAAACATGTCTGGTAGATTGGGTATATATGAGGAAAGTGTAATGAATCCCTTCAGACATAAGGTCACTAAACATTGGGATAATGTAAACTCATGTATAATTAAGGCTAATGTAATGAATGTATTTTATGCTTTTAAAAAGAAAAAACATACATCTGCACCTGCAGCCTGGTATCCCCGTGTCCTGGTCAGCCTACCTTCATACTTCAGCACGATCTCTCTGGCCTGCCTGAAACACACACACACACACACACACACACACACACACACACACACACACACACACACACACACACACACACACACACACACACACACGCAGATAGCCAGAATCAGCAGTCTGGCCCATAACACATTATTCCTCCCTGTGATCGTAGCAGTGATTTACAGCCGTGCTCAACTCTGATGAAGCCATTAATACCGAGCTTTAATGCTTCACAGGACATTTCACTGCTGTAGGCATTCCTCTAGGATATGAACCATGCTTTTAGCTGTGTTTTCACCTAAATGGAAGTTTTACGGACTAAAACCTGTAAAAACCACATCTTTGCTCTTTTTTTAATAACAGATAATGTTACTGTGTAACACGTCTGTGAGAGATTTTGCCAACAAACAGTAAAGGGTAAAGGCTAAGAATGGTTTATGGATATATTTATAGCATCTTATTGGGTGTGTTACTGATGTGATACACAAAAACACCCATTTTCTTACGAACGGCTATAAACTCTTGATCGCACAGATGAGTTGCAGTGTAAACTGTGCAGTCAGGGACTTTATGCATTGCTGCTGACTCTCAATAGCATGGACCTCGAAAGGAAATAAAGCTGCAGATACCTTATCAGGAAAATTTACAAAGGGGATATCAAACAATGCTGAGGACAAAGTGGTCAGCACAGAATAATTAACATGCACGCAACGTGAACAACGTGAGTTTTAAGCTGGAGTTAACAGCATTGCTGAATTCTTTGTTAGCATGTCTATGTATACAGTATATACAGTGTATAGAGGAAGTTGTGTGTCTGAAAGGAACTGTAATTGTCCCTGACTCTTGAGAGACCTCACTTAGTCAAATCCAGTTAAGCATAAGATGATGTCTTTTATTGAACATGTGACCTCGGTGCAATGAAAAAAAACCAGAGAGGGGATAATTAAATAATTACTCAAGTTAGGTTGCTTGCTACGTGCCATGTCATTAAAAAGCCTAGAGCTCCCATGAGCTTTCTGTTAATTGTTATTTACTTTGTTAATGCATGTTAATGCATTTCCTCTCCATTAGCATCAGATCTGCAGAACGTAAAAACACTCATGATTTTACATGTTATAAATTTAGGTGCCTCCTTGCCATTATGTTATCCTGTTGTAACGGCTGGTTATTTTTTTTAAGTAATAGGACCATGAATAATTTATCCTATAAGTGTAATATAATCTTAATTACCCAACATCCATTACAGTGGCAATACTTGGCAAGATGGCCTAATTATAGTATAAACAAAATTGTGACTTTATTATATACACATTATTAGCTCATTTAATTTATTTACAATTTATAATAATACTTTGCAATGCAAAGAAATCCTTTAAGAAGTCTTTGGATATTTTGTCTGGTTGTCTGTCTATCTGTCTACTGTATGGCTCTGTATAATGTTTAGATAATAGAAATTACACATGAAATTAGGATTAGTTTCTTTGCAAGCTAAATATTTCAGTTATACTTAAATATACTTTAAAACACATTTCATTTAAAATAATATAAAAGTTTCACATGTTCTCTATACACCGTGAAATCCCCAGTGTCCCTAAAGTTAGTTAGAGTCCAGCTGGCCTCATATAAAGACTGCTGGATGTTAATTCAAAACTCTACAGTATGTGCTATTTGAACACTGGGGTATCTGCAGTGTAGGTTGATTTGAGGGTTTCCCCCCCACCCCAAAACATGCTGGTAGGCAAATTGTCTATATCTAATTGAGTGGTTGTCTGTGTTTGGTGCCCTGTGATGAATTGGTGTCTTAACTACAGTGTATTCCTTCCACTATCCAGTGTTCGGGATCTACGATAACACAATGACACAATAGAAAGCAGGTGCTAAAGATGGATGAATGAATGAATGAATTATATTTTTAGAAGATACAGTATATTGAAACACTGCATATTGAGTATTTTACAAAAACATAGCAGATTAATGTAACCCATTAAACTTTCAAACTCAATTAGTCATTTTGAACCATATATTCCAGTAACTTATTTTTATGACTTATTCATTAAAGGCATTGCAACTAACAAGGAAATGTATGTATGGTGCTGCGCAAAAGCCTTCAGCGAAAACGACTTCAGCAGCAACCTCATTTCCTCTCTCATCTGTTCCAACCACTCAGTATCACCAGTATACTAATCATCGAGCTGATCATCTGTCATCATCTGCACCTGTTTCTCACAAGTTACTTTGTAGCTTAACAAACAAAAATATATTCCTCTGAAACCAGTCAGGTACTAGAGCCAAAAAGTCCTTCAGGAAGCCTGGAAAACTATTCCACAAGACTACATTTAGAAAAACTAGATACAGTATGAAGAATTGAGTGGTGGCTCAAGCCTTTTGCACAGTACTGTAAATACGTGTGGAATAAGGAAATCTGGACCTGCTGAAAAATTGTTGGGATTCACAAGGTTAATATCTGTAGGGACTCACTTTAAGACTTTGAGCTTGCGTCTCATTGGCCAGGGTCTTGTTTGGATGTTGGCAATGATTTCCTTCTGGTACTGAATATTCTGGAACATTTCCTCAGGATCATTACTGTCCACGCGCTCTGCATCCTTGTCTTCATCATCAGAGGACCTGGTGGACAATGGTTTATATTAGAAGTTATCCAACAAAATAACTTGTGTATAGTTCATAATGTAAAATAATTGGCCTAAACAGATCTACAACAATACTGGGGAAATAATCATGACACTGAAATAGCATTCTATAGACTCTTTAGCATAACAGAGAACATATTTATGGCTGGAGATATTTATCATATCAATTCACCAAATAAAAAATGAATATAGACAGTAAATGCTCAAGGTAATTGATTCTAAATGTTATTTAGAAAAATGTTAGATACACTAATTACATACAAAAGAAGTACAAACAAAATCAAAGAATCACCTTTTATAATGAAAGTAAAAAAGATCAAATCATATCTCTCTCTTTCTCTCCCAAGAAAACAATTCTAACAATAAAAAAAAAAAAAAATCACACTTACACTGGATTGTCCTGGTAAGGTGTGTAGATCTTCCTGGAGCTTTTTCTCACACTCTTGTGCCGTTTGGAGGATGTCAGTGGTTGGGTCAGTGATGATGCTTGTCTTACCACACTCATGGCTCCAGAGTGAAACTTTCCATCTGTGTGAGTGTTGATTTATGGCCAAGATCTTTAAATGTGTGCTGTGTCTATCTGAATGTGTGTGCATGCATGTGTGAGTGTTTAACATCTGCACAGTGCAGGTGCAACCCGTCTGATTGGTTCCAGTACTGAATGGCTGCTCTGAGCCCCTCGCTCTTTTTAACTTCACACAGCTGCTCCAATCACAGCCAGCTCAGGCTCTTAAAGGGCCACTGATGCTGAATGAAACTTCTACAGGAAATGTACAGTAGGTTTATTTAATAAAATACAGTATACTTATACATTACAAAATTAATTAACAGGAGAGCTATTTTTTTTTAGCAAATTGTCTAGGTGCAATATGATTTAAAAGGGTTTCAAAAAATTTACGGACCTTTAGAGTTCTCTCTCTTTCTTTTCTTTTTTTTTAATGCTATACAATTCAAAGTTTTTTTCTATTGACATAGAAAGAAAAGCATTGATGGCAAAAAAACTATTTCTTAAGAAAAAAAGTCTAGTTTATTTCTCTTAACATGCACATATACTGGTGCTCTTCCTCCATAGGTAGAATAGTATGTCTTTTGCTATCTTTTGATATTATTGTTTGAACCACAACATAATCTAATCCAAATGACAACACTTATTGCTTCTTTAATCATGTCCATATATGGCATCACTGCCTGCTGTCATAGAGTATGTACTACAGTACATCTTTACCAGCTCTAGAACAACCCAAGGAAAACGGCATCAAAATATAATTAAATCCAATTACATTTTCTATCATGTCAACAGTTAATTTCCACCTAGGAAATATGCTAGGATGCATATTTTCAGGCATTCTAATTTCTACATTATTGTTTAAATTCAGGGTGGTAGTGGGAATGAAAGAATTATGGGTAAACTATGAATTACAGTATGTGACCAAAGTAAGGTCATACTGTACCAATAAAAAAAAAAAATATATATATATATATATCAGGAATATTTCTTTCGAAATTAATGAAAATGAATTTCATTGTTAAACATCAGCATGAAAAGCATCAACATAACTGAAGTACATGAAGGTCATTAATCAGCAGTATGATTATAAAACAGTAAAGTTTGTTCAGCTGAACACTGAACATGAGACAAGATTCAAAGAACTGACCGATCCATCATGAATTTCAATGAAAAACAATTTACTTCCTGCTACCCAAATGACATGCCATACATTATCACTTACATACCAAACATTAATGATGTTAGTAGGTTACCTTGACAAGACAAGATATTGTAATGACTAAATCACTAACTGATTACTCACTACATAATCTTAGGATAACTAAATCAATAGCACATTGTTGTGTTCTCTCCTGCTGTGTTACTGTATCACTTTTACTGCTCCCTACAGTTTTTGTGATTGGAATTTTAAAGAAGCGCACATGGCTGAATATAATTGATCTCTATAAATGTGCCAGAGGGTGCACTAAAATATCAGATATTACTATGCTTATTGTACAAAGAAATGAGAGTTGATACCTCCCTTTTGGAAAAGAAAGCGCAAGTGCTCGGATAATATGGTAATCTGCCATATGTGATCCACAGAGCAAAAGTGTGCAACAATCGAGCAGAGCTTAGTGGTGAGAGTTTTTGGAGATACAAATTCCAACATATTGGACAAACATGTTGCTGTGAGTGTGGAAGAACTGAGTTGAAAAGCCGTGAGTAATCCTTTCTGATATGCACTGCATAATTTAGAGTGTCCCTATAATAGTTTATGAAATAGTGTTCCTGCAGGTTGTAAAGAAGCTTCATAAAAATCTATGCAAATTTTTTTTATGAGGAGTCTGGAGGTGGGAAAATCAGTTTTATGCAATTCTGGTGCTCTGTTTAGTTCACCACAGTTTAGTGATTTTAATTTTGTATTGTAGTTCATTTAAAGATATCTTCTTACAGCCGTAAATGATTTCTGAACATTTCTATGTCTGAGATTTGATGGTAAGATGCCTAATATGGCAGAACCCCATGGAAATGTTGCCTGTACGTACAGTAGTTAACAGTAATTACAGCTGCATGCATTCTAGAAGAAAATGAAATTTAAATAGTTCAGCTTGTGTTATTTCACATAAAAATAATTGCTATGTGTTGTACAGTAAGTGTTTTTCACAATACTGAAGCATTGATTAGTATAATTACAGTATAAATACATCTGACAAAAAATATTTTTGTCCATTTACACAGCCACCTTTTAATTGTTCATATAAAAGACTTAGAGTACTAACTAAAGTGTTAAACTCGGTCACTTGCTTTAATAAACCATTTGCAAAATGTAAACCTTAGTGGTCTCTGATGCCTTTTAAACCCGCACTGTGGAGGTGCAAAGTGGCTGTGCAAAGATAGATTTTAAAATATCTATATACATAGAAATTATATATCCAAATTCAAGAACTACACATTATTAACACATAATAATCAATTAATCAATAACCAATATGTTTGAAACACACATAATTTAAAAGAAATATAATATGATGTATATTATATTAATATAACATTAATGTGTGTGTACATACATACATACATACATACATACATGATTTAAGAGGGTTACTGTACATCTTAAACATATATACATAGATCTTATACATAAAGTATATACACACAATACCATTCAAAAGTTTGGGGTCACTTGCAAATTTCTTAGTTTTTGTTTAGTGATTTATTTTCTACAGTACATTCTACAACAATAATACGGATTTCAAAACTATAAAATAACACATATGGAATTAGGTAATTACAAACCGGATTCCAAAAAAGTTGGGACACTAAACAAATTGTGAATAAAAACTGAATGCAATGATGTGGAGATGACTAATGTCAATATTTTATTCAGAATAGAACATAGATGACAGATCAAAAGTTTAATCTGAGAAAATGTATCATTTTAAAGGAAAAATATGTTGATTCCAAATTTCACGGTGTCAACAAATCCCAAAAAAGTTGGGACAAGTAGCAATAAGAGGCTGGAAAAAGTAAATTTGAGCATAACGAAGAGCTGGAAGACCAATTAACAGTAGTTAGGTTGATTGGCAACATGATTGGGTATAAAAAGAGCTTCTCGGAGTGGCAGTGTCTCTCAGAAGATTCTCATCCGAAGATTCAGAGAATCTGGAACAATCTCTGTGCGTAAGGGTCAAGGACGTAAAACCATACTGGATGCCCGTGATCTCCGGGCCCTTAAACGACACTGCACCACAAACAGGAATGCTACTGTAAAGGAAATCACAGAATGGGCTCAGGAATACTTCCAGAAACCATTGTCAGTGAACACAATCCACCGTGCCATCCGCTGTTGCCAGCTGAAACTCTACAGTGCAAAGAAGAAGCCATTTCTAAGCAAGATCCACAAGCACAGGCGTTTTCATTGGGCCAGGGATCATTTAAAATGGAGTGTGGCAAAATGGAAGACTGTTCTGTGGTCAGACGAGTCACGATTCGAAGTTCTTGTTGGAAATGTGGGACGCCATGTCATCCGGACCAAAGAGGACAAGGACAACCCAAGTTGTTATCAACGATCAGTTCAGAAGCCTGCATCTCTGATGGTATGGGGTTGCATGAGTGCGTATGGCATGGGCAGCTTGCATGTCTGGAAAGGCACCATCAATGCAGAAAAATATATTCAGGTTCTAGAACAACATATGCTCCCATCCAGACGTCATCTCTTTCAGGGAAAACCCTGCATTTTTCAACAAGATAATGCCAGACCACATTCTGCATTAATCACAACATCATGGCTGCGTAGGAGAAGGATCCGGGTACTGAAATGGCCAGTCTGCGGTCCAGATCTTTCCCCTATAGAGAACATTTGGCGCATCATAAAGAGGAAGGTGCGACAAAGAAGGCCCAAGACGATTGAACAGTTAGAGGCCTGTATTAGACAAGAATGGGAGAGCATTCCTATTTCTAAACTTGAGAAACTGGTCTCCTCGGTCCCCAGACGTCTGTTGAGTGTTGTAAGAAGAAGGGGAGATGCCACACAGTGGTGAAAATGACCTTGTCCCAACTTTTTTGGGATTTGTTGACACCATGACATTTTGATTCACCATATTTTTCCCTTAAAATGATACATTTTCTCAGTTTAAACTTTTGTTCCGTGATTTATGTTCTATTCTAAATAAAATATTGACATTTGCCATCTCCACATCATTGCATTCAATTTTTATTCACAATTTGTTTAGTGTCCCAACTTTTTTGGAATCCGGTTTGTACGTAACAACAGCAAAAACAACAGTTAGTTGTTATTTTAAGACACAGAGGTCAGCCTTTCTGTAATAGTTCTTGCAAGTACAGTATTGTCAAGTGCATTTGCAAAATTCATCAAGCACCATAATGAACCTGGCTCTCATGAAGGCCATCCCAGGAGGGGCAGACCAAAACCTACCTCTGCCGCAGACGAGAAGTTCATTTAGACTTATCAGCCTGAAAAATGACCAATTAACAGCACCTTAGATTAAAGGCGTTATGAGGTCATTACAGAGCTGAAGTAGCAGACACATCTCAATATCAACTGTTCAAAGGAGATTAATGCATTTCTTGGACGCCTTCAGCATTCCTTTACAATGTAGAAAGAAATAAAAATCAGTAACCATCATGGAGTTAGAAAGTGACCACAAATTTTTGAACGGTAGTGTATACAGTATACACACATATAAGCACAGGATATACACAGGATATATATATATATATACACAAACACAAACACACATACACTCCACTCAAGAGTTAGGGATCATGTTCACATTACTTTGTTTTGTGATTTATTTTGTACATTCTACAGTACATCAATACTGGGGATTTCAAAACTATGAAAAAACACATATGGAATAAGGGAATTATGTAACAACAACAACAACATCCAGCAACAAAAAGACATGAAAGTCAGCTGTTCTGGAATAGTTCTTGCAAGAACAGTATTGTCAAGTGCATTTGCAAAACCGATCAAGCACCATGATGAAATAGGCTCTCGTGAAGACCATCCCTGGAAAGCAAGACCAAAACTTACGTCTGCTGCAGAGAAGAAGTTAATTTAGAGTTACCAGCCTTAAAAATCATCAGTCAACAGCACCTTAGAGCCATTACAGTATGAAGGCTTTACAGATCATGGATAGGAGATGCATCTCAACATTCACTGTTCAAAGGAGATTATTGCATATTTTGGACACTTTCAACATTGCTTTACAATGTAGAAAGAAATATAAATCACAAACGACCTTGGAGGTAGAAATTGATCCCAAACTTTTGAGCTGTAGTGTGTAAATATAATCAGCAGCTTATCAAATTGGAAAAACACTTACAGGTATGGACAATCTTCATATACACACACGCACGCACGCACGCACCCACACACCCACACACACACACACACACACACACAAATGTAAGTGCCATTTACTGACAATCTAAAACTGGTCTCTAAAATGTACCTTTTATCATATCGAATTTACATCTATTGGGCCATTTTGTTGTCTCACCTATGATCTCAAGTGTCACTTGATGTCAAAAAACATATCAGATATCAGGTCAGAGGGTAGAAGCTAATTCAATAAAAATAATGAAATGAATAAAAATCAATGAAATCTGTGTAGTACAATAGATAAATATGCAGTTATGTTGGACCAACTGCTCTCAAATATTTTTTTTTAGTCTAAAGTTACAGTATCTCTGTGGATAGAAAATGTCATTGCATTCCCCTCAAATCCCCCGAACCTTTTGGCATGCACTCTTTTTGATTTAATATTTTATTTCTGCTATTTTTTTAAGCAATATTCCTCCAAGTGCCTCACCAATCACCCTGAATTGGATTGTGTTGCCAGCCTACCCCCATGCCCAGCTACTGGGTGAGGTGTCTGATGTGACTATTTCGTACTGACAAGGAACACAGTCCATCCTCGCCGCTTCCCTTAGAAACACCGGCCTCCTCTGGGGTAAGATTAGTAAAGATAGCTGGCTGGTCACTCTGATTTGCTTGTGCCGATCCCACATCAAGTTCTATACATGTTCGATACTACCTTTTTCCAATACGGATGTGTGTGATAGAGGGGCGACCAATAGAAAAATGGAAACTGACCTCAGGGGGTAATCCTTTTGTGGCAGCGAGGACATGGTCGTGTGCCAGGCTGTGAAGGGAGTCGAGGTGAGTGGGTAGGAACATCTAATCAGTGTTTTGTCTGTTTACACTGAACCAGGGAGATGATAAATGGGAAAGCAGAACATGTGGAAGAGGGGGAGTGTCTACTCATTCCTTACACCCTGAAATGTGTCTGTGGGATTAGATTATGCTGAAAAGCAGTAAAATTGATTCATATGGGCAGACAGTGAAGAAGAATGGCATCCTGTAGCAGGTTTGGCAGACAGTGAAACTTGAAGTAACATATTGAAGAAAGTAACTGTTATACAAATTGGTATCTCTATAGAAAAATCACAGCCAATTAGGGCAAATCATTAGAATCTAAACAAATAATCAATAAACAAATAACACCGCATAACATTAGTACAATAACTTGATTAATAATTATATATCAGGAAACTGGTGACATGATCATGGGGACTTAAAGGCTCACCTATGCGTGCGGGGACCTAAGTCCATCACTGAAAAAAATCCAATGCTGCTGCATATGGGGCCAAGCAGGCAAAGAGAACAAGGCCGCCGACACGGCTTCCAAATTCCTCAGATCCCAATCTAACTGAGCACCCATGGCATATAAAGGGTTCAGCAAACGTCCTGGTGTCAGGCATCACAGCACACCCCAGAGGTCTTGTAGTGTCAGAATCGCCCAGGTGACACAAGGGAAACCTACACAACACTGAGCATAATGCAGATACATACAAACATATATAGTATGGCAAAGGAATAACCAGCAGGTTACTCTATAATAAAAGTAACAATCAGAATGTAATTTTTTGTATAAAAAAAAAAAAAAAAAAACCTCAGTGGAGGGTTTAAAAAAGGCTGTTCTATTAAATTTCCAGGCATGCATCGTTAACCATATTTTTCAAGAAATAAACATATTTAGGCTAGGGATATAAACTTTAGAGCCAAACACCTGTGAAATAGTTAGTTCATCTTAATTAAAAAAGTAAAAAAAAAAATTAAAAAAACTTATAGTTTGCCTATAACATCACTATTAGTTTAATAAATATATAATCTAGCTTACATACAGTATATACAGTAATCACTTATAACAAGGCTGAAGAGAAATGGAGTAAGAAAACACAGCTTTTACCAGCTTCTGAGATTCACACAGCATAGAGCAAGAAGGTAATGAGGAAGTTGGTACTGTATGTACTACTCACACTAATGTAAGGGCATTATGTCAGAGGTTATGTCCATGGCAATTGTTGGCACAATATCCTTACCATTAGGAGTCCTAAGGAATATCATAATGGTCAAAGGAATTAAATAAATCCTGGTCAGGGTTATGCTGGTCTCTCCCAAGCATACCAAAAAATAGACATTCACACATTCATTTCCACCTTGTAAATAAGCAAAATGTAAAATTAAACTAAGAAAACTAATGTGATTTTTTTATGCAGCCTTGTTGACACCTCTTTGTGAATTATTTTAAGGATTTAGTAATATTTTGAATATCCTGTTGCAGGTTACTGTGGAATTTGGTTCTTTAATGAGGTTTCTAAGATGCATTATCAAATACAGTATCAAATACAGTGTAGAAATGAATGAGGAAACTGACCAAGGCACCTAGAATTAATGCATTTACACACACACACACACACACACACACACACACACACACACACACACACACACACACACACACACACACACACACACACACACAAAACCTATTGCCACTTAACCCTCCCACCCTGCCAAATAAATACTGTGATATTTAATATTTAAATGCAAACAAGGTTCTACATTAACATTGTTTTTTTTTTTTTATAAACAACACTTTTGTGCATTTGAATTTTTGTAGTTTTTAAGAACATGTAAAATGCATGTAATGTTTACTAGGACTTCCTTGCTAAATCCCCAATGGAGACCAAAATGTACAATAATGGTATTTCAAACTGTATAAATAATGATGAGTAGTTAAACAAATTATTACAATGATCTAATAATTAATAGGGATTTCTTTAAATCAGAAAATCAAAGGAACCTCTCCTTTTGAACGAAAGTCACACCTAATGATCCTTTAGTCCCTGTTAGTAGTGCAATAGAGAATATCATCATAATCTTTATGGTTACTCTGGGAGCCCTGACTCGAGAGTGGAGATCAGAACCTGCACTATAACTCTGAGACACAATCAAGCCGAGCCAAATTGAATCACAAAGCTGTGAAAGACCCAGTGGCCGAGCACCAGGCAATTGTTCACCCCTGTGTAAATCCAATAGCATGGTTTTATCTACTTTGCAATAAAGTGGATTCGCAGCTAAAGGACAAGACAAAGACATTTAAGCCTATGAGAGTAAGGAGCATGAAGTAGGGTTTTACTCCACATCAACAGCTATTAAGAGGACCTCCAGAGAGGGTTCTAATGAAACCATTAATGACATAATCAAAATGGTATATTGCATTATCAATGTTAAAAGGCACACAAAAACATTTTTTTTAATCAGGGAGAAAACTGAGCTCCCATGGTGGAGGCTTCTTCCTAAAATGACCTTCTAAGGCAAAGTCAGGTTACACATATTCAGAAAGCCCAAAATGAGAAAGTAATTCTCGCAGAAAATGTTGGGAGGGGGCCACGTGTGCATTTTGTGCCCTTAATTTAAGATTAGTTGTGAGTTTTGTTAACACAGAAAATCTACTTTCAGAAATTAATTTCCAATCCTGACATGATGTGCCTTGATGTGAGGTTGTCTGCAGCAGTTTTGTAATTGGGAAAGAAATCATTCGATCCAACAAGCTATGACCAGAGGTGCGATCAAGAAGTTAGATCCTCTGTTTTAGAATAAAGGATCCAACTCAATATAATGTTTCTGAAAAAGGAAGATGATATCAGTCGTATTCTACATTTGAGAAGGGTGACCCTGTTTCCTACTGAATATTATACTGAATAATATTCCTGTCCTGCAGTCTCAGAATTGATTCGTGTAGGTGGACCTGCATGCAGGCCATTTCCATGTTCCCATACCACGGAGACCCAAGGAACAATTGCTTTTAATGTTTGACTTCCAATGACTAGCATCTCAGTTCAAAGTCTCTTTCTATAGTGCCAAGAATGTTTGCAGGATGTTTGGAGATGATATGTTGTCAAAAAGAAAAATGGGGCCTACTTCACAAAAATACATTCCTTTTGAGGACTCTAATGAAAAAAAAAAAGTGTGCTCAATGTGAAAATCCATTTCATGTCTAATTGAGAGATTACTGTACATACATTTCCCAAAAAAGGAAAAAAAAAGCAGTTTAAAAGTTAAGTGGGCAATTTATGAGATTTCATTCGTGAGCGCAGAAACCTATTATTCTATAGTGTGGTAGACATTTGTTTGAGATTACCCCCAAGCCAGCTTTTTGTAAAACACAGTACATTTTCAGTCCATTTAAATTATTCATTCAGCAGATGCTCACACCAACCGACCAAAAAACAAGTGCATGAGAGATACAAAAAGGTTTGTGTACAGTACTTTTTATGGGGAACAAGCAAAAAAAAATGGTTTCAAATTAAAGAGAGAGTGCCCTCTGGTGGTTTGGTTGAGAAGTATCCAAAATAGGCATTAAATTGACTGGGTGCATTGATGTCCCCATGCATTTGGAAGAGGTGAGTGCCTTGTTAACAAGTCTCAGCTCTCAGTTATGCAAACTTAAGACAATACCAAGGCATCGAGAAGCAAGACTGCTTGTATAATACAAGCATGATACATCTTTATGGAGAAGCAAGCAACTGTAATCACCTGCAAAATATCTGCCACTATAAAGATATGCACTTGTACTCCATCATGAATTGGCAAAAATGTGCAAAAATTTGTTTTGGTAGGTTTTGCAGCAGCTTCTGTTATTTTTACAGTCAAAAGCTTGGGCCCACTGAATCAATGATAAGCTACAAATTCTTCAAGATTCAAACGGTACCAGGATCATAAAACAAGTTATAATAATACATCCTAATTATGCATATTTTATATCACTATTTGCTATATTAGTTTATATATGTTCTATATGTAAGTTTATATATACAGTGGTGTGAAAAACTATTTGCCCCCTTCCTGATTTCTTATTCTTTTGCATGTTTGTCACACTTAAATGTTTCTGATCATCAAAAACCGTTAACTATTAGTCAAAGATAACATCATTGAACACAAAATGCAGTTTTTAAATCAGGGGTTTTATTATTTAGGGAGAAAAAAAACTCCAAATCTACATGGCCCTGTGTGAAAAAGTGATTGCCCCCTTTGTTAAAAAATAACTTAACTGTGGTTTATCACACCTGAGTTCAATTTCTGTAGTCACCCCCAGGCCTGATTACTGCCACACCTGTTTCAATCAAGAAATCACTTAAATAGGAGCTACCTGACACAGAGAAGTAGACCAAAAGCACCTCAAAAGCTAGACATCATGCCAAGATCCAAAGAAATTCAGGAACAAATGAGAACAAAAGTAATTGAGATCCATCAGTCTGGTAAAGGTTATAAAGCCATTTCTAAAGCTTTGGGACTCCAGCGAACCACAGTGCGAGCCATTATCCACAAATGGCAAAAACATGGAACAGTGGTGAACCTTCCCAGGAGTGGCCGGCCGACCAAAATTACCCCAAGAGCGCAGAGACAACTCATCCGAGAGGCCACAAAAGACCCCAGGACAACATCTAAAGAACTGCAGGCCTCACTTGCCTCAATTAAGGTCAGTGTTCACGACTCCACCATAAGAAAGAGACTGGGCAAAAACGGCCTGCATGGCAGATTTCCAAGGCGCAAACCAGTTTTAAGCAAAAAGAACATTAAGGCTCGTCTCAATTTTGCTAAAAAAAACATCTCAATGATTGCCAAGACTTTTGGGAAAATACCTTGTGGACCGACGAGACAAAAGTTGAACTTTTTGGAAGGTGCGTGTCCCGTTACATCTGGCGTAAAAGTAACACAGCATTTCAGAAAAAGAACATCATACCAACAATAAAATATGGTGGTGGTAGTGTGATGGTCTGGGGTTGTTTTGCTGCTTCAGGACCTGGAAGGCTTGCTGTGATAGATGGAACCATGAATTCTACTGTCTACCAAAAAATCCTGAAGGAGAATGTACGACCATCTGTTCGTCAACTCAAGCTGAAGCGATCTTGGGTGCTGCAACAGAACAATGACCCAAAACACACCAGCAAATCCACCTCTGAATGGCTGAAGAAGAACAAAATGAAGACTTTGGAGTGGCCTAGTCAAAGTACTGACCTGAATCCTACTGAGATGTTGTGGCATGACCTTAAAAAGGCGGTTCATGCTAGAAAACCCTCAAATAAAGCTGAATTACAACAATTCTGCAAAGATGAGTGGGCCAAAATTCCTCCAGAGCGCTGTAAAAGACTCGTTGCAAGTTATCGCAAACGCTTGATTGCAGTTATTGCTGCTAAGGGTGGCCCAACCAGTTATTAGGTTCAGGGGGCAATTACTTTTTCACACAGGGCCATGTAGGTTTGGATTTTTTTTCTCCCTAAATAATAAAACCCCTCATTTAAAAACTGCATTTTGTGTTTACTTGTGTTATCTTTGACTAATAGCTAAATGTGTTTGATGATCAGAAACATTTTGTGTGACAAACATGCAAAAGAATAAGAAATCAGGAGGGGGGCAAATAGTTTTTCACACCACTGTATATAATTTAACAATGGAGTGAAACAACATCAACATTAATTCCTTAACAGTGAATTTTATTGAACAGCTTTTCTCCATAATTGTCCATTTGGTATGTTCTGACTATTACTATTCAACAAGTTGCATTACACTGTAAGCAAAAACTTTTATCCTGATAAACAGAATATATCACACTTCATCAAAGTCTCTAAAATCCTAAATTACTAGGAATAAATATCACATGCTTTTAAATTCCACTGTAGACACCGCTAATGAAATAAATTTATGCCTCCAGTTTATTATTCAGCCTTGTAATCACATTGGCTGTAATAAAATGTGACTAAATTATATGTGAATGTATATCTTATACAGAAGCACAGAGTTGTAGTCTAGCTGCTACAGTAGGCATTTGTTTGCTTTTTAGCTTTGAACTGTTCAGTTAAACGTTTGATGCTTCAAACCATGCTGACTCACATTTGAAATTACTTGTCAGCAACTGGTGCATCTGAGGGTGAAGTGTTTAAAAGAATGAGAGGTGGTTGATGTTCACTGCAACAGAGGTGGGTAGTAACGAGTTACATTCCCAAGTGAAAAAAAGTATGCTAAGTATATTAAATCCAAGCATACTTAATTGTACCTGCAGCAGACTAATGACTAGTATACTTGAAGTTTGTTATTTTGGAACAACTAATTTTGTACTAAGTGTATTTAAGTTGTAATTCAATTTTACAAAAACAAAATTTTAAGTGTATTAAGTATACTTTTGTGTGCTAAAGTGGAACAACTTTAAGTATACTTAGTACACTTAAAGTATATGGCGGTGTGTGTACTAACGTAATTAATACACTTTAAGTAAATATTTAATGTATTATTTTTACTGTGTTACAAATACATGATTAATATATTACGAGTATATTCTTATTGCAGCAGTAGCATGCTGTTATACTTCTGGACAATTACAAATACTAAAAAAGTACACTTTGTGGTTAATACAAATATACTTTATTGTATCATACAGTACACACAACCTTCTATACTACAGTATTACAAATGCATTCCCAGTACAGTAAAGGTGTTTAGTATAATTTACCAATGCTAAATTCATTTTCCACACTAGAACATGTTTTTGAAACACATTACATCAGTAATTATGAGGCAGATTTTATTCATGAGTTCAACAGATTTAATTTGCACAAGGTTACAAAAAAAGCACTACTATAGTTTGTGTTCCACAAAACAGACAGACATTAGTATTAGAATCTACAGGTACAGTACAGTATTAGTTTAAACCTGGTGTGTTGATTCTACAGTAGCTGTTACACAGAGACTGAAAACAGGCTGAGAGCTACAGAGCCATTATACCACTAGCAAAGTACATAAGATTTAGTAATAACACATTAGACAATACATTCTACAGCTTAAAGTATGTACGTAATGACATATTACCTAACAAAAACCATAAAATTGACCTTATGCCAATGAAAATAAAATAATAACGATACGAACTAACGCACGCGATGATGCAGCTTCCAGCCGTTAATTCAAACTAGAAACTGTCCGAATCTGCCCGTCTCCAGTCTCTGATTAGCTGCTGTGGTGCCGATTCTAGTCTCTGATTGGCTGGAGTAGTTGCAGAGACAACGCTGCTGCAGTTTGTGCAAGTGTCGCTTTATGAAAGTGAGCGCATACTGTAGAAGAGTGAGAGGGTATACAGATAAACATAAATTATTTTGAACTGGCAAAAGTTATTTTCAGTGCACAAAAACGAGTTTGAAATCGCGCGCGCGTGCGTGGGAGACAGAGATTCAGCGTGCAAAAACGAGTCTAAAAGCGCGCGCGCACGAGAGAATAGTGCACTAAATATAAGTACACATGAATAAGTACATTTAAATTTAACTGATAATATACTACCGTATATTAAAAATTTTATTCTAATGTGTACATTCTGTACATTTGTACAATGATTATTTCGAGTATATTAAAAAAATTATATACCAAAAATACATTGAAAAACAAGTTTAAATAAGTATACTTTGGAAATTAGACCAACCTTTCACTTAAAGTATATTTTCCAATAATATATTTTTAGAAAGTGTACTATAATACAATTATTTAAAAGTATATTTAAAGTTTAATTCCAAAATTTGGTAAAAGCATGATGTTAGTATACTTTTTATATATTAACTGATGGTACAATTTTTTGTTAGTATATTTGCAATGTATTATCGAGGATTTCAATATATTTGTAATACACTAAAGTGTATTTTTTTTTCCACTGGGGTTTACTCCGTTACATTCATCGGTCTCCAATGCTACAACAGAAGAGTTGAATTCATCTCCTGGCCTCATATACAAAGCATGTTTCACTTACACGCAGTGCAAAAGAACAGCTTAATAATGAGGCATATATTCCAGCATATAAAAAGCATATAAAAACTCGACTTCTAACCTGAGAAAACATGTCGCAGTTAGTTTAGCTGTTTCATTTAATGTTGCAATGTTTGCATATATAATTAACAAATAAGCCAAAAAATATTTACTTACATTTTTTCTGCTGGACGCAGTTATGGTAAAGTGAGACTTTTGGAACACATGTTCAAATGTTATTTTTAGGGTTGTTCCGATTCCGATACTGGTATCGGAAATGCTGCCGATACCACAAAAAAAGCTGGCATCGGAATCGGCGAGTACTTGAGTCCACGTACCGATTCGATACCATTTTCCTAAACATAACCTATTTATGCCCGCTAGCTTTGCTAGCTTAGCTTACTTACAGAGTTTCACGGCGTGCGCCCAAATTGATATCGCTCCTCACTCACTAGTTAGGCGGCCTCCCCCCCCTTTAGGTATGTGAAGTAGCAGGGCCACAGAATTAGGCAACGGCCCATGAGCTATCGGCGCTATAAAACACAGCGGGGAGTGTAGCTCGGGGTCTGACTTTTGGGAAGCTGGACTTTGCGACGTGGTGGATTTTATGAGAGACAGTGGCACAAGAGCGGGGTGATGTGATGCGCCCCAGAGACTTTAAAAAGGGCGCGCCTTTGATCTCCGCGAGAGGAGCGCGTGAACGAGCTGCACGACCTGCGCGAGCTCCCGCGGTACCTTCCCTTCCGCGTAGAGCCCTGCCGCCGAAGGGGAAAAGACCGCATAGAGCCTTTAACCCTTTCCTTACCCGTTTTTCTAAATAAATGACCCTTTTTCCTGTAAGACCTCGCCTCGTGTCCGTGTTTCATGGTGTCGCCCGTGCACTTAGGGTCGAACCCGTTACACAGGGCTAGTAGTATTTTACTTACTACTATATATATACACACACATACACACACACACACACACAGTACAGATACACACCCAGGTATCGGATCGGTACTCGGTATCGGCCGATACCCTGAGCCCAAGTATCGGAATCGGTATCGGGAGGGAAAAAATGGTATCGGAACATCTCTAGTTATTTTCTATCTGCTAAGCCATTTGGAGGACAACTGAATATACAATATAACTTACACTGGAAATAGTTTACCCTGTTCAAACATTCATATGTTACTTACAGTATGTATTTGTTTCAAAAGCTTTATGTTGTGAAAAAAGTGAGCATTGGAAATCTGTGTTTCTTGTTCCTTAATTTGCTATTTTGCAAAGATATTTATTTTTTATTCATTTATGTTATTATTTGGAGATGGAAGAATTTGTACATTATTTTATCATTTTGTCTGGCTGCTTACATAAATTATAAATATATAAATAAAAATTGCACCCAATGAAACAGTCTTTTCACCAAATACTTTAGTTTACTCTTACTTAAATAATATTTTGGATGACTACTTTTTACTTCTACTTGAGTAATATTATTTTGAAGTACAGCTATTGTACTCTTACTTGAGTCAAATTTTTGGCTACTCTACCCATCTCTGCACTGCAGTGATGTGAGCTGGGTGCTTAAATGGTTGGAAAGTGTTGGACCATGACAGTCATTTCAAATGATTTAAGTGAAACTGAATAGAGCATACACATAGCATTAAACAACTATTCACTCTTAGGAAAGACAAGTCAGTAATCATGTCCCTCTGACAGAATGCACTGATGAGCATAGACTCACACCATAAACTTTCAGGTGGTAATGTCTGAAAAGCTATTGTGTACTCAGCTGCAAATTGTGATATTCGATTTAGGGAAATTAAATCCATCCATTATCTATACTGCTTATCCTAGGGAGCTTGAAACACAAGGCAGGGGACACCAGGGTGCCAACCCATTGCAGGGCACAAGCACACATACTCACAAGCCCAATAAAAGATTGACACCTCGCATACATCATATGACTTTAGAGGGGAGGGAGGTGGGGGGATACCACAAAAACAACTAAACCACTGGGCTAAATTAGGCCAAAGATTCATGATTCCCTGGTAAATGTAGATGCTCCCAGGAGAGTCAAGTCATGTTAGCCATTCATGCAGTTATCTGCTGTTTTTGTGTTCCTGAATGAAAAATTAATTAAAGTGAAGAGACTTTAAAATGGGGTGGCACAGTGGTGTAGTTCTTAGCCCTGTCTCCTTGCACCTCCAGGTTCCGGGTTCGATTGCCGGACAGGCTCAGTTTCCGTCTTATTGTGCACCTCAACTCTCCTGTTTCCACCAAAACTACACATGTAGAAACCTTTGGCCACTCATGCCAATGGCAAACGGCGGTTTCAATGGTGCCAGCAGTGAAAGACAGGGAAGGTGGACTCATTAGACTTTGATGAGTTTGATCAGTGAAGGTGGACTTATCAGACTTTAAATTAGAGTCAAAACAAATGGAATGAACCTTAGTTCTCAACCATAGTTGAATATTTTACTAAAATTCCTAATAAGCAGCTCAGATAGAGAATAACTAGAGGATAGAGGATAACTCCCTGTTACCTAAAGCATTAGGCTAGACAGATACGTCATGTGTTTGGAAATTTATTTTTGGAAAATCTTGTGAAAAATGTATTGTTCTCTGATGAGTCCACCTTCACTGTCTTTCCCACATCTATGAAAGTTGCAGTATGGAGAAGCCCCAAAGAAGCATACCACTCAGATTGTTGCATGCCCAGAGTGAAGCATGGCAGTGTATCAGTGATGGTTTGGGCTGCAATACTTGTGCTACAGTAGATGGGTCCACTGCCGAGGACTACCGAACTATTCTGGAGGACCATGTGCACTCAATGGTTCAAACATTGTATCCTAAAGGCGGTACTGTGTATCAGGATGACAATGCACCAATACACACAGCAAGACTGGTGTAAGAGTGGTTTGATTAACATTAAAGGGAAGTTGAACATCTCCCATGGCCTGCATAGTCACCAGATCTAAATACTATTGTGCCACTTTGGGGTATTTTGGAGGAGCAAGTCTTCCTCCACCAGAATCACGTAGTGACCTGGCCACTATTCTGCAAGAAGAATGGCTCAAAATCCCTCTGGCCACTGTGCAGGACTTGTCTGTCAGACAAATTGATGCTGTATTGGCTGCAAAAGGAGGCCCTACACCATACTAATAAATTATTTTGGTCTAAAAGCAGGTGTTTCAGTTTCATTGTCCAACCCCTGTATGTGTCCCCTGCGATGGATTGGCAACCTGTCCAGGGTGTACACCGCCTCATGCCCTAATCCTCGTGGGATAGGCTCCTGGCCCCCATGACCCTAAATACAGGATGAAGCTGTAGACAATGAGTGAGTAAGTGAGACTTTGAAATGGAGTCAAAACAGAAGGTATGAACCTTAGTTCTCAACCATAGTTGATTATTTTACTAAAATTCCTAATATGCAGCTCATGGCTGGATAGAGGATAACTCCCAGCAATCTAATCCTAGCATAGCAAAGCCGGCTAGCATGTTACTTAAATCATTAGGCTAGACCAGTGGTTCTCAAAGTGTGGGGCGCGCCCCACTAGTGGGGAATACAGACATGACAGGTGGGGCGCAATGAACGAGAGGAAATTAGTGGAAAAATAATAGGAAAGAACCTATTCTAATTCATGCTTTTCTTTATTGATAATGAACAGTGTACTCTCAAAACTAAACAATCACACACAAATAAATGGATCATTAAAACAAGTAAATTTAAAATAACATCAGTTGTGGGTCGGGAGAAAAAGTGGAACCATAGTGCAACAATAACGGTTTAACGTCGGACCAATTTGAGCAGCGCTGCTCGAATCACAAACCTGCACGACCCACTGGGCAACGCTGCGCCACTCTGACAGAAATAGACCGCGCCGACCATCAAAATACATTTTATCCCGCTGGGATGCGCACGTACAAAACAGGCATGGCAAGGCGGAAACACTATTAAACAGTCCTGACATTTTTTATTGTTTTTAAATAAAAACACAGTGAGTCGCGCAGGTTTGTGATTCGAGCGGCACTGCGTGATCCACCGGGCTGTGCAAATAAACCAGATCATCACTGCGCTATCCAGATAGTCGCGCTGTGCTGTATTTGCACAGATATTTGGTTCAATCGGGTGCCACGGTTTCGTTCCACTTTTGATGTGTTTGGCTTCACGTCCACTTCGACAATGGAAGAAGACGGTGCAGCAGCAGTGAGTTTGCTTACATGTGACGAAACCGACAACGAGGAGATTGTAAAGAAAAAAGGTGCATCGTCTGTGGTGTGGAATTGGTTTGGGTATAAGAAAAGTGATACGAATGAGATGAATGTGATTTGCAAGGTACACAAGTGCACTGTTTTAACAAGTGGTGGAAACACGTCAAACCTTTTCTATCATCATACCCGCTTGGTTTCCTGGATCATGGACTACCTGACCTGTCGCCCCCAGTATGTCCGACTAAAGAACTGTGTGTCAGACACTTTGATCTGCAGCACTGGAGCTCCCCAGGGGACTGTACTGTCTCCGTTTCTTTTCACCCTCTATACATCCGACTTTAGATATAACTCAGAGTCATGCCACCTGCAGAAGTTCTCTGACGACTCTGTGGTTGTTGGGTGTATAGAGGAGGGTGACACCTCGGAGTACCAGTCTGTTGTGGATGACTTCGTTTCCTAGTGTGAGCGTAATCACCTACAACTCAACATCAGGAAAACAAAGGAGATGGTGGTAGACTTTAGGAGAAGCAAGACCCCTGTGACTCCTATATCTGTCAAGGGGGAGATAGTGGACATTGTCTCCGATTACAAATATCTGGGAGTTTATCTGGACAACAAACTTGACTGGTCACTCAACACAACGGCACTCTACAAGAAAGGTCAGAGTCGATTGTACTTTCTTCGAAGGCTCAGGTCTTTTAACGTCTGTAACACCATTCTACAGATGTTCTATGAAACCGTTGTGGCGAGTGTCATTTTCTACGCTGTGGTCTGTTGGGGTGGTAACATTAAGGTGTCTGATAAGAACAAACTGGACAAGTCAATTAAAAAGGCCGGATCTGTGCTAGGCATGGAGCTTGACTCTGTGGATGTAGTAGCAAAGAGGAGGATTCTGTCCAAAGTAGAATCCATTGTGAACAATCCTTCTCACCCGCTATACAGTGTTTTTGCTGAACAGAGGAGCAGTTTCAGCCAGAGACTGATTACTATCAAGTGTTCCACCGAGCGTAACAGGAGGTCTTTTCTCCCAACGGCCATAAAACTTTACAACTCTTCTCTGTAACTCATACACACATGTATGTGGATTTTTTCACTGACTGTTACACAACAGGACACTAATACTTACCCATATTAATAATATGATAACTGCAATACTACCTCCCAATAGAATGTGTAATACACGATTGCATATAATAATACAATATTACATACATACTTGATTACTGTGCAATACTTACAAGTCGTCTTGAGTCATATTTTGTTGGTACCTAATGTTTTAGGAACTTTTTTTTTGTTTTTTTTTGTATTATTTATTACCTTTATTACCTTCCTTAGTTAACAACTGTGAGCACCTGTAACTAAGCATAAGCAATTTCCCTTTGGGATTAATAAAGTTCTTTGAATCTTGA
This sequence comes from Channallabes apus, assembly GCA_030522415.1. Lineage (NCBI taxonomy): Eukaryota > Metazoa > Chordata > Actinopteri > Siluriformes > Clariidae > Channallabes > Channallabes apus. Next base: position 12,834,413 of record CM060119.1, read on the forward strand.
ATCTTGAATTGAATCTGAAATCCAAGCATCCAAACGAATATGGCCAAAGTAAAAAAAATGCAGCAAACCTCAGCAATTCACAGTTTAAATAAAATTACATTATGTAAAACAGTTTATTTGTGTTTGAATTTTTATTTATGCATTTTCAGATACAAATTGCTATATTGTGATATATATCGTTATCGAGGTAGAAAATAGCTTCTACCGTGATAGAAGATTTTGGTTATATCGCCCACCCCTAATGAAGCCTATCTTGAGCTTGGATTCAGGGTGCGGATGGTGGGGGCAGAAGAATAGACCCGTGTGTTTTGTGTCTTAAACCGCTGGCAGCAAACCGCATGAGACTCAACAAATTAGGAAGACACTTAGAGACAACACACTCCAGTCACGTTAAAAAGCCACTCGACTTCTTTCAAAGAAAGCTGGCAGAATACAGACAGCAGGAGAATCGCATGGTAAAATCTGAATCACTGGACAGCAAAGCACAAATGGCTTCATTCAAAGTTGCATACAGAATTGGCCAGTGCAAAAAAACTACAAACCATTGCTGAGCAGCTAATAAACATGGGGTCAATTAGGCAAAGATAAGTGACAACGTAAGCCTTTTATAACAATTGCACGTGTATTTTATCAGTTTTTAACTTGGTGTTATTTGATCTTATAGGTTTAGAAATTGATATTTCAATAAACAGTAAACTTGTTATTTTGTTGACAAGTGGGGCTTGAAAATTTGCTCACCCCCTTAAGTGGGGAAAGACAGAAAATGTTTGAGAACCACTGGGCTAGACATATACCTCATATCAGATTGTTAAAATCACTGTAGAAAACTAGCTTTTTATTTATTTATATTTTAAAATTTGTCTGCCCATACAGAAATTTTATTAAAAAAAAAAATTTTTACTCATCTGTTCTGTTCAAATAAATTATTAGATCATTGTGTCATTTAAAAAAATATTTTTAATTTGGTATATTAAATGGATCTGGTATTTGTTCACATGTGCTACTGATAACAGATTAAACGTAATCCTAAACTATTAAAGAGTTTCAGTGCTCCATCTCTGCTAAGAGTGTTATTTAATCTGGAATTAAATTATGTCAATACGTCTTGGAATGTGATTTACAGCATAAAGATGGCACTTGAATAGTGTTCTTAAATCAATAAACTGAGATTATTCAGCTTTTGTCTGAGTAGTGCATTAGTGCAGTGCAATACTGCCATCTAGTAGAATTTACAGATAATCGATGCAGGACTATATATATATAGGAATTTTACAATTTTAATGTAATGGTAATGGATAAATATTACCAGCAAAATATCAGCAACCTTAGATATAATTGGAATTTTAAAACTGCTTCTACTGGAATAGAGAGCCACACACAGGTGCCTGTTACAATTATTCACAAGAATGTTCACAAGGTCAGTTCAAGAGGCTAGTTTTTCTATACTATGCAGTCTGCACAAACTATAGTTCTAATAATATGTCTATAAAATATGTATACCGTAAAGGTTTACAGGATAAACTTCCAATGTTGCAGGGAAGTGCAGTAAAACAATAGATCGTACTGCTCCATAGCTAGGATGTGGAGCAGTACATCCAGTACATCCTGCCCGTGTTAATAATCTTCCATTGTTCGAGAAAGCATTTGCCAGGTAAAAATGTCCAAGTTCTGCTCACTTTTCAAAATCATAGCCTTGAGCAGAGGCTGATTGTTGGGATAACTGTTAAATGTGTGTGTGTGTGTGTTTGTTCACTGATCCACGGCCATGGCAAGACTCTCACTGAATTGTGCTTTTAACAGCAGACACTGTCGCAAAGTAGCTGTAAAGAAATCTGGCTTACTCAGTAGATCCAGAGTAAGCAGGCCAGAGGTGTTGCTGGCAAGAAAAAACATGAGGGAAAATATGAGAGTAACCAGACTCAAAGGGAACATCCATGAGCTCCCCATATCCTCCCATTCCTATTTCAATGTCTGCAACCAATCATTTTTCAAGAGCTTTTAATAAGAAGGTGTTTCATTTTTATTTTATTTATTTTTATTTTATCCTGTTTCTTTTAGGTACCCTGGTTTCCCCCTAAAGACCAAATACACGCAGATTGGGCATATCTAAATTGCCCATATAGGAAGGTTTGATTGACATGGTTTGTACTACAGTACTGTATACAGTATATCGCTTAGCGCCCTAGGGCTATTCTGTGTCATCCTGTATAAGTGGTGTAGAGAATGAGTATTTGAGAGAGAGTGTCTCAACTTCAAAGGTGTTTTCTTCACGCCTGGTTTGCAGTGGGTTACAATCATGACAGCCATAGATGCAACCCCATTTGTCCACCGCAAAAACCTTAAAATACAAGGTGTTCAACATGAGACTGGTGAGCATCCCTACACCTGGGTGAATGTTATCTGCTGTAGGTACAGGACCACAAATGTGGCATCACATTTTTAAAATGTATATAATTTAATCTGGCAGCACAGCAGAACAGTTTAAAGTGACAAACTTGCATAGCTTCTCATTTATTAATGCATCTTAATGACACTCAGTAATTCTATACACTATTATAATGTTATACTTTGGCATGTGCATGAGCTGAGTTAAACTCAGACATAAAATTCACCGTGTTGAGTGGTGATTAGTCTCCGTATTGCTTGGAAGAGAGCACATTTGCAGCCGGCAGACACGAAAGAGGCGTCATGCGAAAGTGAACTTCCTCTGAACCCATCTCGTTTGCTTGCACGTTATGTACTCTGTGAGTTGCTGCTGCCCCAGACATTTGCTCCCTGTATGTTGTCTGGTTCTGATTTAGTACAGATGGCACAGATTTTCTTCAGTTGACATAAGGTCTATGGAATTATAGTATATTGTTCAGTTTCAGCAACATTGCTGCTGTCCTGAGTTACCTTATTTTTAATATTATCTCCCTGGTAACACACACACACACGCACGAACACACATGCACACATCAAGAACACTTCCCATGGCCTAATTTCTTTAAAGGCACGTGAATAATTTGGTGTTATTCCATTAAATAAGATCAAAGCTGAGTGTAAACCAAGCTTAAAATCATACAAGCCTGAATATGTTTATGCTAGCAAAGACTTCATCCCTTAACAAGGCTAGTCTGGCTTTGGACAGCAGGAAATATGTGACTAGTGTTTGCTAATCACGTTAAGCACATTGCTTAGATTGTGAATTAATTTTATCACAATCCAGCAGGTTTTTCTTAAGAATGTGGTGAAAGCGGGGGAAAAAACAAGTATGTTTTGTCTGTAATTTGACACTTCCTGTCCACTATAGATGATGTACTGAACTTGGTTTATGTTTTTCTAAGCATCTTATTTCAATATTCTGCCCCTTCCCCATTATTCTTCATTTTTCCCTCTCTTGTATCTTCTTACTCCTACGACTAAAATTTTATTATTATTATTATTATTATTATTACTTTCTCATCTCATCATCATTAGTAGTAGTAGTACTGTTATGATTTGTTCTTGTTATCATACTAGTTACATGTTTCAAATGGTTTTACCCGTTTACATTATTCCACCCCTCCTGTCAATTTACATTTGTTGGTAAGTTTTTTTTTTCGTTCCTGTTTTTGTTGTTTGTCGGTTCTTTTTGTTGTTCCCATGTGATGTCAAAGTCTCTGTTCACATTAAGAAAAATGCATTGGACCAAGAAAAACAAACAAACAAACAAAATCACAGGACCAGCAGGCAAACAGCCCAAGGCCACCAACCTGGCATCCAAACTTGCCAGAGCCCAATTTGATTGAACACCCATGGAACGCACCAGAGAAACAAGTGTGATCCACAGTTGCCCCACCTCTCAACCCACAGCATCCAAAAGGATCTGCTGCCAATATCCAAGTACCAGACACCAAACACACCACCAGAAGTCTTGTGGGGCCAGAGCTGCCTCAGTGACACAAGGGGAACCTACACAATATTGAACATGTTTTGTGTTGTAATGTTATGGCTGATCAGTGTATTTTCAGTCCCTTTGACCTCATTGACCTCCCGCCCACTTATTCTCTAATAAGAGGACATGAAGTTGCTGTGAGAGAAGAGGATGTGGAGGATAGGGCGGGATGGATGCAGATAATTCGCTGTGGCGACACCTGAATGCGAAGAGCCGAAAGACAAAAAAGAAGAATGTATACGTTATGGTAAACACCATCAGTAGATTTAAAAGGAAATGCCAAAACAGGGACAAACTCACTCACTCTTTCATCTTCTATATCGCTTTGTCCTGTATTCAGGGTTGCGGGGACCTGGAGCCTATCCCAGGAGGCTTAGGGCACGAGCCGAGATACACCCTAGACAGGGTGCCAATCCATCACAGGGCACACATACAGTACATACACACATTCACACACTCATTCACACACTACAGGCAATTTGGGAATGCCAATTAGCCTAATCTGCATATCTTTGAACTGTGGGAGGAAACAAGGGTAAACCTCATTTTAAAATACTGTATACTGAATACATAAAATGTACGAAATCATGAAAAGTTTTAATATGGTCCAGTATAATACCCATTCATTAACTCTCTGTATTGAGACAGATACTGGGGAACAAGTATCGGATCATTGCAAGGACTAAAGGACCGTGAGTCATCCCAGTCAGAGTGCGACTGGGCTTTTTGAGAAAACATTATCTGTGTGTTTACTGCCTGCCGGCAGACCCAGCCGGGGGAGTCTCTAACCCTAAAAAGGGTAGCGCCATAGCCGGCGTTTTCTTTGTTTTGTTGTGTGGTTTTTTTTTAACAATAAATCTACCTTGTGTAGATTTCCCTGCATCTGCGTCTGCAGTCTCTACAACATGATAGACATGACAGATGAACAGACCTTACAAGACACAGCAGGAATGCAAGGTAACCAAGGCGTCGCGGATTACGCTGTGAAGTTTCACATCCTAGCTGCGGAGAGTGGGTGGTGTGACAAGAGCTTGTTGGCCAGGTTCAGAGACGGGTTACAACCCGAGATTCAGTTAGAACTGTCCTGTCGCGATACCGACCTGTTACTGAAGGACTGCATCAACCTGGCCATCAAGCTGGATAAGCACCTCCGTGGCCAACGAAGACACCTCCCCACAAGGGGAGCCGCGGGAAGATCAGATCACAGCTGCCGCGATAACCTCAGCAAACCTCTCAGCGAACCGTGCGAAGGAACCGATGGACGTTAACACTTCCCGCCTCTCTGCCCAAGAGAGGCAAAGAAGAATGTCGTCGGGGTTATCTCTGTACTGTGGGGGGAGATCGCACAGAGTCAGCAATTGTCCGCTGTTAAATGTAATCACGCACACACCTCCTCGCACTCATCACGCGCACATCCGCGCTAAGAGCTCCTGTGTCGAAGCTTCCATACCGATCCCAGTTAAAGCTCTAGATGGTCAAAATCTAAAACATTCGCCCCTTGAACTCATTTCCGTGCCCCTACGTTTAGCTTTCTCAGGTCATACCAAGGAGCTGAAATTTTTTGTGCTGCCTCAGGTTGATCAGTCCGTCATGCTGGGTCTCCCATGGCTCAGCTATCACAACCCTAATTTCGTATTTACACAGATCACATCCTGGGCTCCTAGAGGCGCTAAACCCTGTACACCGTCGGCCTTCATGGTCCAAACAACAACAATTGACAAAAGTCCAAGCGCCCAAATATCAGTCACAGTACCATCTGAGTACCAGACATTTCAAGATGTATTTAGCATTAGGGCAGCAGCACGACTCCCCCCCCCCCCCGCCCATACTGTCCATGGGACTGCGCGATTGAGCTCCTGCCGGGGAAAACACCGCCCTGCTCGCACATTTATCCATTTTCCATATGGAAACCCATGCCATGGAGGACTACGTGAGTGAGGCTCTTCAGCAGGGGATCATCAGCAGGTCCATGTCTCCAGCTTCAGCAGGATTTTTTTTTAATTGAAAAAAAAAAAAAGGCAGGGTACTTAGGCTGTGTATTGATTATCACGGTCTAAATGCAATAACAGTAAAATACAAGCACCGACTGCCCCTGGTACTGGCCGCTATCGACCAATTCTGAGGCGCTTCCATCTTTACTAAACTCGATCTCCGCAATGCTTACAATCTCGTTCTTGTTCGTAAAGGCGATGAATGGAAGACTGCGTTTAGCACGACATCCAGGCATTACCAATACAACGTAATGGCGTATGGACTGGTAAACGCACCTGCGATGGTTCAGGGGTTCATGAATGAGGTATTTCGTCATACAGATGTCGTCATTAAAAACGCACGTTTCGAGAAAAGGGATCCCGCAACTTGCCGCAGCTTTGCACGGTAAGCTGTGAAAATGCCCGTCATTACCTGTAGGGGGCAGTCGTGTTTCAGTCTTAAGTATTGTGTGTCTACTGAAGCCGAAAATGTGTTCTCTCTCTTAGGCACCCACTGACAGCAAGCGACAGAGCTCATAAACGTGTCGAGCTCAAACTGTAAATACTGATATGTATTTATTCTTCATTTTCTTCTCTCCTTCTCTCCTCTCATGATGATACTGTACTTCTTTAGCTGCGCTTTCTCCATTCAGTATTATAATTATTATTAGTAGTAGTGCTCCGAATTTATCATTGTTATTATTCTTATTATTATTGTAACGCACCTGCAAATTGTCGTGTGCAAATTGACTACAAAGATGTATGATATTTTAGCCTAAAACATTATTGTTTTATTGTGTTTAAGCGCTTTAAATATACACTAAACAATAAACACTGTCTTGTGAAAAGTGAAAGTGAGTTGCGCGTACGGCTTTTTGATCAAAAGGCTGATAAACGCGTGCGCAGATATGAGCAGATTTATTGATAAAACAACAGACATGAAATGAAAAAAAAAATACAACGTGACAGCACGCAGAATCCCCGGGCTTTGACTGCACTTTCTCCATTCATTAGTACTGTAGTAGTACACAAAAAAAATGCTGGGTTTCTGTGAACACATCGTTGGGTTGTTTATGCTGGGTCAAAATTCTGTTATTTCGGGTACTATTATCACACTGTTGGGTTGCTTTTGCTATGAATACGAAAGTGCTGCATGATTAAACTCAATGCAAAAAAAGAGTCCCTGGTGGACTAGTGGCTAGGATTCGGTGCTCTCACCACCGCGGCCCAGTTTCGATTCCTGGTCAGGGAATTTCCCTCTGGGATTAATAAAGTTCCTTGAATCTTGATAAAAAGAAACTTCTCCGTTTTGTCCATAGACCTTTTGTTCTGGTGTTTATGCAGTAAACTCACAATAACCCCAAATATATAAAGTTAACCATCATAATTTTTACATTGTAAAAATAAATTTCAAGGAGAACTAGAATTTTCTAAGTAAAAGTTTAAATACCCTAAAAAAAGCATTTGCTAGTTACAGTAGTAAGTACGCAAGCAAATAAAAGATAAATGAATAAATAGCTTTCAATGGTACTTCAGCGTAGTAAAAGTACCATATATATATATATATATATATATATATATATATATATTCATTCATTCATTAATTTTCTATACCGCTTAATTCTGTGTTTAGGGTCGCGGGGGACCTGGAGCCTATCCCAGGAGACTTCGGGCACTAGGCGGGGTACACCCTGGACAGGGTGCCAATCCATCACAGGGCACACACACATACACACACTCACACACCCTACTGTATGTATATATATATATATATATATTAAAATATTATGTATAAAGAAAATAGAATTTATATATTCGTGTTTAATTAAATTTGTAACATTTTAATGGTTAGTGATTGTTGCACACATTCATACTTTTTGGGAAAGAGCTTGGCTTGTACAGGCTACTATACGCTGATCAGCAGTCAGCGCCCCGCTGTAACCAGCAGATCAAAGGAGCAGTTATCGACACATAGTCTTCTGAGTTTGGAGGCCAGGGTTGCTTGGTTGGAAGCATGTTAAATATCCTTATACTGTCGATATGTAGGTTACATTTTAAAAGTACAATCGCAAGTAAATTACAAACGGCATGTAATGTAAAATATGAATAAAACAGTATTAGACACAAATATATGATATGATAGTATATATGCAATGAAAAAGCTATTTACACATGATTGCTCAAATGTAAAGCAAACGCAATTATTATTAATTATTATTATAACGTTCAGCGCACTATTATTTTCTGTTCAAATTTAAAGATGCCCGCGTGTGTGTGCAAATAGACAAATTTTACAAAGAATACAAAAGTGTATAATCTTTAATAAAGTTAGCCTAATACAATATTGTTTCCAATGCTGAAGCAAGCATGATTTTTGTTTTAGTCTATTCTTTGAATACAACGCGACAGCGCGCTCAGAGGTGAAGCGCACCCACAGGAATTGACTGTAATCCCCCTTCTCACCTTTCATTCATGATAGGTGTGAAGTTATCAAATTGATTTCGCTGATGGGGGAATTCGCAGAATTGGGGGTTTTAAAACAATGTAACAAGACTGAGCAGACGTCTCTGCCTAAAATGTTTTTCGCCAGCAAAACACGTCTCTGAGAGAGAGATTCTGGTTGTCTTTTCAAATGCAGATTGACCTGTAGATCAACCTACATGTGAAGCGCACGTCGACACACGCAAACTCTCCGCGCGAAAACATACATAGCCTATATACAGTACATGTATTTGTCTTTGGTGCATTTCTGGCCGAGAATGCCTGCATTTTTATCGACAAGTCGCGCACGATTAGCAGCCTTTTGATCAAAACGCTGCCTTTTGTAAAGTGAAAATACGAGGCGCTGTTTTCTGCACGGCAAAGAACAGCTTTATTTATTTCAGTCATAAATTCACAATCACATTCCAGCTCTTATTCCCAGCCGTGGTCAAATAATGGATGAAATAATTATTCAATGCTAGACACAAACAGCAAAAAACATGAAAAGCTCTAAGCACTTTTGTGTTCATAAACTAATATTTACTTAATATGATAAAATTATATATATACGTAACATTTGACAAAGAGTTTCATCAAAAGGAAATTGCATTTCTGGGCTATCGCATAGGACCACAGGGGGTCGAGATGGAGGCGACCAATGTCAAGGCGGTGCAACAATGGCCAGAACCCAAGTCAGTTAAGGCACTACAGAGTTTTCTTGGGTTTGCAAAATTCTACAGGCAATTTATTCGAGGCTTCAGCACCGTGGCAGCGCCGCTCACAAGCTTATTCAAAGGGAAACCACAACGCCTGTGCGAGTTCCCGCTGGAAGCCCGCGCAGCATTCCAGCGTCTCAAACTAGCTTTCACTTCTGCGCCTATCTTAAAATTACCCGACCCTGAGAAGCCATTTTTAGTAGAGGTCGATGCGTCGGAGGTAGGGCTAGGAGCGGTGCTGTCACAACGCCACGGCAACCCAGAAAAACTCCACCCCTGTGCTTTCTTTTCATGAAAACTAAATCTTGCTGAGCTGATATCGGCTGAGAATTCCCTCAGGTTGGTAGGTTCCAACTCCATCTGGTCAAGCTCGCATCTGGGAGTGCTCGCACCTTCCACGGAAAGCCGGTCCTTGGGGGGAGGGTGGTAACATCTGTAACATCTGTACGACCTCAGTCCAGGGGAAAAAGATCTGGTTCATCGGATTACTGATCCACCGCTTTGTCTCCCCCTAGTGTGTCTACATGTGTACTTGTTCCCCAGTATCTGTCTAATCACCAAAGCAAGTTCACCTGTTCTACCCGTGTGTCTCTATATATACCAGCCGAGCCCGTAGCCCTATGTCTGTTCATTGTCATGCACCAGCATGTTGGTTGTATGATTTGCTTTTTGACTCTGTTTCCCTCCCCCAGGAGTGAAAGGTGTCTGCAGGACAGGGCAGGTGGCAGAGAGTTTGGCTACGGCCAACTATCGGATCATTGCAAGGACTAAAGGACCGTGAGTCATCCCAGTCAGAGTGCGACTGGACTTTTTGAGAAGACATTATCTGTGTGTTTACTGCCTGCCTGCAGCTGGCTTTCTGCTTCTGATTTATTCAGCTAACAGTTCAGTTAAAAGGTTAAAGCTAAAAATAAGCTGATCAGCTTTAATGTAATTGATACTATTATTTCACGTTGAAGTCCACGTACTGTACATGTCTGCCTGTCTTTCCGTATGGCAGAACTCTCTGTCTAACTTAATATAAAGATAAAATTTTGTAAGGTTGAATATCTTACGCCTTCTTTCGCCATCAGCCAAATAGCCTGTTTTAAGTAGACCATTAAATCAGGCACATAACTGTTCAAAGCATAACTTTTACTCAACATTTAGATTTTAGTTCATAACAATGTGCTATGTGTGCCAATTTGTGTATTTTACATTTCGCCTGCCATGCGGAAGGCCCGAGTTTGATTCCCAGCCAGTACCCAAACCCCAGCCACAGGATGCTGTGCTGGTCCCAAGTTATTGTGCGGACCAGATAGTCCGCTGTGGCGACCCCTTGCCGGGAGCTGCTAAAAGACTAAGAACATTTGTCCAAACGTGCTGAATAGCGTGATGTAATCTGATACAAAACTGCTCATAACATCCATTCTACTCAACATTTTCATTTAATGTATGGTGCAGATTTAACTTCAGAAAAAAACTGAGGGCAGAGGACACATAATGGATTGAGTGCTAACCAGTCACAGGAATTCACATCTGTCTTCACCCAAAAATACAGTGCGGACAATTTAAAATCACCAATCAGCTTACAATGGATGTCTCTGGATAATGGGAAGAAATTAGATAATGCAGAGGAAACATATAAAGCACAGGGAGAACATGCAAACTCTATTCACAGACGGGAAATGAAATTCAAACCCCCAACCTTGTTGGAGCAAGGCAAAAGTGCTTCTGAGCCAATCATGCCCCAATATGAAAAAAACTAAATTATCAAAATAAACTGAGCTTGACAGCAGGCAGATAAAACTAGTAAAACCATGACTACTGTTTAGGAATCAGTATTACACCATTATTAATATATGTAGGTCTGAGTGATAACACTCAAGTGATATTAATGTCATTAAAGTTTTTAATTGGTAAGAACACTGTTGCTAGGAAGCTGATTTGCCATCTAGTGACTGATAAAGGCACATGATTAGTAAGACATCTATGTGAATGTGATAAAAATGGGGACAGAGGAGAACACAAACAAAAGCAATATTCACATTTTTTTATTTGCTTATGTGGTATTTAAACAAGACTCTATACATCTGCTATAACACATCTGCCTGATCTTTCAATCAAACTTTGTATTGAAAATGGTTAACATTGTGTCACAATCTGTGAAATCATCTCTATAAAAAAATATATATTTTTTAAAGAAGTAAATACAAGAACAGCAGGCCATTCATATGATGTCTAGTCATAAACATAGCAAGAAAGACCCCATAAGGCTATAGACCTTATGACCAAGGGCTTGACTCTTTCAGTGGTCTAGTCAATCTAAAACAAGTACTTCCTTTGCACAGTGTTTAGGATTTCACATAGCCAATTCACGTCAGCTGCACAAAACCCACTTCTGTGCACTGACCTTGTCTGGATAATAAAACATAAAAAATGAGTCATTCTCTATAACAGGGAGCTTCAGAATAGAGATGCTGCTATTTCAGGTATTCTTCAATTCCAGTAAATGCCTTGCCTAAGTTAATTTCCATAGAATGAAAGTGCACCGCATAGTTTGTTATTTTATAAAGCAGAGCTACTTTAGGTCTACTCTTGTTGGTAAAAATAATAATACCTACAAGTGACAAAAACATGTGCATAAGAACATATGTGGAAGAGATAAGAAGAGATAGAAAATAGTAAAGCCATCTGCCTACTGTTATGTGGATCTCTGCTGTGCAATCAAAACAGCTCTGACCCATCATGGCAAGGAACTCCCCAAGCACCTGGCTTCAAGACATTAGCATCAGATTCATTATGTCCTTTAAGTTCAAGGTGCGACCTCTATGGACTTGTTGGTCGAGCACATTCTACTAATTTGGAAGTCTTTGTCATTGGCTTCAAAACATTCCTTAACCATTTTTGCAGTGTGATACGGCACACAAGACAGAATTTTCCTTTTCTCTCGCCGGATCGTGTGTCTTTTACCCTCCACTTCTCAAGCCGTGCGTCGGCGCTTCTTGTGAAGTGGGGAAGAACTTTCTCTCTCGCTTCCGCAGAAATGGAAACTATCACCTCAGAGCGCTCCTCTAGTGATGAGCCAGTGTATTAGTTGTTGTTAGAGGTGGCAAGGCGCGGTCTAACGCGTACACCTCGATTCGCCGTAAAAATAAGTAAATAAAATTATGGCCCAATTATACTCAATGATGCCCCCCCCCTCCTGGCGACCTCCATGAGTTAACTCTTCATGGAATAAGCCATATTTATCCCGTGTTTTTGTGCTATTGACATTTGATTTGTTCCAATGTCATGGATGAAAGTGCGGGCCTTTATGATGATGCCCCAGATCAGAGAGACGCTCGCAGGCTATCTCTCTCCTGGGAGCTCAATCCACACTCCCCACCAAGCGTGTAGACTAACATCTTCATTGGTGGGAGAAGATTTTTCAGGCAGCGGGTCAGGCTGGTGCTGTCCTGCACACAATGGCTTTGCAGGCATACCAGACTGACCTATGTTAGGTGTTTGGTCCCTTCCTCCCATGTTCAGGATGCCGAACATCTAACACACCCATCTAGCCGAGGTGTCAATGTTCATGCACCTTTAGAGAGGCTGGCAGCAGGGAACCTACTGCTAGCTATGTCTCCTTAAACACAAAGCACTGTGGAAAACCAGCACCCTCAGGAGACCGGTGCTCAATTCCCGCCGCCACTGGTGTTTCGGGTGACAGCGGTCTCCGACAAAGTGTTAGGTGCTCGGGTTCCTCCTGCCGTGTTTCAGGACACCGAACACCTAACAGCCACCACCACCACCCTCCGCCTAGCTAAGCAACAAAGCTATCGCCCCTTTGGAGAAGTTGACAGCGTGTAAGCTACTGTCATGCATGTCTCCCGGGCTACAGGATTCTATCATTGTGTCTCAACGGCGTGGGTTTTCCACCTCCATGAAACTACAGTGAACAGCTCTGTTAATCCAAAATCACAGGCTTGCTGTCAAAAGGGGCCATAGCGCGTGTTCCCCTCCCAGACAGAGCCATTCGGCGTCAACACATCGCCCTAGCTTACCTCATTTCTTAGGGTGGAGTCCTAACACCACAAAAGCGTTCTCCTTCCTACACGAGGTATGAAGCTGAGTGTCATGCGGAATCTGAGCACAATGCGGGCACGGCTGTCTCCTGCGCGCGCCGAATTCATTATAGCACTCTAAAGGAGTATAAGCTAGGCCAGGTGGTAACGTCACCACTCCCAGAGTGGTTTCAGTAGTGGCTAAGTGCCGGGGGATTTCATCCAAGGGCCAATCCCCATGGGCAATAAGGGTTACGCGCCGGGAGCTTCGTACCCTTTCTATGTGGTTCAGACCCTCGTCCTTGACTCTGGGTCCCACTCTAGGTCCGTGCTCTCGTCGCAAGTTGCTAACGGCAGATGTTTTTCCCTTAGGGGCTGGAGTGCAGCCTTAGATTTCAAGGGATCTGAAGAGGTCATCTTCTCGTGTGGCACATCAATTGCCCCGAAACGATGACTATTTCTGGCCCTGAAATACTCCCTCCAGCAGTCAAGAGTCATGTCCTAGTGCGGAACACTACGGCAGTCTTGTAAATATTGCCTAGGCAGACTCAGCTCGCGCCGCTAAGAAGACTAGCGCACTAGGTTCTGCTTTGAGGACAGGACAAATTCTACATCATTTACATTCTAGGACATGGTGAAACATGCAGACCCAGTCCACTGCCAAACTGCTTCAGTGCTGGAAGTTTCTGCAGGAAAAACTAACCTCGGGCTTGTGCCCTAGTACCCTTGGAACATATGCAGCCGCTATTTCGGCCTACGTCCTGACTGATGGGGGTTTGTGGAAAACGCTTAGTAGCCGGCTTATTTGCGGACCTCATCAGCCTTCCCACTGTGCTTAGGCTTTCCAATTGGCTAGGAAAAGCTGTTCTGCATTCTTACTCAACTATATTCCACAGTCGGAGCCTTCTGTCCTCCGCCGTTAGCTCCGGAGCAGTAAGACTTCATTCGCTGTGTCCAGCTCATGCTCTTCAATTTACAGTGCACCTCTGCATTAAGCCGGGGCCGTAAATTAGAGCAGGGCTTCATACGTCTTGGGGCCGCGGCCTAAGGGCAGCCACCATTAGACGAGTAAGGTTAGAGATGCTAGTGCCCTAGCCTAGGAGGACAGGACAAATTCTGTCCCTCAGGATTTTAACATTCCAGGACATAAAACATGTGGACCCAGTCCACTGCCAAACTGTTTCAGAGCTGGAAGTTCCTAAAAAAAAAAGAAGCCATTCTGCATTCTTACCCAACTATCTTCCACAGTCGAAGCCTTCTCTCCTCCGCCGTTAGTTCCGGGGCAGTAAGACTTCATTCGCTGTGTCCAGCTCATGCCTCTTCAATTTACAGCGCACCTCCGCATTAAGCCGGGCCGTGAATTAGAGCAGGGTTTCATATGTCGTGGGGCTGCGGCCGAAGGGCAGCCGCCACTAGACGAGTGGGGTTAGAGATGCTAGTGCCCTAGCCTATGAGGTGAGTGGCACACTTCGCCTCTAGTGATTAGGGCTCGTTCGACCAGGAAGCTTGCCTCATCCATTGCCCTGGCAAGAGGGACTTCCAAGTATGTCATGCGGTCGGCTGCCTTGGGTCCTGGAATCAGCATCCCAGAATTATGTCTAAGACTCCTTGGGGGTACTGTGCGCACACTACACAACCCCGTGGGTCCAGACACTTGCAGTGCGGTGAAGTGGGTATTCTTGTTCCCATAGCGCTTTCGCACAGCATCGAGTGTAGCTTTTGAAAGGGAACGTCTCGGGTTACTTTACTGTAATCCTGTTCCCTGAAAAATCGGGAACGAGATGCTGTGCTCCAATGCTGCACTGCATGCGTGACTGGACATGCTTCAGACAAAACTGACCTGAGGGTGTTTCTGGTTCATGCCTATTTAAACCTCCAGGTGCACCTCATCGGTTGACATCACCTGCGTGAGGTTATACATGCCAAAATATTTGGCGTGTTTGAGACACACGTTCACGAGGAATCGTTTCCCATAACGCTTTCGCGCAGCATCTCGTTCCCGCTTTTTCAGGGAACAGGGTACAGTAAAGTAACCCAAGACATTTAGAGGATACCAGGATCCACCATTTCCAAGCAGAATATTGCCCTTTACTATAGTGCATCCTGTTGCAATCTCTTCCTCAGTGTATATCTAGAGATGTAAAATAGCATGCTTTAATAGCGTTTTGCATTTTGGCCAAAAAGTTCCATTTTGGTATCATCTGACCAGAGCACCTTCTTCCACATGTTTGCTGTGTCCCCCACATGGCTTGTGGCAAACTGCAAATGGGACTTCTTCTGGTTTTCTGTTAACAAAGGCTTTCTTCTTGCCACTCTTCCATAAAGGCCAACTTTGTGCAGTGCACGACTAATAGTTGTCCTATGGACAGATTCCCCCACTTGAGCTGTAGATCTCTGCAGCTCGTCCAGAGTCAAAAGGGGCCTCTTGGCTGCATTTCTGATCAGCGCACTCCTTGTTCGGCCTGTGAGTTTAGGTCGATGGCCTTGTGTTGGTAGGTTTACAGTTGTGCCATACAGATGTCGCCATTAAAAATGCACGTTTCGAGAAAAGGGATCCCACGACTTGCCGCGGCTTTGCGCGGCAAGTCGTTGCAGGCTGTGAAAATGCCCTTCATTACCTGTAGGGGGTAGTCGTGTTTCAGTCTGAAGTATCCACTGAAGCCGAAAATTTCAAATAAAACCGCGCATGCGTGTTTGGAAACGCTGTACCCGCACTGTGGATCAGTCTGTTGGGGATCATCACGGAGGTACTACATGGCGTGGCTGGAGCTGGAGTTTGTCGTGTTCGAGGTAAGTTTAACTTTCTGTTTTGGATGCGATTCTCACTTTCATGACTCCCAATTAATGTTCATCTTAATCTCAGGACGTACAATTAGCAATATTTCAGTTTTTAATAGTGTGGAGATTCACAAAACACCGTTTTCGTGTAAAAGCCTGAACCTACGGAGTCCTCCAGGGGTCTTGTGGTAAATAAATAAATAAATTAATAAAAAAAATGATAACGAACCGAGCGCGCGGATTAATAAAAAACCGAGAGCACGTGTGTGTGTATATATATATATATATATATATATATATATATAGTGTTTGTGTGTTTACCGTATAAACTTTTTTCTATCAGAAAAATGTAACCAGAAAACAGCATATAACTTTAAACTTACATTGATTAGCAATATAAACAACACACCTATGAGGCTGGACAATGGAATAAACTGTGTGGATGCCAACACTTTCGTATCAAAATTAAAGGGGACGATGGGCTAAAGCCACCCTAAAAATGGCCTAGCGATGCCTGTGTACTGTATACAGTGGTGTGAAAAACTATTTGCCCCCTTCCTGATTTCTTATTCTTTTGCATGTTTGTCACACTTACAGTAAATGTTTCTGCTCATCAAAAACCGTTAACTATTAGTCAAAGATAACATAATTGAACACAAAATGCAGTTTTTAAATGACGGTTTACGTTATTAAGGGAGGAAAAAAAACTCCAAATCTACATGGCCCTGTGTGAAAAAGTGATTGCCCCCCTTGTTAAAAAATAACTTAACTGTGGTTTATCACACCTGAGTTCAATTTCTGTAGTCACCCCCAGGCCTGATTACTGCCACACCTGTTTCAATCAAGAAATCACTTAAATAGGAGCTACCTGACACAGAGAAGTAGACCAAAAGCACCTCAAAAGCTCGACATCATGCCAAGATCCAAAGAAATTAAAGAACAGATGAGAACAAAAGTAATTGAGATCTATCAGTCTGGTAAAGGTTATAAAGCCATTTCTAAAGCTTTGGGACTTCAGCGAACCACAGTGAGAGCCATTATCCACAAATGGCAAAAACATGGAACAGTGGTGAACCTTCCCAGGAGTGGCCGGCCGACCAAAATTACCCCAAGAGCGCAGAGACAACTCATCCGAGAGGCCACAAAAGACCCCAGGACAACATCTAAAGAACTGCAGGCCTCACTTGCCTCAATTAAGGTCAGTGTTCATGACTCCACCATAAGAAAGAGACTGGGCAAAAACGGCCTGCATGGCAGATTTCCAAGGCGCAAACCACTTTTAAGCAAAAAGAACATTAAGGCTCGTCTCAATTTTGCTAAAAAACATCTCAATGATTGCCAAGACTTTTGGGAAAATACCTTGTGGACCGACGAGACAATAGTTGAACTTTTTGGAAGGTGCGTGTCCCGTTACATCTGGCGTAAAAATAACACAGCATTTCAGAAAAAGAACATCATACCAACAGTAAAATATGGTGGTGGTAATGTGATGGTCTGGGGTTGTTTTGCTGCTTCAGGACCTGGAAGGTTTGCTGTGATAGATGGAACTATGAATTCTACTGTCTACCAAAAAATCCTGAAGGAGAATGTCCGGCCATCTGTTCGTCACCTCAAGCTGAAGCGATCTTGGGTGCTGCAGCAGGACAATGACCCAAAACACACCAGCAAATCCACCTCTGAATGACTGAAGAAAAACAAAATGAAGACTTTGGAGTGGCCTAGTCAAAGTCCTGACCTGAATCCTATTGAGATGTGGCATGACCTTAAAAAGGCGGTTCATGCTAGAAAACCCTCAAATAAAGCTGAATTACAACAATTCTGCAAAGATGAGTGGGCCAAAATTCCTCCAGAGCGCTGTAAAAGACTCGTTGCAAGTTATCGCAAACGCTTGATTGCAGTTATTGCTGCTAAGGGTGGCCCAACCAGTTATTAGGTTCAGGGGGCAATTACTTTTTCACACAGGGCCATGTAGGTTTGGATTTTTTTTCTCCCTAAATAATAAAACACCTCATTTAAAAACTGCATTTTGTGTTTACTTGTGTTATCTTTGACTAATAGTTAAATGTGTTTGATGATCAGAAACTTTTTGTGTGACAAACATGCAAAAGAATAAGAAATCAGGAGGGGGGCAAATAGTTTTTCACACCACTGTATATAATGAAAATATTATGTGTAAAGAAAATATAATTTATATATTTGTGTTTAATTACAAAAAAAAAGTTATTGTTGCAGACATTCACATTATTTTTTGGGGAAGAGCTTGCCTTGTATAGGCTACTATACGCTCATCAGCAGTCGGCGCCCCGCTGTAACCAGAAGATCGAAGGAGCAGTTATCGGCTGACACGTAGCCTTGGGTATGAAACTCCATGAGTTTGGAGACCCACAGAACCCCCACTGTAATGCCTCTTCTCACCTTTCATTCATGATAGGCTTCGCTGATGGGGGAATTCGTAGACACCTCTCTCTCTCTCTCTCTCTCTCTCTATATATATATATATATATATATATATATATATATATATATATATATATATATATATATAATCACAATCACATTCCAGCTCTTATTCCCAGCCGTGGTCAAATAATGGATGAAATAATTATTCAATGCTGTTGTTGTTTTGTATTATTCATCATTATCCGCTAAGATCAATATTATTAATATTAAACATTTTATTTCTATTTATTCTATGTTTTGCTGGAGAAATACATTTTAGGCAGAGACGTCTCGGTCTTGTTAAATAGTTTTAAACCCCTCAACTGTGCTGATTCCCCCATCCAAAACCGGTTTGATAACTTCACACCTATCAAAGGTGAGAAGAGGGACTGAGCTGTAACTGAGCGTCCTGTCACATTAATATCCTGGACACACACACACACACATATACAGGCACATGCAAAGGGGGTGCACCCGCCCCTTTCCTCCAGGATGCCTCAAGAGCCCTTTTTTATGTGTACTGTATGTGCGTATGGAGCCATGTCTTTGCCCCTCAACAATAAAATGTAACTATTAATCTCAATTTTGCTAAATAAAAGGATCTGGCTTGCATCAGTCATATGCAATTACATGTCGTTACGAGCCGGGTACGAGCATGCAAAGTGCACGCGCATTTTCTGCAGACTGGGCGGTGCGGAGCTGGAGGAGAAGCAGGCAAATTAACTGGAAGGTGCAGACTGTAACAAAACAGTAAATAGGGTGTAGAGCGCACACTATAGTCTATAACAACAAATGAATTGAAATAAACGAGCGTGCTGTTTGTGCAACAGCGCGACAAACATTACCTGTCATTTTATGAACTGCATAAGTAGTGGTGGTCATTAACTGCTAGCTAACTGGGTAAGGAGGTTACAGGGGGGTCTGTAGCTCTGGCCACCGTTTTAGGGAACATGTTTAGTTTTAAAGTAAGTTACAGTTTTATTTCACTAAAAGCCATCTAATATGGATATCCACATAATTATGGATTATTATATTTATGGTATAAAAAGAACACTGTTTTTAAGGAAATATATTAAGTAACAGATATTAGGTTTATATTTAAAATGAGATAAAATGCTGATTTTACAGCAGTAAAATTATTGTATCTCTACAGTTTAAACATTTAATAAGCACTGCATGTGCATGTTTGTGTGTTTTATGTGTATAGATTCTTAAAAAATATTACTAATAATATAATAATCAACAGCAACATTGTACACCATCAGGTAAAACATAGGCTACATTTGCTTTGCATGGTCCCGACCTGATGCAATTCCATGATGCAAGTATGATGCAATTCCATATTAGAGTCGTTATGAATGTGAGTTGTTGTTATTCAGCATGTTCTATCTTTTTTAACTTTGAGCACCCGCCCCTTTAAACGTCTCTGCACGGCCCTGCACACACACACACACACACACACATATTGTTCATTCATGTCTTCTGATGATGGCGACACATTTTTTCGTTTTAAATAATATATGTTGGCATATTCACGAATCAGGACATTCGCATAGTTAACACTATCAGATAGCTTACTATCAGGAAATTAAATTAATTTCATGACCATTTAAACCGAGGCATTGTCATGTCTTTCATTGTTTTGTAATGAATCTTTTTTCAAAAGAAAACTGAAAATACAAAATAACCAGAGCTCTGCCGTCTATGCGAGAACGGACGGGATTCTGGAAACTAAAACAAAAAACTAAAGATGCTCTCGGGACTTATGGCTTTACTGAGGATTTATAGGAAGAGAGAGTTGAGTTTGTGCTTTGTGCACTTTAACCCAAGAGCGTGCTTAACTGATGCGTGTCGCTCTCCCTCACTCTCTCTCCGGTGTCTTAGACAGACAGAGGCTTGGGCTTTGCTTGTGTTTTCTCCAGCGCGCTTTGTCTTTGGCACTGACACCTTTTACTGGTGCGACCGAATGATCACACGGAGTGTCGCGGTATCACGACCCGGCCCGTTCTGAACAGTTTATGCGCGGCTCCGTCCCTCGCGCGAGACGCGTCGTTACATACAGTACATATCCACAAATACTTTAACAACATACACTTATCATGAATTGCATTTTATATGAATGTTACATATGAGACACGCACACAAACACATACTTATATAATATATGCACATACAAACACATACACATTGTTAATTCATGTCTTCTGATGATGGCGACACATTTTTATGTTTTAAATAAGACATATTGGCATATTCACGAAGCAGGACATTCGCATAGTTAACACTATCAGATAGCCTACTATCAGGAAATGTAATTAATTTCAAGACCATTTAAACCGCGGCATGGCCATGTCTTTCATTATTTTGTACCTGTTAAGACATTACAAAAACTATATAAGAAACTTTTAAAGCACGAATTTGGGCATCTCATTTCATCATTATGAAAATAACATGAAGCACATATACACACGTTCATTATGAAATATCTGTTGTAAAACAAAATAAAATTCATGTTTGCTACAGCATTGGAAACAATATTGTTTTAGGTTAACGGTTAACCTTATACACAATTCATTTGTACTTGGTCCGGCTTTTAGATAAAGTCCTTCCATGCGCCATCTGGCGGATATTCAGTGAAGCACAACACATTTATTTTAAATTCCTGAATGTTGCCTCCGGCAAGTCGCGGCACGCCGCGCGCTAAATTGCGGTCTTAAAGGTGACATCTGTACTCCTTCCATTTCTGAATGATCGCTTGAACACTGCTCCGTGGGATGTTCAAGGCTTTGGAAATCTTTTTGTAGCCTAAGCCTGCTTTAAATTTCTCAATAACTTTATCCCTGACCAGTCTGGTGTGTTCTTTGGACTTCATGGTGTTGTTGCTCCCAATATTCTCTTAGACAACCTCTGAGGCCGTCACAGAGCAGCTGTATTTGTACTGACATTAGATTACACACAGGTGCACTCTATTTAGTCATTAGCACTCATCAGGCAATGTCTATGGGCAACTGAATGCACTCAGACCAAAGGGCCCTGAATAATTATCGACACCCCACTTTGTAGTTATTTATTTGTAAAAAATGTTTGGAATCATGTATGATTTTCCTTCCACTTCTCACGTGTACACCACTTTGTAATTGTCTTTCACGTGGAATTCCAATGAAATTGATTCATGTTTGTGGCTGTAATGTGACAAAATGTGGAAAAGTTCAAGGGGACCAAATACTTTTGCAAGCCACTGTATATATATATATAGATAGATAGATAGATATTATTATTATTATTATTAGGAACACCTGTTCAATTTCTCATTAATGCAATTATCTAATCAACCAATAACATTGCTTCAATGCATTTAGTGGTGTGATCCTGGTCAAGACAATCTCCTGAACTCCAAACTGAATGTCAGAATGGGAAAGAAAGGTTATTTAAGCAATTTTGAGCATGGCATGGTTGTTGGTGCCAGGCGGGCCGGTCTGAGTATTTCACAATCTGCTCAGTTACTGGGATTTTCACGCACAACCATTTCTAGGGTTTACAAAGAATGGTGTGAAAAGGGAAAAACATCCAGTATGTGGCAGTCCCGTGGGCGAAAATGCCTTGTTGATGCTAGAGGTCAGAGGAGAATGGGCCGACTGATTCAAGCTGATAGAAGAGCAACTTTGACTGAAATAACCACTCGTTACAACCGAGGTATGCAGCAAAGCATTTGTGAAGCCACAACACGCACAACCTTGAGGCAGATGGGGGCGACAACAGCAGAAGACCCCACCGGGTACCACTCATCTCCACTACAAATAGGAAAAAGAGGCTACAATTTGCACAAGCTCACCAAAATTGGACACTTGAAGACTGGAAAAATGTTGCCTGGTCTGATGAGTCTCGATTTCTGTTGAGACATTCAATTGGTAGAGTCAGAATTTGCTGTAAACAGAATGAGAACATGGATCCATCATGCCTTGTTACCACTGTGCAGGCTGGTTGTGGTGGTGTAATGTTGTGGGGGATGTTTTCTTGCACACTTTAGGCCCCTAAGTTCCAATTGGGCATCGTTTAAATGCCACGGCCTACCTGAGCATTGTTTCTGACCACGTACCCATCCTCTGATGGCTACTTCCAGCGGGATAATACACCATGTCACAAAGCTCGAATCATTTTAAATTGGTTTCTTGAACATGACAATGAGTTCACTGTACTAAAATAGCCCCCACAGTCACCAGATCTCAACCCAAATGTCCTCTTTGGGATGTGGTGGAACGGGAGCTTCGTGCCCTGGATGTGCATCCCACAAATCTCCATCAACTGCAAGATGCTATCCTATCAATATGGGCCAACATTTCTAAAGAATGCTATCAGCACCTTGTTGAATCAATGCCACGTAGAATTAAAGCAGTTCTGAAGGCGAAAGGGGGTCAAACACCGTATTAGTATGGTGTTCCTAATAATCCTTTAGGTGATATATATATATATATACACACAGTCCCGATCAAAAGTTTAAGACCACTTGAAAAATGGCAAAACAAATTTTTGCCTGGTTGGATCTTAACAACGTTCCATAACCTTCAGGATCATTTAAGAAATTCAAAATGACTGTCTTACTGCGTCCCACCTCAGCAGCGATAGCGCGCTGTGAGAGACCCTGCTTATGCAGTTCAACAACCTGAACACATTCAAAAAGGGAGAGTTTTTTTGCTGTTACCATCAGAACGTGTGACTACCAGACAGAAAATAACAATGACTCCACATCTTTGCACAGATTTGGCCTTTTAAAAGTATGTGGTCCTAAAATTTTTATCAGCTGTAAAACAGCCTGTTTCAGTTTAATCGCCATTTTCAATTAATTGAATGCTCAAAAAATGTTTTGTCTCACTCCCATTTCTTTTTTTTGCATGTTGAAGCTCTACTTGGAACCTTGTTAAGATCCAACCATGCAAAATATGATTTTTTGCCATTTTTCAAGTGTTCTTAAACTTTTTGATCGGGATTGTACATACATACATACATACATACATACATACATACATACATACTGTACACACATATACACATACACATCCAAAAAAAAATTATAATAAATAATAATAATAATTTTGAAATGTATTTGCATCCCAAACATCTCACTGGTGTAGAACAAAATGTGTTACAGCCTATATGTGATGTGGCCTGAAAAAATGCAAGTTGGAACCATCAGTTAACTGTAAATGCTAGTAAGTGGTTTCTGAGTGCTAAAAAAGAGTAAGAAAAATTAAACAGTTTTTGCCATGACATGATTGTCCAATTTGGACATGCCATATCTGCATACAGGATAAAACAAGACATGAGCAGAGACCATACTGAAAATACAGCCACCCACAAATGGGGGTGAGGTGAGAAGCTTTCTTGTTATGTTCTATCAGCTAGGGAGTTAATTAATTATAATTTTTTGTCCAAGTTATGACATTAGGGTCTCTGCAGATGCTTATCCCTTTTACTTTCTTCATAAATGTGCAGAACACTGTAAACTTGTGGCATATGACACACTCTCACACCCACGCAGCAGCACTATGCTTACAGTAGGTTGAATAGGAGGTACTAAGTTTGACATGGGCATGCCAGAGACTGTGAGACTTTCTGCTCACAAATCTTTCCTCACTATCATGGTTGTAAAACTTTTGACAAACTACCCCCAAGAATTCAGCATTTTCATGTGAGGCTAATGAGGTACTGCAATTCAGTGAAGATATCCTGGACAGACTCTAACAGTAACCAGTCAAACACAGGATATTATTGCAGACATGGAGCTGATGGAAACACCAATATTTATGTAGACACACTTATGAATAACATACCTGCATGTACCTTATATTGTTACAATCTAAAAGGGCATCTCAGGCAACTTCACTGCTTAAGTTATGGACAGCCCTAAGGTAGATTATTGCAATGACTTACTATCTGGATGTCCTGTTAGGTGCATAAACAAACTTCAGCTACAGTATCTTATCCACACTGCAATGGGACTCAAAAAAATTTCTAGTTGACTTAAAAATACTACTTTTGACCTGTAAGGCACTAAATGATCTCATGCTGTGGTCCCTGAGTGAACTGCTATCAAGCCTACTCCGAAGAGTGTATGCTGCTTGTTGGTATCTCCTATTATGAGATCTACAGTGGGGCAAAGCTGTACAAACCACCAAAGTTATGAATTTATGTTTAGGACCAACTCACAGTGTTTAAGTCTAGGCTTAAGGCTTATTTATTTATCTGGGGGACTTTATGTTTTGATGCTGTCTGTTGAGTTACAGATGGCACATTGGTTCACAATAATACAGACCCCTCTTGCCCTCTGGACCTGTCTGACTCATTCTGGTGCCCCATTTCTGGTTGGAGTTCTTGTTAGACAGAAGTCTCTACCTCAGTCTTGAGGATGGCCCCATATGGTCTGCTTGCGTTGCATGTGGTGACTATGGAGAGTTACATTTGATTATTATGAAGATGGTCTTGGACTCAGCTGATGCGGGTAGTTTTTCCTGTGATAGCTTCACAGCTTTACTGCAGTCAATCAATAGTTTCCAAAAATTTGCTCCAGCAAATAAAAGTTTCAATTACTTCTATGAGAGCATTAAATCCACATTTAATTGCATAGTGTGTCCAAAATTTAAAGGATTTCCTTCATGTTACAAGCAAATTCAAAGGCAAAACAGTATCACAGTTTAAAATAAGTACAAAACTTCAGATAATGATATTGTCTGATATTGTTTACATTTCATTTTGTACATGCTAAAATGCATAAGTACATCATACACAAGTGTATCAAGTAAATTATGCATATTAATATGTTGTTTTTGTAAACAAATACCTAGTTACCCCACAAGGTGTCAGTGTAGATCAACAGTGGATTATTTTACCACCTTTGCTGGATCATAATGCCTTTAACCTGACTTGCCTCATGCTTACAGTCACAAACTCATCTCATTAATTCAGTTTCCTAGTGATCGTTATCAGGGCTGTAACATGTGTATTATATTACCCAGTCGTCCAAGTATGCTGAAAATTTTGCCTTACTGCTATTGCAGACATGTTTTGTTGTACAAAATCTAATATGATCCAGGGTTTAGTAGCTCTGAATAGTCCTATTGTAGTTTGTATAGTTTTTTTGTCACGCAAATTCTACACTCATGGTTTATACCATATAATACCAATCTGTATATTTTCCAGCCAACATATTATAAATAGCTGGCATGCATTATGCAACAGGAAAGCAATAAGTGACCCTTCAAAAATAGGACACTTCTTGACGCACCACATAACTTAAGCACTTGATTGGCCCTTGGAACAAGTTCAGATTATGCATATTGAGAATCCATAAATTGGACTTGCTAGCTGTCGGTCTAAACATTTTTGAGTAAAGAAAATACATAAGCTATTTAACGTCTGAGGTAAAGTCTTGCTAAAAAACATCTGCCACATGCAGTTGAATACGTGTTTACTGACTCTTTAGGGAAGCAGGCAGTGTTTCCTCATATTTACTTGGCTAAAGGTGGTTAGCAATGCTAAATTTGACTCTGTAACATGAAAGGCCATCACTGATGGCGGTTTCTTTCTGAGACTGAAAAAAAGGTATATTCTTCTTAGCAGATTATACCACCAAAGAAAAGCTAAACTAGCTATTAATTAGGGAAGCGTGATATTACTGACCTAATTTCCTATCTCATTCCTGATTGTGCTAGTTTCTCATAACAGAAGTATTAGCATTGTTTGTGAACAGATCGTTTAAATATAAATCACAACAAATTAAGCTGTGATACCACATAAATAGAACTATATACTGTAGAGTTTTAAGGAAAAAAACAAACGAACAGGGCCATCTGATCTGCACAGAACTTGGCACAGGTTTTACGCCGGATGCCCTTCCTGCACAACCCTCCCATTTTATCCGGGCTTGGGACTGGCATTACTGTACATCCAGTGGGTGGTTAGTATGGGGTGTGGTAACTACTGTATATAGAGAATGGCACTACTGTATATAGCTAACAAATATATAGCTAATAACATTTACTGTATACACTAATGCTTGTTTGAATGACATGAAACTAAAAGACAACCCTACCCCTGTTTTTTTGGTGCTACTGTATTTCATTGCTTGGTGCTTTATTTTCATAATTTCTATAAGCATCTCATCATCTCATACCTACCATAACTTGATGATCTGATGTCAAACACAAACATTGTTAGATCAGCTACTGTGGTGCTTAATAGGGGGGGGGAAACCTTAAACACATTGGATAACAGTCCTGTTATATCCTAAAAAACAAAAGAGAAACAGCTCTCATTCACCATGTTCCACAGAGATTCAATATGATATTAATGAGAAATCCAACTGAGAAGTGGGGAAAGCAGCAAAAAACTGAACTCCGTGTTCTCAAATAAAACTCTGGCATATGATTTAGTTGCACAGAGTTATGGTAGAGATGAGATGGTGAGATGGTGGCAGTATTAGAATAAAAGATTTGGAAGGTTTGGAGTACACCGAAGATAAACTGAGAAAGTCGGACAGACTACAGGACTAACGTAAAGCTGCATCTTTTTAAATAAACATGAAGCAATGGTTAATTCAGACTAGTGTCCATTTCTGCAGCAGTCGAACAGAGCTGTGAGTAATTTACACCAAAAATTCCCAGAGCTTATTGAGCAACAAATTGCTTTTTCCTCAGACCATTTTGACATTAAATACGTTTCAAGATGCCTGAGTTTTATGGGGAGTTTAAGATTAATTAAAGTACATTTTTTTAAAGAGTTTTTGTTTTAAGACTGCTTGTGTGTGTGAATTTCTTCCTACTACTAAAAAAATCATTTATTTATATTTAATTAATGAGATTGTAGATTAAGTTAAAGAAATGGGAAATATGTTTCCCTGTGACAGACTGCAAAGTGCTCAAAGATTTGGAATTAGGTTGTATACTGTATGTAATGTTCTTAGCAGCAGCCTCATTTCCACCCTTGTCTGCACCAACCACTCAGCATTCAGCATCACCAGTATTCTAAGGACTGACCTGATCATCTGCATCTGTTTTCCTTGGTTTAAGACTTAAGTCAGATGTTTTTTATACTTAAATGTTCCCTTTCAAAAGCTACACTCGATGCTGCGTGAAAACGCTATGGGAACATCTTTCTGTGTTGCCGGTTGTGAAGCATGTGTGTATCAAACACGCCAAATTTTGGCATATATAACCTCGATCAGGTGACATCATCTGATGAAGCGTACCTGCAGGTTATAAATAGGAGTAAACCGGGAAAAAAAGTGGATCTTTTTGTCTTCAGTACGTCAGTACGTTTTGTGTTCGCGTGGGCATTGGTGGCTCAGTGGTAGGGGTTTCACCTGCCATGCGGAAGGCCTGGGTCCGATTCCAGCCAGTGCCCAAACCGAGCCACTGGATACAGTGCCGGTCCCAAGCCCGGATAAAAAAAATGGGAGGGTTGCGTCAGGAAGGGCATCCGGCGTAAAACCTGTGCCAAGTTGTAGTGCGGACTGGATATTCCGCTGTGGCGACCCCTTGTCGGGAGCAGCCGAAAGACCAACAACAACATTTTGTATTTGCGTGTGTGTGTGTAAACCAGCGAAATAAGAAAGTGTTTAACTCACCGATATGGTTGAGTTTCAAGCGAGATGTGTCTCTCTGCGTGATAAATCCATCCCGGATGGGCGATATCCCCACTTACTACCCCAGATAGAAGAGACGCTTGCAGGGTCTCTCTCTCCTGGGACATCATCCTCCCTGAAAAGCTAACACTTCCTTCCAAGCTCTGTAGACTTTCATTTTCCCTGGAGGGAAAAGCTTTTCAGGCAGCGGGTCAAGTTGGTGCTCCACTGCACATCATGACGGTTTTGCAAGCCTACCAGGCTGACCTGCTGAGAGACTTGAGTACTGGCGGGGCTCTTGAAGATAGGGCGTTCTGGAATTAAGCCGGGCCACAGACTTGTCTCTTCATGCAACAAAGCAGACGGCTCGTGCTATCGGCCGTTTTATGTCTGCGATCTCGCCTTCCGGCCTGTTTGGCGTTAACTCGGTCGCCACTAGGTTCGTGAGGTGAAATTCCTTCCCCGCCGTGCTCAAGAGTCGGGACTGTCAGCCACCCAGTCTCGACCTGGTCCGACTCTCACAAGCCACCTTCTTACTCTGAAATTGCAATGTTGCTGGGAAAGGGGCCATAGAACCTGTTCCCCTACCAGATAGAGAGTCAGGCTACTACAGCCGGTATTTCTTGGTTCCAAGAAAAGTACAGTTTCAAAATGTTGACAGTCAAAACGATTGTTCTCAATCCAACCAGAGGATTGGTTTGCGACAATCGACCTGAAGGACACATATTTTCATATGGAAATATTACCACTACACAGGAAGTTCCTGAGGTTCGCTTTCGGGGGTGAAGCTTACCGTTATCGGGTCCTTCCATTTGGCCTAGTTCTGTCACCTGCACATATACAAAATGCATCCATATTTTGTATGACATAGGCAACTGGCTGATTCTGGCTCAGTCGCAGAAGCTAGCGCTC
Organism: Channallabes apus; assembly: GCA_030522415.1. Lineage (NCBI taxonomy): Eukaryota > Metazoa > Chordata > Actinopteri > Siluriformes > Clariidae > Channallabes > Channallabes apus. Next base: position 12,863,266 of record CM060119.1, read on the forward strand.
CGACATAGGTATGTCGTCCTAGCTCATCTTGATTCTTTAGGATTGAGACGCAACGCCATAAAAGAGTTTTCTTTCCTGCTCAGAATACAACATATTTGGGTGTCAAATAGGATTCGATCGCAATGTGGGCACACCCTGAAGGAAACCAATCTAGGCCAGAAAGTGACTGTTCATCACTTTCAGGTCTCATGGCAGCTACATCCACGGTAATACCTTTGGGCCTGCTGCACATGAGAGCGTTTCAATTCTGGTTAAAAGCAAGGAGATTTTACTCAGGGCCAATCCAGGGGGCAATAACGGTTACGCGCCAGAGGCTTCGTACCTTTTTCTATGTGGTTCAGACCCCGGTTTCTGACTTTGGGTCCCACTCCATGTGAGTTTTTGTCATTGCGAGATGCTAACGACAGACGCTTCCCTCACGGGCTGAGGTACGGTCTTAGATGGCCGTCCAGCCCAAGGGAGTTGGAGAGGCCATCTTCTCGCGTGGCACATCAATTGCCCCGCACTGATGGCTTTATTTTAGCCCTGAACCACCTCCTCCAGCAGTTGAGGCTACCATGTCCTAGTGCGGGTGGACAACATTATGGTACTCTCGTACATAAACGCCAGGGCGAACTGTGCTCGCGCCGCTTGAATAAGCTAACGCACCAGGTTCTGCTTTGGGCACAGGAAGAGTTCCTGTCCCTCAAGGCGATTTACATTCCAGGGCATATGAGGTTGGGAACCTTCACGCACTAGAAGAACTTATGCCCTCAAGGAGAGGGTATTTGAAAGTGGTGCATGGCGAAACATGTAGACCCAGTCCACAGCCGAATTGTTTCAGGAGTTCTGCAAGAAAGTTGTCCTCGGGCTTATGCCCTAGTACCCTCAGAATGTATGTAGCCGCTATTTCGCCTTGTCATGTTCTGACTGATGGGGTCTGGTTGACACCCCTTCCAAACCACTACAGTCAGCGCCTATATGTCTTCTGACCCTTAAGATCGTTTTTCTTATACAGTAGTTACTTCTTTCAAGAGACCTGCAGGCTCCCGTCCTGCCTAGACTTTGCCCCTGGGCTAGTCAGAGGTGCTGTCACATCCGGTGAGAGATGCTATTGCCCTAGCCTACGAGGCGCGTGGTCAAACTTCGCCTCTAGGATACAGGGCTCATTTATGTTGGTATTCTCGTTCCCATAGTGTCTTCATGCAGCATTGAGTGTAGCTTTTGGAAGGGGATATCTCGGGTTACTTTGCTGTAACCCTGTTCCCTGAAAAAGCAGGAACGAGATACTGCACTCCAATGCCGCACTGCTTGCGTGACTGGACGTCCTTTCAGACAAAAAGATCTGAGGAATGGTTCCGGTTCACTCCTATTTATAACCTTAAGGTGCGTTTCATCAGATGACGTCACCTGACCGAGGTTATATATATGCCAAAATTTGGCGTGTTTGATAGACACATGATTCAAAACCGGCAACACAGTAAGATGTTTCACGCAGCATCTCGTTCCTGCTTTTTCAGGGAACAGGGTTACAGCAAAGTAACCCGAGATGATTCATAGGTCACTGTATAGCTTAAGAAAGAAAATTTCACACACTCTGAAACTGATCAGGTCTCAAAATGAGAGCCAAAAAGGCTTTCCGGAAGCCTGGAGAACTATTCCTCAAGACTACATTAAAAACACAAGAAAGTCTGGCTCTTTATAAACAAAATATAGAAAAATGAGTGTTGGCTTAATACTTTTTGCACAGTACTATACATCACCTTGTCTCACATCTCAGGATTTTTGGACTTGCTAATGCTTTTTTCCCCTGCACACTTTCATCTTGCCCTTTGATTAAAAAGAAAATATGCAGGAAATTAAATCAAGGTCTGTGTAACTTTGTAGTGAGGTGACAAAAGATTTCCTGTCAATGATATGTTTCTGTTTTCTGTGGTGGAAATTCTGAAACCAATATAAAAGACAAGTAATCCATACACTGGGTAAGAGCAAAGTAACAAAGGTTTTATTTTAAACTTCTGCAGAAGGACCAGTCTCATACAGCAAACAGTTGCAGCATAGAGAAAGGTGATCTCTTTCTCTAGCTGATCTATTTTATACACAAACATCTCTGTTAACATAATCAACGCCCCGTACGTGAAGTTCCTACATTCAAACTCATGACTCTATCTGCCCCAGACCAGATGTCCATACCTTATCATTTATTCAGGGACAACTACAATCAGGTTGTTTCTATTCTGTTCTCGGCCTTGTGTCTCTAAGCTTCGACAACTAAATTCAAACTTCTAAGGCCTACGTTACACACTTACTACAAGAATCAAATAGAATTAATACATATAATTAAAATATGATTTTTCCATTACAATTTCCCCCTTTTGTCATTCTATGACAACCTAAATATTTTAATTCTACAATTCAAAACAATACTAATAAGCTATGCATTAGGTAAATTTCATCAGATATTGTCTCTCCAACCTGGGTTTTTAACAACATCACCACTAGCACTCTAATGCACACAGAGGACACTACAGCTCTTTTTATGGGGACAGACCCCTGACACAAAAGCATTAAAAAAATTTGCAACCTACTTAAATATACATGCTTTATATTTCTCTAAAGATTTACATTATGTCTTCTTCCATATCATGATCTAAACATTCAAAATGATAGTCACCGGAATTTTGAACTCTGTCAGAAGTCGGGTCGTCCCAGTCCGTTTTCCGTTTTATGTTGTCAGTCTGTCTTAACATTTGATAATTTACTGTGTTCAGAACTAGTCCCTGTATACATCTGCAAATACAGGGTGTTATACAGAGGCCTAACAAGATTATAATCCCAATTGGTAGAACACTATAAACCAGCCAATAACCCCAGCCTCCCCATAATTGCATTAACCACGAGATCCAAGACTCTACTTGGGGAGGTGGTTGCAAAGCCTTCTTCATGCGGTTTATGATGTTGCTGATATTCTGATGATCGTCATTGAAAGGCGTGAAAGGCCTTTACGGTGTCATTTTTTAGTATTAGTAACATGTATGCTAAACCATTTACCTTGTTTAGGGCTACAGCTGTTCCTCCGCCGAGGAAGAGTGACCAGCCTACATTTGCTCCTGGGCTAGTCCATGGGTTTCCTAAAGTGTAACCATGAAATTTAATAGGGACATCTCTTTTTCTTCTATTCTCTGACATCCGTGGCCCCCACGGATTTTCTGTGTGTACTGACACACTAGGAGTTACATAGGCAGAATAACATGAGCCTGTTCAATTGAAATACCTGGGTAAGGTCACATATGCGTCTGACCCACACACCCACATTACTGTGTTTGTTGACGATAGTTCTATGAACGGACAACTACCATCATTTGGAAAATAATTACCATCTATACTACATTTAGGTGACCTACCTTTTGAACGATTGGTTATACGAACGTAAGTGGTGCACACAGACCATCCTAAGTCAGATTCCCCATTTTCCCTTTGATCTTGCACAACGCAAGTGTCTCCTTTTTGCCATGGGACCATATAAGTAGAATTGTCTTCATATTTCTTAACAGGCAATGGGGAACAATAGCTCCCTGGGGCATCAAAACATAGGTTATTGGAATAATTACACTCAGGGACTGCTGGGTTTGGCCTCCCTGTTTGTTTGTAGTATTCAGATATCTGTAAGATGGCCATGGTGGTTATCGGTATAATACAAGACGTGTTGTCTGCATTTGCTTCTGCTGCTGTGACATTATTTAGGGGCAGTGCTACCCAGCCCGAGGACATGACATGGCATACACAACACAAGAGGTTGTGTATGTCTGTTATATTATCAGCAATGTCTAATGATAGGGCACATTCCCAATTTCCCTGCACATCTATTGAGATTAGTGTTATGCCTTTTTATCATGCTGTCTCTTCTCTTTATTCTAGTTAAATGCATGTGGCTTGAGTTTGTTAAATAGACTTTAGCATCGCCGTTTCTCTCCGAATTCTCAATAAGTAGGCACATCAGGGTAACCATAACTATTATTATTCCTAAAGTTACCCAAATTGCTTTGGGGTGTTTTCTCATTTGTAACCAAGGGTCCAGTCCAGCTAATTCAATGTCTGTAGTGTGAATAATCTCAGTCACTAATATTCTCCGTCCTCTAAAACAGTCTTCTATCCTGTCAGTAGTTACAACACTTACTTTTAACTCTAATTACTTTTATATGTCACCAATGTTACTCAGTGCTACTGCTACTTTGACACCTTACAATTTCTTCATGTGTTGTCCTCAAATGTAGTGTACTTATTGTTGTGATGAATTTGATTGGAGAGTCGTGGTTCTGCGTTGTTTCTGTCACTCTAGTTGGTTCTTCTGACCCATGCACTTTGCATGCAGGTGAGGGTCTGTTGGGGTTCACAGGAGAGGTTACTAGCACATCACTGTTCACCCTTGTTGACCTCTGTGTTGTTTTCTCTTAGGTTCTGGAACATGTTTGGGGTGCTGGCGTGTACCCTCATCTCTGTTTCCACTACTTTGACTTCTTTTTGTGGTGTTAGGAGCACTGTCAGTGGGCCTGTATTAAAAATAAATCCTCAAAGAGTTTTGCACAATAACATAACATTTCATCTTCACAATGTCCTTTTACTTTTTGTGTGCTCTGGCTTCATCTTAATTCCTTTATCTACAGTACAGTATGTTATTAGAAACACAAATGCACATACTATCGCTTATTCCCCCTTTTGACACATGGTCCTTACACGTGTGTCAACTTAGCATAGAAAGGAAATAGCTTTATAGGCAGACACGGCTTGTGATTGGTTGTCGTACCAAACCCCTTCTGTCAAAACACATCCCGCTCTTCTCCAGAGTGTTTCCTCTCCTGGAGTGACTGTAGCTCTGAAGCTCTTCAAGGTTAGCTGTGGGGGTGAGAGCATTAGACACACACATGTTATGGTTATAGGAAAGGGGAAGTTTGGCCACGGCCTTCGCTGCTGCATCTGCTTTTTCTGAAATAGAATAAAATTTGTTAGTTTGAGCATTACATTTACACTATTTAAATTTCATGTGCTATAACTATGACAAACTCCTGTTAACACCTATTTCTCTATCACAAAATATTGTTCCATCCACGTTCATTTTATATCCGGATTCTGTAGTGGCGCTTACTGTGGATCAATCCTAGTGGAACAAAGTTGTTTAACAGTGAAAGAAAGGAGTTAGAGGGTTAGAACTATACATCTTTCCACATTGATATTTATAATTTAGTATTGTACTTTAACCACTCTGTTGCAAATAAGTGTGATTCTTCTCTGTATAAAAGATACTGAAACTTCATGAACTAGAAATGTCAAATTACTGTAGCCCACTATACATCTTTATTCTATACCTGCCTTCTCAGCTTCTGGTACTGGACATAAACACATGGGTGATGCTGCTGCTACAGGATCTGATTTGGCTGAGAAGTGAGATGAAGATCTCATTGTTTTTCTCTCTTTCTCTCTGTTTTTTTTTCCTGCAGTCAGTCTGAAATCATGCAACAATTCTTTTCATCAACAGTTTTTGTAAAAGGCCTTTTATAATTTGAAATGTCCAATATTAAATTAGTTTATACTGCCAAATTTGATTCAATTAAAGATTGTTCTTGCTTCCGGAGTTCAACTAAGTGCACTGTGGGCCAGTAGACCCTTCCCATGAGTGTATTGCTCACTGGGGCCTCAAGGATTGTATAGATCAAATTAACTTTTCTGCAATCAAACACTTTTACTTTTTACATTTCTACTTTGGCATCAATTTTCTTATTTGTTTTAGAATATTTTGGACTACTACTGTACTTGGATCCAAAGTTTTATCTTGTCCCAAAACAATTTGACCTAAGATATGACTTGTATGTGCGAATTGTAGATTTTATATGGTTTGCTTTATGACCTTGTTCTGCTGGACAATAAGAAGTTGCTGATGTTTACCATGACAACAGCTTTAAAATAAAGAATTAAACACTGGAATTATTTCAGTTAAAGACTCGGGTAGATACAGTATGAAGTTTGTAGGGCCTAAATTTTACTTTGGGGTGATCACCGCCAGTTCACTTCCCTTAATTAAACCTACATCGTGCTTGCCATTTGCCCATACATTTTAGTGAGTAATTATAAACATAAATTCTTTTTTAAAAAAGAAAAGAAAAAGTTCCGCATGCTGATAACTTAATTTTTTCTGCCTGGCCAGGTCTTGTGACTGTAAGTACTGTAATATATACAGTTCTTTTATACTTTAACACATTCTTTTTCAGCATTGCATCAGCATTTGTTTCTCTGTGGCTGTAATGTAATGTCAGATAAGACGTTCATTCTCAATCACTCTCATTCATACCACATGTCACTCAAACGCCCAATATTTATTTATTATAATTTTTTTTTTTTTTTTTCCTCATCCTTATTACTTTTATCCAATAACACATTAGGAGTGTCCCTACTGTGATTAAGCGACATTACTGTGACACTTTACTGTGCTACATTTTCTCACACTCCTTATCTCTACATTAACTACACATCTGAGCTTATCTTTAAAAAAAGAGATATGTGACACACAGTGTAATATATTTACTGCCATATATTTGTCTATCACCGTAGCATTTACTGAACTCACAGTTGAAGTGCAGAGCTTCCATTCATACACATACAACAGGGGCAACGGATCACATTTCACAAGAGTGAAATCCTCAGGCTCAATACTGGTTTAGTCTCAAGAGATTTATACCTAATTTACATATGAAATCTTCACCCCAATAGATTTACTGGGCAGCAATAAGAGCAAAAAATCTAAATTTATCATGTACACCTGGAAAAAGCCACACGCTTGTCTTTATGAGGCTCTTTTCAGCTGCATGTCCTGAAGTGCCCACAGAGTTCAGGAATCTGCCACTCTGTTTCACTAAACTGTCAAATTCACACACTTTAATGACTGAATGACCTGCATGGAATGTAGCAAAATGAATTTTGTTTGTCATGGAGCTGCAATTCCATTGTTGGCATTTTACTGATACTGTATACTTCAAGATCATACGTAGCATGTGTGGATGTTTCTAAGATACAAACGTGAATTGAATCATTGAAAAAGATAGCAAGCTTTTCTTCATTGCGATCAGAGCAAGAAGTGTTAGTAGGAAAAATAATTATTTTTGACTCACCCTCTCCTTCGGGTCTGCTCCCCACTCCCCCGGCCTTTTTCTGTCAATTTCCACCCTGATCCTCACCTCTCCTAATCCATTCCTCTCCTCTGCTCCTTCTCGGACAGTCTCTAATCCAATGGTCTTCACTTCCGCATGCATAACAGCCATTTGTTCTCCCACGTCCACGGCCTCCTCGTCCTCTTCCACGTCTCCTGTACTGTACATCCGCAGTTTGTCTTACCATCTGCAACACTGCCAGCTGTGCTTTGTGACTCTCGTCTTCTCTCTTCTTGCTGCGCTTATCTTTTTCTTGTGATACCAGCTTTTCCGCGTGTATTGCATGTTGTTCAATGAGACTAAGTTTTCCAGTGTCCCATCCAACGCATGTGTTTTTCACCTTCTGAGCGATGTCCTCCTGTAATCCATTTATGAAACTGTTCCTCAAATGTGCTTCATACGGTGAAATTGCTGCCACAGACATGTCTGCCTCTCCAACCCGCTGTTCGCATCATGTACCTCAGTGAGACGGGTGAGATAGTGTGACACGCTCTCTCCTGGTTGTTGTTTGCACATTGATATTTTAGTCATATCCATTTTTGCTGGGAACGCTTCTTTACACGCTGCTGTAAGGGACACCACAAAACCGTTAAATGCTTGGTTTTCTTCATGATCAGCCTGAGCTCGCCGTGCGAAAACATTGTCCGTTGGCCAGGAATACTTAATCTTTGCAAAGTCCGCACCTAGTTTTCTCCCCAAAAGTCGTCGCATTTCATAAGATGTCGGGCGAAACTCTGAGCAAAATCTGCTCATTTCATTACCGAATTTCTGTCCTCCCCCCTCTCTCGGGTCTGGGAGTTGTCCATGTGCATTTTCGATGTCCTTTATTGTCCATGGTCGGTGAACAAGCATCGCTGTGCCATCCGCCCCTGCTACTTCCATCATTGGAGCAGTGATTACTTGATGAACACATCCTGTAGCTCCTAAGAGTTCCTCTCTCTCTCCTCGCTGTCATCAGGTGGTGGTTGTCGATCAGCCTTTTCTCTTTTCAGCTGAACCTTGGTTCGAGTATGTGACGAAATTGGAGACAGAGCCGTGCTTGCTGTGCTGGGGCCTGGGCCTGCTGAGAAGTCTCTTGTCCATGCTGTCTTACTGGATCTGCTGAAGGGGCTATCTGTCTAATAGCTGGGGGTCGCGGGGGGCAGCCGTCCAGGTCGGGATCTGAAACAGACTTAACACACTGAAAAGAATCAATGTTTTGTGCTTGCATTTTAGGTTGTATGCGTTTTTCTCTAAGTTCTGCTTCTGCCTTCCACATATTAAATCCTACCCAATTAATGTTTACTTTGTTATTCTTTTTGTTATTGTAATTATCTATCTACACATGATTCACACATCCACAACTCAAAAGCAATCTCAGTAATTAATAATCTACATTTCTCTTTTTTTTTTCTTTTGTTTTCCCTGGATTTCCACATTTCTCAAACATTTCTCATAACATAATTTAGATGTTATCTTTACCAAGGAATGCCACAAGCGTAACAATCTTTTTTTTTTTTTTTTTTGCTGTTACCCATGATTTTTACTTGTCAATTTACACGTGCCACTAACTCACAGTGAGCTCTCACAGTCTCCCTGACTGCTACCGGTGCAGCGGTTTGCACTCTGCCGTAAAGTCCTCTTGACTTTACCGGTGCACTTTACACTCTACCTTAATTTACCTCAACAGTCCCCTTGACTGTTTTTCCCGTAAAGTCCTCTTGACTTTTACGTGTGCACCTTGCAACCCTGCACTCTGACTTGCTTTTACCTCCGGAGGTCCTCACACCGAGCACGTCTGCTGCGGGGCCAAGTTTTTCGGAAACGAGGCGAAACCAGTACCCTATCTCTCTCTCTTTTGTGCGCCTTTGCACTTTTTTGGGTACTTTTCACGAATCCCAGACTCGTGTGATAGATCCAAGTTTAAATCTATCCCAGCCACTGTGAGAAAGCGCACTTAATACTCAATTACAACTTACTTTAACTTTAACAATTACAACTTAAAGACTTACAACTTAAAAAATTTCCTTACCACACTATTTTAGTTCTTTTAACTCCGGTGTTGAGGTGACATGGTGAATCCCCGGTCCTCTCACGCTCGATTGCCAATTAAGCGTTTGAGATGAAGTGAAAAGCCTTCAAGGCGTCAGCGCTTACGCCTCCCCGGGATTCTCCAATGCCCTCCTCAAACACGGAGAACTGCCGACAACGCCAAGTTGTGGTGGAAATTCTGAAACCAATATAAAAGACAAGTAATCCATACACTGGGTAAGAGCAAAGTAACAAAGGTTTTATTTTAAACTTCTGCAGAAGGACCAGTCTCATACAGCAAACAGTTGCAGCATAGAGAAAGGTGATCTCTTTCTCTAGCTGATCTATTTTATACACAAACATCTCTGTTAACATAATCAACGCCCCGTACGTGAAGTTCCTACATTCAAACTCATGACTCTATCTGCCCCAGACCAGATGTCCATACCTTATCATTTATTCAGGGACAACTACAATCAGGTTGTTTCTATTCTGTTCTCGGCCTTGTGTCTCTAAGCTTCGACAACTAAATTCAAAATTCTAAGGCCTACGTTACACACTTACTACAAGAATCAAATAGAATTAATACATATAATTAAAATATGATTTTTCCATTACATAGGCCAGGAACATTTGGAATTAATTTTGTGTTCAAAAGCGAAATCTGTCTGAATAAGCTGCTCAGACTGTGTCAGACAAGACAGTAGGGTGTGTGTGTGTGTTTATAAAATGCATACACATGTCTGAGGATCCAATCTTGATTCCATGCTTGTGGTTAAAAAACAACTAGATTTGATGGGATGGCAATACACCAGTCATTGTTTATGGCAAACCCCCTGATCCTGGAACACCCAGGCCGTGACAGCATCGTCATGCAGTGTAATCAGTTCGAATGATTCTTGAGTGTGTGAATGGCTTTCTGTTCTGTACGTGCACGCAGTAGGTGGTAGCTGTTTGTAATTCTTCTCGGCTTGAGAGGAGAGAATCATTGCAGACAGAAAGCATTAATAAGCACAGACAGATAGCTCTCATGCAGCATTCATACTCATACTGCTGCCAATGTTCTGCACTCCTTCTCTCTCTTTCTCGACTGAACAAAATGAAAAAAAAAAAAAAAAAAAAAAAAGAGTGCCAGAGAAGCATTTCAGCAAGCATGTTCAAACCCCACAACTAAAAGAACACTCATAAACACCATGAAAAGCAAGTGTCTTCACACGCTGGACATAGGAAACAAATTGAGGTGGGGTTTAGGATAATTAAGCTGGAGTTTGATCTCATGGTTACTCATCAGTGTCGACTGCTCGATGTCATCTTAACGTCTGCCTCTCACAGTGACCCTGCGGATCAATCTGAATTCTTAATTTTGACAAGGCAAATGTAAAAATATTAATCTTAAAATAGCAAATAAAAGGTTGTAGTCCTTATTTCATGGTATGTCACATATTCGGTAGGACGTAAGGACACAAAACGGTAAAGTTTTGTTCCATGTGGGCCTCAGGGTGTCGGATTAGTTAAATTTATATGCAGCAGATTCTTGGCTCCACACTTTAGCCCAGTTCATAGTGATGTAGGAAGCAATGTGGCAAACCTTACGAAAACAGTTCAAAAATCAGAATTCAGATTAGCTGCTTACTGGCTTATTTGACAGATCATAAAACCTAATGAAAGAGCAATCACAAAGTACATACAGTATATACAATAGATTTTATTGCTTTACAAGGTTCAACACATGACATACTGTATGGCTTTGTGTTGATTTAGAAAATAACATTTGACAAGCAACATGGGTGATATTTGGACAGACAAGCTCTGTAAGATGCTTTGTCTTTTGACCTGGAATGGCCTTCCTGGCTCTCTCTCCCCCTCAAACCACAGCAAATCAGGTCTTCTGGTGCTCCATCTCATAACATTCAATTATCCCTCCAATTATTCATAGACTGCACTCGCTTGCTGCCTCAGGGACTGCCATGCGATTGGATGTCAGCTCGAACAGAACCTTATTTTCCCCTCTGCAGAGTGGCAGAATGCAGTAGCTTTGAGGAGAATTGCAGGAGAAACAGGGGTGCTGTGGAGGGCTATCTGATTGGGGTAGTGCATTCAGAATGTCATGTATGAAATCACTGTGTCCACGCGCTGGAAAATAACAGTGAAGCCCGAAGCTGGAGCTGGCACTCGATCAAACAGGATTGGAGAAATGGGGAGAGGAGAAATTATAGGGGACACAGTAGGCGTCCGACCCCCTGCTGCCTCTCATCCCTTCTCGGAAACTCATTTACATCCCTTACTATTTTCAAATCCCTCGAAATCATCTGAGAGGATGCCTCAATGAATCCCCCTCCTCTCTACCCATCACTATTAGAATAAATGCATTTAATGTTATGTGCATCATAATACTTGTTAACTAGTATTGTCCGTCAGGTAGGAATTTGGTGCTACGATAAAATATTTGACACATCATGAAACCTAAGGAAAAAGCAGTCACAAAGTTGACCTGAAAAGTTCAAATGGGGAGCGAAAAAAAAAAAAAAAAAAAGAGGTTCCATTTTTGAATTTTCAAAAATAGTAACATGCGAATAAAAGTGAGGCTTGTTTACATACAGTACGGGTGCAGATTGCTTGAGTAGTGCTCAATAAAGCACAGTGAGATGGGTAACGATGAGCCGTCTCACTTGCTCAACATGGACAGACTCTGAAGACAGGCTGGAAATGAATTGAGGCACCAAGCCGACAGAGACATCTCTATGGAGATGGGCAAAGAAAGATTCATGACAGAGCTAAAAGAATGAGATTCTACCCTGACAGGATTCTGACCTGACAGTGACTGCTCTCTCTAATAAGGGCATGGATATACTGTATAGTACATCAGCTAGTAATTAAACATGAGCAAGTAATTTAACAACTTAAGCTAGTAGTTCAGCACAAATTGTGGTACAGTAGATTTTCAAAATGTGGAAGAAATAATATGTGAATATATTCAACATATGGTATTGCTAATGGCTATTTTGATGTTCAGTATTATATTATGTATTTCTGTTTAAATATGAAAAATGGCAGTAAAGTATATACTGTATGTAGGTACTGTATAGAAGATTCCCATTAGACATTGATTATAGTAGTTTTTTTCTGAATCTCAAATATCCTCTTGCCATCTATATAGGGTACTACATGGGTTTTACAACACAACTATGCTATATTGTGTGTAGAAAATCATTTAAGACTTGGCTAAACTTATTGAAGAGCTTAAAACTATTATGTTACCACTCAAGATGGCTGATTTCTTTTCTTAGGCCGCAGGTTGCCACATAAAAATCTTTATCTTGCTCCCTTTGAAAAAATGTGCTTTTCACTGACAGACATTACAGGAAAAAGGTTGAAGTAAGATGTGCATATGATAACACAAACTGTTCACCTATATTGAGACAGAAAAAACTAGTTATCATATATACTGTAGATCTATAGACTTGTTGCATTATGTTCTTAGGGTATACTCATTCTTTATAACATTTCTTTACATGTGCCATAGATTTGTATGGTAACCATACAACATACTGTTTATTAATTATCCTGCAATTTGCAGTTTTGACAAAAATTAGTTTGCAAGCTATAAACTATTGCAAGCTGATCTATAATATTTGGTGCATGTTTTAATTACCATAAGCAATACAAAAATGTTACAGCATCATCTGCTGCCCCCACTCCCAGGTTTAGTTTCACTTTGGTACATGAGACAGCTCCCCATCATAGTACAGGTACGATCTGTATAATGTCTGTATAATGGTTTTCAAATTAAGCAATTTCATTATAGACAACCTTGTGTGACAGAAAAGTAATTCACCAAAAAGTAAAAAAAAAAAAAAGGCGTTTGTCACATTTTGTTAAGTTTATATGTTGAAAGTCACAAATACAGTACAGTAATAGTGTGTGTGTGTCTGTGTGTGTGTGTGTGTACATTGTGCTATGTTTCTGATGAAATAAAGCGAAACTGGCCATTATAAATAATGAGAAGCAGTAAAAGTCTTAATGAACAGTCTCCTGAAGTGTTGATTATAAGACACAAAATTCCATTCCATAAAAGTTTAACTGTGCAGCTAAACATCCATACAAATCAGCAGAAGGTAATATGGAGGATATTCCAACACCTGGACAATTGTGTGTTACTTTATCTGTTGGAAAAGTTAGTTGCTTTTACATTCTTTGGCACCATTTTGACACTCAGACAGGTAATTTAGCTGATCTTATGTAATTTTGTGTTATAGATGGTATCAGAGTTTCATTTGGTAGACAGTTGCCTCACTATGTATATACAGTGGCTTGCAAAAGTTTTCGGCCCCCTTGAACTTTTCCACATTTTGTCACGATGTCATTTTGTCCATGAACATGAATCAATTTTATTGGAATTCCACGTGAAAGACCAATACAAAGTGGTGTACACGTGAGAAGTGGAACGAAAATCATTCATGATTCCAAACATTTTTTTACAAATAAATAACTGCAAAGTGGGGTGTGCGTAATTATTCAGTCCCTGAGTCAAGACTTTGTAGAACCACCTTTTGCTGCAATTACAGCTGCCAGGCTTTTAGGGTATGTCTCTACCAGCTTTGCAAATCTAGAGACTGAAATCCTTGCCCATTCTTCTTTGCAAAACAGCTCCAGCTCAGTCAGATTAGATGGACAGCGTTTGTGAACAGCAGTTTTCAGATCTTACCACAGATTCTCGATTGAATTTAGATCTGGACTTTGACTGGGCCATTCTAACATATGGATATGTTTTGTTTTAAACCATTCCATTGTTGCCCTGGCTTTATGTTTAGGGTCGCTGTCCTGTTGGAAGGTGAACCTCCGCCCCAGTCTCAAGTCTTTTGCAGACAAGAGGTTTTCTTCCAAGATTGCCCTGTATTTGGCTCCATCCATCTTCCCATCAACTCTGACCAGCTTCCCTGTCCCTGCTGAAGAGAAGCACCCCCACAGCATGATGCATGATATTTGACAGTGTGGATGGTGTGTTCAGAGTGATGTGCAGTGTTAGTTTTCCGCCACACATAGCGTTTTGCATTTTGGCCAAAAAGTTCCATTTTGGTCTCATCTGACCAGAGCACCTTCTTCCACATGTTTGCTGTGCAAACGAGACTTCTTATGGTTTTCTGTTAACAATGGCTTTCTTCTTGCCACTCTTCCATAAAGGCCAACTTTGTGCAGTGCACGACTAATAGTTGTCCTATGGACAGATGCCCCCACCTGAGCTGTAGATCTCTGCAGCTTGTCCAGAGTCACCATGGGCCTCTTGGCTGCATTTCTGATCAGCGCTCTCCTTGTTCAGCCTGTGAGTTTAGGTGGACGACCTTGTCTTGGTAGGTTTACAGTTGTGCAATACTCCTTCCATTTCTGAATGATTGCGTGAACAGTGCTCCGTGGGATGTTCGAGGCTTTGGAAATATTTTTGTAGCCTAAGCCTGCTTTAAATTTCTCAATAACTTTATCCCTGACCTGTCTGGTGTGTTCTTTGGACTTCATAGTGTTGTTGCTCCCAATATTCTCTTAGACAACCTCTGAGGCCATCACAGAGCAGCTGTATTTGTACTGACATTAGATTACACACAGGTGCACTCTATTTAGTCATTAGCACTCATCACGCAATGTCTATGGGCAACTGACTGCATTCAGACCAAAGGGGGCTGAATAATTACGCACACCCCACTTTGCAGTTATTTATTTGTAAAAAAAATGTTTGGAATCATGTATGATTTTCGTTCCACTTCTCACGTGTACACCACTTTGTATTGGTCTTTCACGTGGAATTCCAATAAAATTGATTCATGTTTGTGGCTGTAATGTGACAAAATGTGGAAAAGTTCAAGAGGGCCAAATAGTTTTGCAAGCCACTGTATTTTAAAGATACCTGACAAATTAGGCAGCATCTTACCTTAAAATAAATCTTGGAATTTGATTCATTACAATGTCTAATACTTTTTCAGCTTTCCAGAGGCTGGATTCTATATGAATTACTATTTATATGGCGCTGGCCTGAACTAGACTTATTAAAGAAAACATTTTTACCATAATGGTATGGAAATGTTTTTATTTAAGCTACTTTCTGCTGCCTTGGTTGACTGTTTGCTTGCAAAGATCACATCAGAGAAGAATCCAATTTAACAAATGCAGTGGTAAATGCAGTCAGTCTGCTTGAAAATGTTTTCTAGCTTTGAGTGCTTTTCTCACATTTCAAGAAAATCGTGATTTCTGACTAATTTTAAGCTAATTACATGCAACGGCAAAAATGGACAAGAGCCTAATCAATCCTGCTTGTAATCAGAAAAAGTCAGCACTGATCCTGCACCACCATCATCATCATCATCATCATCAAAACAGAGAGATGAGGAGACAATGATGAGACAGTAGACAGAGACTGATGGGAAGACTAATTTACACAGATAAATGTATTTAAAATTCTTTAAATTCTTTAAATATTGGCAGCAATGCTGTTTTAGTAGATTAAGTTATAAATGTAGAGATATGTGGGATGTCATTCTAAAATGAAATATTTATATGCAGTTTGTTTTTTTGCCTTTTCTCTTTTGAGGGTAAGTCAGGTTTAAAATTATGTCATTTCCTTGTGATTGAATACATGTAAAAGAAAAATGTTAAAATTTCACTGTGTGGTTTTCCTAGGTCACCACACACATATCAACTATGAATGGTCATAAATAATATTTTGAGTACTTACAGTCTGATAAACAAAATGGGGTTGTCTATGTAATGCAACACATTTACACTATTATGCTTGAATTCATCCCACAATGAAGTGTGATGGAGGCCAGCTGTTATGCACTATATGACTAGAATATTAATGAAAAAAACAATGGTGCCAGAAAGCTCAAAGAATGAAAGCATACATAAGGAGTTCAAAGAATGAAAGAGCATTTGGATATATGTTGATCCTGAACATTTTGTACAGATTCTTTTTATTTAAAACAGAAACCATGTCTTTGTCCATCAAATGGATGTTTCTTTAGTGAATTAATGCAAACAGGAAACGCCCGCTCACATCCTCGGTACCTGGTTCTAATCCAGCTCGGCTCTTTTTCCTTTCTTTTATTTTTTAACGTCATCTGTTTTTAGTTCAACAACTGCAGGAGAGACATGCTGTGCCTAAGTGCCCTTTTGCCAATTAATACTTTTCCTATTCAGTTTACTTCCTTGGGCAAATATAAAGGAATTTATGTTTAGAAAGAGGAGGAGTGAAGAGCTCAGTTTAGAGAAGAGACAATTCAGAGCACTGGTTGTGCAAAACTCACTTCTTCTCTCCCTGTGTCTATGGACGTGATGTTAGACCACTTGTCTGGTTTAGATTAGGGCCTCGTGTCATTGACTGCGGGAACTCCAGAAAGTATTAGATTCCGCAGAAACAAATTAAAGGCCCGCCATTACTTTGCTCTCACTTACTTACTCTTGTTTTTTCCCAGAGAGAATTGTGCTTTCCACTGAGAGACATTACAGGAGGAAAAGGCTTGCCAGGAAAAGCACAACTGCAGGCCATTTCAGAGTGTCGGAAAATGAGAAGGCTGCCAGCAAACAAAGAGTGATAGTCAGTTTGAGGATGTGATGGTCAACATTCCCATTTCAGAAAGGGGCATGAGCTGTTTAGCCTTCATGCAAGCAGGAAACCATGCTTGAGGTGGAACTGTGGTTGAAGTGAAAGATATTTTCAGAAAGAAGGAAAAGAATGTTTTGTAATGCATCATATGCAGTTATGAAATGAATATACTGTATTCAATTCAATTTATATAGCGCTTTTAACAATGGTCATTGTCTCAAAGCAGCTTCACAAAAAATGAAAAAGATTTTGTTAGAAAAGAAAATATCTATATGTGTGAGAAAAATGTGTATAGGGAGTAATGAGATGAATGAATGATGAATTCATCATTCGTCCCTCTGATGAGCAAGCCAAGAGGGACGGCGACGGTGGCAAGGAAAAACTCCCTGAGATGTCAATAGGAAGAAACCTTGAGAGGAACCAGACTCAACAGGGAACCCATCCTCATTTGGGTGATAACAGATAGAAATGATGTAACATCATGTGTGTTGTGCAGGTGAAAATGCAATATGACAGAAAATCATTTAAATTAACATGAAGACCAGTTCAGCATAGGGATGAGCCAGTGGACAGGTGCAGAGGGCAGATGAGGTCTGGATCACTGGAAACACAGGAGCAGCATGTGTAGCTTGAAACCGTCATGAAGCAGAATTCAGCTGGAGCTAGTCCTTCTCTGGATGCCTCAGGAACCTCGCAGGGTCGGCCTTTGTCTACTGGAGCTGGCACAATCTCCCGATGCCTCGGCATGGGTAGAAGGATACAGAACAGATGGGGAGAATTAGCGTAGTTGCCATTCAGTATAGGTGTACTAGAGTATGAGGTTATGGGATGAGTTACGTGTATGCCAGATTAAAAAGATGCGTCTTGAGTCTACTTTTGAACTGGGAAACCAGTGTCTGCTCCCCGAACACTGTCTGGAAGGCTATTCCAAAGCTTAGGAGCTGAATATGAAAACGCCCTAACCCCTTTTGTAGATTTTGAAATTCTGGGAACTACCAGAAGTCCGGAGTTTTGTGATCTTAAAGCCCATGGTGGATTGTAGCGTATCAGAAGACTGGTTTGGTATGTGGGAGCTAAACCATTTAAAGCTTTGTATGTAAGTAACACTATTTTGTAATTTATTCTAGACTGAACAGGTAGCCAGTGCAGGGATGATAATATAGGGGTTATGTGATCATATTTTCTGGATCTAGTGAGAACCCTGGCGGCTGCATTTTGGACTAACTAAAGCTTGTTTATTGAGGATGCAGGACAACCACCTAGTAATGCATTACAATAGTCCAGTCTGGAGGTCATGAATGCATGAACTAGCTTTTCTGCATCAGATACAGATAAGATGTTCCTCAGTTTTGCAATAATTCTAAGATGGAAAAAGGCTGTTTTTGTGATATTTGAAATGTGATTTTCAAAGGAAAAATTACTGTCTAATATTACGCCCAGGTCTTTTACTGTCGAGCTGGTAGTAACAGTACATCCTTCTAAATGCAGGCTGAATTGTAAAAGCTGTTGTGTGCTGGTTTTTGGGCCGATAAGTAATATCTCAGGCATATCTGAATTTAGTAAAAGAAAGTTATTGGTCATCCAATCTTTAATGTCCTGGACACACTCAGTTAGTCCAGACAACTTAGATATTTCGTCTGGTTTGGTTGAGATATATAATTGGGTCAGCATAACATAACATCATCAGCATAACAATGGAAACTAATCCCACTAGTCTTCTAATGAGGTTACTCAAGGGAAGCATGTATATTGAGAACAGCAGAGGTCCTAAAACTGACCCTTGTTGGACCCCATATTTCACTAGCATTACACCAGACGGTTCTCCATTCAGATCTACAAAATGGTATCGATCAGACAGGTATGATCTAAACCATTTTAATGCCTGTCCCTGAATACCTATGTGATTTTGTAAGCGATCTATGAGAATATTATGATCTACAGTATCAAATGCAGCACTAAGATCGAGCAGGACTAGCAATGAGATGCAGCCTTGGTCTGAGGCTAAAAACAAGTCGTTTGCAATTTTAACTAGTGCAGTTTCTGTACTATGATGGGGCCTGAAACCTGACTGAAATTCTTCAAGGATGTTGTTTTCCTGCAAGAATGTGCATATTTGAGCTGATACTACTTTTTCTAATATTTTTGTGTATGAGGTGAGAAATTCTGGTCTGCCCTCTGGTATGAGGTACTGTATTCAACTTGAAACCATGGGGGGGAGAGGGTGGTAAGGGGTTCTTTTTATCACTTTCCTCCATTTTTTAAAAAAATGCTTAAAATAAGACATTCATTCATTCATTCATTCATCTTCAGTGAGTGCCAGAATCCTGGACATGGGTGAATCCAAACTTTGATAAATTGATGCAAACTCATAATGACACTTCTCGTGTATGGGCTTTTAAAAAAATTATGAGCGTGATCGAAGAAGAACCCCTTAAAATGTAGCAGGGCCCCTGTATAAAGAACTCTAGAGCTGATTGAAGGTGGATGAAAATAATTGTGTTAGGATGCCAGCTTATTATAATTCAACTGAGAAACTTTGTTATTATCTGCCTTAATTGGCTGCTGTCGGCTGAAAGGTTTATGAGGCAGTTTAAATATCAGCTTAGTCCATTTAACATCTGTGAGGCTCAAAGCATGGAAAAGTCCTTGTAAAGGTTCTAGCACAAATATCTAGCATCTGTTACTATCAACATGATTATTTCATAGTAATATTTTATGTTGGTATTTATAGTAAATCATTAACGCTTTCATTATGATGCCATCATTTTTAAAACAATGACTCAATAACCCATATGAAAAATTAATTGTCACCTTTCAATTTTCTTCAATTAAGAAAACTAACAACAGGCAGGAATGTACAGTATTACTGGTTTTCTATATGGATTTGCTTCGACAAATAACCTAGCACTACCAGGACTGTATTGTTAATGTGGAGAACTTTCAGCCATTTTTTAGTGCAATCAATAAAGCTCGGTAGGAAATGGCCTACACACACTGTAGATACAGCCACTGCAGTATCCATGCAAAACATTTGAAACACAATTGCCCCTGAAATGGCTGTCCATTTTGAGAAAAATTTAATAAAGTGAGGCATTTGGCAGAACAAGGTAATGATACGAGTTAGCAGCTGCAATAAGGCTTTGTAGTGATATAATCCAACTGTCATATGAATCTGACTTTCACATACCATAACAAATGATTATATTTTTAAACCATCCAACGAACTGTTTGAATTAAATCATGTTCAAAACATTTTCAAAAAAGAAAATATTAAATGGCATATAACACTGCAGTGGCAGGGCAGTGGTTCAATAATCAGGTTAAGGAAACAGCTAGAGTATTTTAAAATGAACTGTTTAAGTGTTTTACCAGTACTGTTATATAGCTGCAACATTGAACAAGACACTTCAGGTGAATATGGAATTTTAAACAAAATATATCAAAATCAATTTCTGCAAGTAGATTTCTATAAATTTTATCTTACTAAGAAAGTCACATTCATTTATGAAAATAAGTCTTCATCTAATTCAAAATGCATAATTCATTTCACCAAAATCTAGTCTTTGTATAATATTCACAATAAAATGAACAGTTTAATGTTTATATGTTTTTCAGGGAAAGACATTTACAGGACAGTTGGGTGGAATATCTTGCAATTTGAACTTATTTTGAGAAAAAAATAACTAAAATATGAACACTCACAACCACACAATATGGGCAACTTGGAACCACCAATCAATTTACAACACATGCCTTTGAACTGTGGGAGGAGAACGGAGCACTTGGATGAAGCTTGGATGAACAAATCACTGGGAGAACTTGCAAACTTCACCACATACTGTACACACCAGTGGTGAGATTTGAACCCCCTATTCTAGAGGTGTGATGTGACAGGGCTAACCACCAAGACTCTGCAATGCTAGGTGATGCGATGAGTAGCTTCTCATTAAACAACCATGTCAGACATGGTCATGGAAAATATGTTACTCTGTGTCAAGCAAAGAAAATGACTTAGGAGATTGTTGAAATTATTATATTTATAATTAGGTTAAGACATATCCAATACATTATTCATTCATCTTCTATACCGCTTAATCCTGTGTTCAGGGTCACAGGGGACCTGGAGCCTGCGACTATCCCAGGAGACTTCGGGCACTAGGCGGGGTACACCCTGGACAGGGTGCCAATCCATCTCAGGGCACACACACATACACACACTCACACACCCAATCACACACTATGGGCAATTTAGGAACGCCAATTAGCTTAACCTGCATATCTTTGGACTGTGGGAGGAAACCCACCAAGCACGGGGAGAACATGCAAACTCCATGCACACAGAGACGGGAATCAAACCCTGGACCCTGGAGGTGCAAGGCGACAGTGCTAACCACTACACCACCGCGCCGCCTCCAATACATTAATAAAACCTGAATGGATAGTGCTGATTGTGTCACTGTGAATCACATTTATTCTTTGATCCTGTGTGAAGATATCGAAAATAATTCTCGTTTTTCGTGATATAAAATATATGTGGCAGCTTAAAAAAAATTTGATACAGTGAAATTGATATTTTATACTATATATAGTTTTATGAAATAAATCTTTTTAACTGAAATACTGCATTTTTCCTCTTTCTTGCAATTGATTCATTAAAGTACAATTGCATGTATTCAAATCTGAACAAAAAGTGTAAAAGATTCCTGTCACATTTCATTGACAAACACCAACACCTTTTATTCACAAACCAATTCAAACTCAATAATTTGCATAGCAATGTGTTATTAAAGTTTTTACTCTTTTATTTCACAGCATTTGTACTGTAAGTACAGTAATAGTAAACCATCATATAGTAGTGAATTGTCAGCTTCACATAAGAAATGTGTTTGGAAGAAAACATCAATGATACTGTAAAATAACATCTATTTTTAATAGTTAAATTGAGAACATTTATGTATGCACAATGGCAGCACAGTGGCTTAGTGGTTAGCAATGTTGCCCTGCACCTCCAGTGTTGAGGGGGCATCATGGAGTTTGTATGCTCTCCCTGTGCTTGGTGGGTTTCCTCTGGGTACTCCGGTTTCCTCCCACAGTCCAAACACATGCACTGTATGAAAAGAGCTGTATCTGGACAAATATGGTAGAGGAAAATTCCCTCATGTATGTGGATGTACAGTATACGGGAACCAGTAAAACTTTCTAGGAAGCCTCACAGCTAGCAGTGAGAGGTGATGGCTGTGAGGTGTAAAGGCCTTTTGTATGTTAATGACTAGCAGAAAGAGGTGCTTTCCTTCTTATCATAGCCGGGTGGGGGGATTAGCCATGGTGTGCCTTTGTCTCTTCAGTTTGAGGGTTTGAAGGAGAAGCAAGCTGCACACACTGCTCTTCTCAAAGAGGTTATCCAGTGTCTTGATGCATTTGAGCGCAAGTTTGATGAGAGAAGACCGCAGGAAGATTCAAGCCATGTGCATAAAAGAGCTAAGAGGGTGCATAACGTGGGCATTGCGGCAAGTTGACCTTTATGTTACCTGACAATACAGTAGTAAATTATACCTTGCCAAGTTAACCTAAGCATTTGGCTACACAGCTACTTTTTGTTACTTGTATTGTGGTAGGTGTTCAGATTATTTAACAGTTTGTCACGCCCCGAATTATACAATGTTGTTTAAAATGTATGTATTACAGTAAAGCGGTTTTAATTCAACATTACAGGAATCTGTAAGGAACCTCCATAATTCAGAAAACAACCTACATAAATACGATCCACAAACTGGGTAAGAATGTTGTTTCTTTATATGCTATATATGGATTTTTACATAATCATTTTAAATGTAATTAATGATACTACTCTCTTTCCACACAGAATAAGTTTACTTCATGATCAGGCAGTGATGACATACAGTATCTGCTGGAGGAATTAAAGATGACTTTTGCAGATGCAGACCCTGAGTGTATAAAGGGTATCAGAAATTGTTATTGTAATTATTTTCATCTCCCTTTATTTTTGTCCCTCTAATAATTTGAGTTGTTTCTGTCACTTATCTGATTTAGTTTTTACCAACATACAGTATTAAACATTGCAGAGGAAATACTTTTTGTCTCGGCCAGGAAAGTCTCAGCTAAGAGACTCCATTAAGACAGGGGCTAAAAACCGACAAAGATAAATAAGTGTACAAATTCATCTATATATTAAGTTCGGTACGTTTCTGAGTGTTTTTGGGGTTAACGTATGGTCTGTTTTACAGTTGCTGGAGTCCAGGTGTAGAGTCGTTCAAACAGATGAAGGACGTTTATTTTGGACATCTAACAAGCACTGGTGCATGTTTGTTTTAGTATTGCTTTTAATTTAATTGCACCTTCATAAATGCACATTTGTTCATTTTTCCCATATTTATGTCCCCCGCCCTTATTCTTACTTTTCTTTGTATATTTATTAGTGTTTTGGTTTGATTTTAATTTAAAAATTCTGAATCAATTCTATTGGCATTTTTTAAAGGGCTAAATGAAAAGTAGTGACTGGGTAATGTCCCAATAGATGTCAGGGTTTTGGGAGTGTTTTTTATTTTAAACAACCAATCAATGTTGAGATAAGAAACCAATAGGGAAGAGCAGAGTTGGGCAAAGGTGTAAAATACAAATGGGGCTTGGGGTGTGAATGTCTCCTGACAAAATCCTTTTGTGGATTATTTGCCATGGCAACAAATGGCTGTACCATGGAAGGATTCCTCAGCAAGGTACATCCGAATTGGTATCAATCCGGAAGTCAGAAGTGGAAAGAGTAATAAAATTTTGTACAAGTACTGTTACTTCAGTGAAATTTTACTTAAGTACAAGTAAAGTTACCATTATAAAAATCTACACAAGTAAAAGTAAAAAGTAGCTCATAAAAAATTTACTCAGAGTAAAAGTTACAGAGTTACTTTTTTATTTTAATTTTTTTAACAGCGGGGTAGGATGAGGCATTCTAGCGTAGTTCAAAAAAGATGAGCAGATATAAATCTCAAACTAGTTGTTTTTAACTGAAGGAACACCTTTGCATAATAAAGCTGTTGTCTTTCTTGTGCTTGAAAATCAAAGGGGTCACTTAAATATGGTGTTACGTCCCAGTCTAGGGACATACAGCAAAAGAATGCTTTTTGGTTTGTATATACAAACACACACACACACACGGAGGAGGAGGATCAGATTCAAGGTGGACCCAGGCCAAAATAATAAACAAAATGGTATTTATATTTAGTAGCTAGATTACCTGCAAAAAAATAAATAAATACAAAATACAAAAATACAGGTACCTTCCGAGACTCCCTAAACCAAAAACAGTGAATAAATTCCCTCTTCCCAAAATAAATGGCAGCCACGCCCCTACTACTAGTGAGTGCACAAACATACAGTGAAACTATCTACACATATATAAAAAGACCAACCAAACCAAAGGGACAGAGCAATAATCAAAGTCAATGGGAGGAAAAAAGTAAAAACCGGAATACACAACCAAATATCAAAACGGCAAAATCACAATCTCTTTCCTCTTTCCCGCGTCTCTCTCCGGTTTATATATGGTCGCGCTAGTCGATGACGTCACTCTCAGGGCGGAAGCGACCGTGTGGAAGGTCAGGTAGATACCAATGTGATAACAGTCAGAAAACCTGGAGTGGAGTCTGGAGCGGCGCGCGACCAGGACATGATACACACACACGCGAGCGCAACGAAGCATTTATACAAAGCATAATATTTTTTTATTATTTTAGCATTTTCATTCATTTATTTTTTACTCAGTAGCGAATATGATTTAAAATGTAGCGAATTACAATACTTCAAACAAAACGTACTTAAGTAAAAGTAAAATTACAGATTTTAAAAACTACTTTAAAAAGTAGAAATACACAAAAAAGCTACTCAATTACAGTAACGCGAGTAAATGTAATTCGTTACTTTCCACCTTTGCCAGAAGTATCCTATCTTGGTGGAATTTGATGTATACGCTCAGTGGTACCCTAGATACTCCCGAAAATTTGTGGTGTATACGGGCGTTTCCTAGTACAGATACACCTCTTTTCATGCAATGATGCATATTAGGGTAATTGGCTTTTCCAAATCTCCTATAGTGTGTGAATGAGCGTGTGTGTGTGTGTATAAATACCCTGCCCAGGTTGTTCCATGGCTCGTGCCCTAAGTCTCCTGGGATAAGCACCAGTTCCCCCGTGACCCTGTATACAGGATAAAGTGGTATAGACGTTGATGACGTATGCACAACGTGATGACAAAACAGCTTTGTGGCCACTGGATAGTGAAAATAATCTGAAAAAGAAAATGGCTTCAACACACACACCAACAATTTTCCCACAAACATTATAGCAACTGCATTACATACTATGTAGGGTTATTACATTAAAATCTGCAGATTTTCATTGTGCCTGTGGGCTGATATTATGTTTGGGGTGTTAGAGCACCCATCCTTCATACCCAGCGTGAATAAGCCTCAATTGCTGAGGTTGCTTCAATTGGTCAGGTCTAGGTCAAGGTTATGTGGCAAAAAAGTGAAGTCAGCTGACTACGTGAATTTGTCAACTGCCCAGGTTATCCCATTAAGGCATTTTATAATTTAATGATGCCATAGGCAAATTACAGATACTAAATTTAATGCTACCATCATCAATTCAAGATCTCTCAATGGAAAAAAAAAAGACCCATGTCCTAGCATGTCATGCTCTTATGAATTTGACAAATGGAGCTATGTGAGAGGTAAACAAACAAGACAAACATTTAAAAACCACATAGATATAAACCCCAGTATACTCATAATAGTTATAGCCATGAGTTCAGAAATCAGCTGAACATTTTTGCATCAGCTTTTAGCCATAACATACTATTTTTTTTTGTCCTGAATGTTACATCTGAATCTTTATACAAGATTCCAAGTTTATTCAATATAATTGGTCACACTTCAAATAATCTTATTTTACTGAGCATATAAGTAAGACAAAAATGTATGAGACATAACAGAGCGGAAAGTAATAAAGTGTATTTATCAGTGCCCATGTATTGACTTGTGCTAGTCCTGTGTTAAAGCCAAAAAAGGAAGCATTTAATAAAGAATGGCCCTAATTGCAGCTGCTGCAAGGAAAAAAGAGAATACAATTCAGATTCAGGAGGCTAATACAGTACCTGCCAACTGTATCTCTACCAATTAGACCACTCAAGTTAGGGTTTATGTGTTAGAAGAAAGGCCCAGAAGAATATTCTAGAGACCACCAGACCCAGTTTACAATCTGTGACACCAACTCACACCTGACATGAATGCTGAAGAGAAATTGCAGACCTAATAATACTTTTTTCAGATGAAGAAGCAGAGTAGAATGGGAATGATACAAGCAGAGTTGGCTGTGAATACTAAATCATTTACAGTACATGACAGCAAATGCTGTTACTTCATCGACTATATTCCGTACCTGCCAAGTGTGTTTGCAGCTTGTTATACTAATAAAAAAAAATGTCTTTCAGTTCCAGACACACAAACACACAGTTTAGTAGAACTTGAGTATGTGCACTGAAAGTAATTTATGGAAGCAACATTTAACTGTGGTTAATCAAGGCTGGGCGGCGCGGTGGTGTAGTGGTTAGCACTGTCGCCTTGCACCTCTAGGGTCTGGGTTCGATTCCCCGGCCAGGCTCGATTCCCGTCTCTGTGTGCATGGAGTTTGCATGTTCTCCCCGTGCTTGGTACTTTCCTCCGGGTACTCCGGTTTCCTCCCAAAGTCCAAAGATATGCAGGTTAGGCTAATTGGCGTTCCTAAATTGCCCATAGTGTGTGATTGGGTGTGTGAGTGTGTGTATGTGCCCTGCGATGGATTGGCACCCCGTCCAGGGTGTACCCCGCCTAGTGCCCGAAGTCTCCTGGGATAGGCTCCAGGTCCCCCGCGACCCTGAACACAGGATTAAGCGGTATAGAAAATGAATGAATAAATAATCAAGGCTGATTGCATTTACAGTTTGTCTGCATAAAATTTGACATACAACAGGAAATAAAAATATATCCTGTCAGACACTTTTTATATCGGGACACAGCATTTAGGTTTGGAAACAGCATTGTGGGGCTAATAAAGTACAATCTGGAGCCTCAAAACACTTTCTGTTGCAAATCTTTTGCAGTGAAAAAAGAAAAGTTCCTTAACATTTGGAATTGCTGTTCAAGCTGTTCAGGGCATAAGCTAACTTAATAATTCCTTAGGCATCTAAACCGTATAATTGTAACCATGTGTTTTAATATATCTATATCTTTACACTATATACTGTAGATATAGTGTATATAAAGTTTAAACTAAGCCTGTTATCAATAGCTTGCTTTATTGGATGAATAATGTACTTTTTTAAGTGGATATTTGTCAAACAAATTCCTAAACAGTGTAGTTGCTCTTTTACTGAAAGCAGTAGAGAAAAAAGACCATTATGTGGTGACAAGCATTGCAAGGCAGAACTCACTAGTGTCACTAGACCCCATAAGGCCACAACTGTCAAGTTATGATTGTGTACCAGACTGAAAGACCATTTAAAGGTTCAGGAAACCTGTGCAGGTGTTTTAAGTTAATTAGCTGATTAGGGTATGACATAATTAGTCACAATTAAAAAATTTTCAGAGATACAAAATTTTGAGTTTTCATTAGCTTAAATCATATTGACCAAATTAGAGAAATAAACACTTGAAATTGATCAGTCTGTGGGTAATGAATCTATATAATATATGCATTTTACTTTTTTAATTGAATTACTGACATAAATCAACTTTTCAATGATACAACTGTCTCATTATGTCACACACACTCGCTCCGTGACCGGCACTAGGACCCAGAAGTAATACGGTCACGACACAGGAAGCATAAAAGAAGACAAGATGGCGCAGCACATCGCTCAGTCATTGAGTTCGCCCATGTCGGTTCAGACGGTTTGTCAGCTATTTTGTGAGTACTCACTTTCTTGGGTTTACTTTCTTCTTCGAGTGTGTGTTTATAGGACGCAGGTTAAATTTGTGTTTTTCCCTTGCTCCCCTTCTGTGAGAGTTTGCAATTTTTGTGGTTATCCTGCCAACTCGCGTTTGGGTTTACCATCCACGCTACAAAGGGCTAACCGCTAATCGCTAAGTCTTCTGATCAACCTGGGTTAGTTCCTGACAGAATGACCAAGCTATTAGTGATAAACCCAGCGGATCACTCGCACCTCTGCGATGTGGTGAACCAGCATGCCGGGCTAATCGATAAGCTAACCGGAGTAGTCGCGTCTCTTCAACGAAGCGTCAGGAGGCTGTCACTAGCACGGCTAGCAGGCCTCCCGTCGCTGCGGCCGCAGTTCCGCCTCCCCGCCCATCTACTGACATATTTCTCTCACTACCGGTGTTTGAGTTTAATTCCACCGATCGGTTGCGCATTGCTCTCCTCATGTTGTTGCTATCAGGGTAGGCAGCTGAGTGGGCCATGGCAATCCTTCGTTCAGATTCAGACACCGTATATATCGAGGCGTCATATAATGAATCATATAATGAATCATATAATGAATGAAGGCATCATATAATGAATTCACCAAAAAAAACCTGCGGGCGAGGTGGAGACCGACACAAACCTGTACCAACTGCGGCAGGGAGGATTGTCCGTTAGTCATTATACTGCCAATTTCCGCACGCTGGCTGTGCAAACCTCCTGGGGGGACGCCGCGCTGCGGACATCCTTCTACGAGGGGCTGGCCATGCAATTTGGACACGCCTCCTTGACCGCTGCAGAACGGGAATGGCGATTTAGGGAGGGGCTATGCACCTATTGTGGGTCAGTGGCACACCACAGAGCCATCTGTCCTCTCTGGCCGGGAAACGCAAAGACCCAGTGAGAAATGAGAGCAGCTCACCTCCAACTCTCTACCACCACGACCAACATTTCCCATCTCACGGTCCAAGTAAGCCTCCAGTTTGGCCACAAACGGGTCAGGAGTACTGCGTTCATCGACTCCGGTGCCACAGGTAAATTCATTGTCTCTTCTTACGTCAATAAACTGGGTGTAAAAATCGAGACGTTATCCCAGTCGGTTCGGATTACATCTGTCGACGGTCGGCCCCTATCATCTAGCCCCATCACCAATTAAACCCAAATAATTACCCTCACCATCGATCAACATCAAGAAAAGATCCGATTCCACCTCACATCTGTATCATCTTCACCCATCATTCTCGGACACCCTGGCCGCTACAGCATGACCCACTCATCTCATGGACTCAAAACTGGATTCTGCAATGGGGCCTGACCTGCACCGAACTTTGCCAACAGGCAATGGCTGGGACATGTTCTAGGGAGTCCGAGGTCCCTAGAGCTTTGGAGGAATGGCGTCACTGGCTCTAGGGTGCCAGGGAGCCATTCATCATCTGGAATGATCATCAAAACCTTATCACTATCCGGAACCTAAAACAGTTAAACCCAAGACAGGTGCGGTAGGCTTTGTTCTTTGAACATTACAATTTCCACCTCTCATACCGCCCGGGGTCAAAGAACACCAAGGCAGATGCCCTCTCCCGCCAACATGAGGAAGACATCCCCCAGGCAGACCCCACACCTGTCCTACCACCGATCATCACTCCACTTCAGTTGGACCTGGAAACGAGGGTCCGCGAGGCACAAGCCACAGAGACCGAACTGGCAGGTGTGCCGCCCGGACGACTCAAAGTGCCCAACTCCATGAGAGCAGAAGTCCTCCAGTGGGGCCATTCATCCCCCATCTCAGGACACCCGGGCACGCGACGGACCCTCCAATTTCTCCAGCGTGAATTCTGGTGGCCATCCATCGCGAGAGACGTCAATGAGTTCGTCCAGGTGTGTCCAGTGTGCGCCAGGGCTAAAGATACCAACCAACACGCATCAGGAGATCTCCAACCACTCCTGGTTCCTCGTCGGTCCTGGACACACATTGCCGTCGACTTCATCACGGGCCTGCCGGTCTCCGAAGGAAAGGACACCATACTAACAATCATCGATCGGTTCTCCAAGGCTGTGCACCTGGTGGCCCTCGCCAGACTTCCATCAGCCAAAAACACAGCTGATATTAGAACACGTAGTCCGCCTGCATGGGTTCCCAAAGGACATCATATCGGACAGAGGGCCCCAGTTCACTGCCCGGTTCTGGAAGGCCTTCTGCCGTCTGATCAACTCCACCTGCAGTCTGTCATCTGGATACCACCCCTAGGCTAATAATCCGCAGGTGCCGATGGCTGTGGAATCAAGCTAACAGGGCAATCCAACAAGCTAACATCCGCTACACCACTCAACATCTCCATCAACACCCTCCGGGACAATTGTACCACGGAGATGACAAGGTATGGCTCTCCACAAGAAATCTCCACCTTCACACCGAGTCACGGAAACTATCACCTAGGTTCATCGGCCCTTACCGCATCACCCTCCGGATAAATCCTGTCACCTACCAGCTCCAGCTGCCTGTGGCGCTCCGGATCCAGCCGGTATTTCACATCTCCCAACTCAAACCCTTCATCAATTCACCTATGATTTCACCCCCCCCCCCCAGCTCCTTCTCTCCGGATCATCGACGGTGGTCTCGCCTACACCATGTACCGGATCCTCGACTCGCGCCCTCGGGGCAGAGGTACCCAGTACCTGGTCGATTGGGAGGGCTATGGCCCGTGGAGCGGTCTTGGATTCCGGCCCGGTTCATTCTCGACCCCGAACTGATTTGAGACTACGGTCGTCGGGTATCCTCCACGACTGGCACTAGGACCCGGAAGTAATATGGTCACGACACAGGAAGCATAAATGGAGACAAGATGGCGCAGCACATCGCTCGGTCATTGAGTTCGCTCATGTCGGTTCAGACGGTTCGTCAGCCATTTTGTGAGTACTCACTTTCTTTGGTTTACTTTCTGCTTCGAGTGTGTTTATAGGACGCGGGTTAAATTTGTGTTTTTCCCTTGCTCCCCTTCTGTGAGAGTCCTTAGAATAATTTGTGTGGTTATCCTGCCGACTCGCTTACTTCCGCGTTTGGGTTTACCATCCACGCTACAAAGGGCTAACCGCTAATAAAGTCTTCTGATCAACCCGGCTTAGTTCCTGACACATTACAACTGAGTTTAAGTGAGTGGGTGTTTAATTTAATTTAAATTGCCAACTCAGTTCATGAAATACACTAAAACAAACATACACAAGCACATATATACTGCATGTTCCACTCTATCTTAGTATATTGTGTGCAATAAATATTAAGCATACCCAAAATATCTCCTATGGTTAATAGTCATTACTAGGTGTATAGCCATTGTCCAAACAAATTGTCTTTAAAAGTATATAATTATAATATTTATATATTTTTTATCCCATATTAACGTAAAAAAAAGTGTACTTTTTATTAGCGGTTAGCCCTTTGTAGCGTGGATGGTAAACCCAAACGCGGAAGTAAGCGAGTCGGCAGGATAACCACACAAATTATTCTAAGGACTCTCACAGAAGGGGAGCAAGGGAAAAACACAAATTTAACCCGCGTCCTATAAACACACTCGAAGCAGAAAGTAAACCAAAGAAAGTGAGTACTCACAAAATGGCTGACGAACCGTCTGAACCGACATGAGCGAACTCAATGACCGAGCGATGTGCTGCGCCATCTTGTCTCCATTTATGCTTCCTGTGTCGTGACCATATTACTTCCGGGTCCTAGTTTTACAATTTTACAATCTAGGATGCGTATAATAGTAACATATAATAGTAGATGACCCAGCCCCCTTTCATGCTACAGTAAATAAAGAAAAGACACCAAACATTGTGTGATGATGAATTACAGAAAGGATAACGTAGTATATTTAAATTATTGCTAAAAATATTTTTTCACCCATTCAATAACCACCTAATCCTTCTAATCATTATACTGGTTTATAACAATAACCGCTCAGCCAACTGAATCATTTGTGTACAACTTATCAATGGATACTCATTGCTCTGTTGTTAATTTTTCAACAATAATACATGCACACTGAGTCCATAAATGGCAGTTAAATGTGGCTTTATCTTAGCCCCTGGCTACAAGAAATTTATGCAGCCTTAACTAGTATCTGTAAATGAGCTGTGTCATTTAGTGTTGTGTGGATGTGTGTTTGGTTAAAGCCCTCAGCTTGGCACCAGTTAAAGCACTGGATTTAAATTCAAATGTTCCAGAAGGACTTACAAAAGCCTATCTCGGTATAGTGAACAATAGGCTGAGTTTTGAAAGGTGCTAACCAAGGACTTAGATGGTTGTTTCTGAAAGGCATAATCATTCTTAAATTGATATTTAATACTTACTTATCTGAAAGACATTTGTCTTTATACCATGAATGCAGCATGGTCACACAGGTGACAAGTAAGCAATAAAGCCTTTGCTATTTTATGAGAATAATTCCCAGACAGTGAAGCATATTTTCTTACTACAGCATGTCCTTACTGTAAGTGTTTTATTCTTTTCTATCACACAATTTTTTTTCTCATTATTAAATTATGGAGTTTAGTTTTGGATTGTTTTTTTGGGTTGTTTTTATATACTTTTATAGTTACATTTAATGCTGTGAAATTTTGACAAGTTAAGTTCATGTTATGACTTATATTGTCAAATTATAAATTCATCCCCTCATTAGCCTCTCATTGCTGAAGTCTCATTGTTCTTTTGTGGAAGATGTTCTGACAGCTACAAAGTAATGACACTGTAAAGTAGAATTTTTAACAAATGTCTCTTTACATGAAACTTTACATGACTCCATGTCAGCAATTACATGGTTTTCTTTGTTAAGCAATTTTATTTTATTTCATTTATTCTTAATCTTAGAGCATTACAGCATTATAGAGAATCCACAATCTGACAAGTATGCTACTGTAGAAAAGATTTTGTATTAGACACCCTTTTACTATATTTGTTTGAGCTGGCAACAATTCCTTTGACCTTTACTACTGAAGTGAGCAATTCTTAACCAATCTTTTCAGAAGATGTGTTCTGTGATAATAGCAAAGATGTTAATGTATTTCTGAAATTTCAAATTCTTGTCCTGCATAAAGAAAACAACTTATTATTGCTGAATTTACTGAAATTCGTTAAGAACTGTCCAAAGATGAAAAGAAAATAGTGCTTAACTGTCAACTTTATTGGAAAACATTTGGTCCCAAACGCCCATAATCAGAGATTGATTGATTGACTGATTGATTGAAAGTGGAAGTCACACCTACACTACCGTTCAAAAGTTTGGGGTCACTTTCTAACTCCATGATCGTTCCTGATGTTTATTTCTTTCTACATTGTAAAGGAATGCTGAAGGCGTCCAAAAAATGCATTAATCTCCTTTGAACAGTTGATATTGAGATGTGTCTGCTACTTATGCTCTGTAAAGACTTCATAACGCCTCTAATCTGAGGTGCTGTTAATTGGTCATTTTTCAGGCTGATAACTCTAAATGAACTTCTCGTCTGCCGCAGAGGTAGGTTTTGGTCTCGCCCTCCTTCATTATGGTGCTTGACGGATTTTGCTAATGCACTTGACAATACTGTTCTTGCAAGAACTATACAGAAACTATACAGAAGGGCTGACCTCTGTGTCTTATAATAACAACTAACTGTTGTTTTTGTTGTTGTTACGTAATTACCTAATTCCATATGTGTTATTTTATTGTTTTGAAATCCCCAGTATTGTTGTAGAATGAAGAAAATAAATCACTAAACAAAAACAAAGAAATTTGCAAGTGACCCCAAACTTTTGAACGGTAATGTATAATAACAAAAGCAAAAATGTTTTCATACAGTACAGTTCATACAATACAATTCAGTAATGACTTACAGGATTGTGACTAAATAGCTGTGTAGGAAACGTAAACCACTTCTTAGTGAAACTAATTGGGGGGAAAAGGATTTAATTTGCTAGGGATTGTTGAAATGTTGAAAGTCTTTGTGATGTGCTGAAGAAGACTACAGGGAGGTTACACTCTCTCATAATCAATGCGCCAACTCAGCCAAAAAAAAAAAGTGAAATTAATCTTATAAATTAATCTAAATTATCCAGCACCCTTAAGAATTCAAGTATCTGTCTTATGGGATCTGTTTACAGCTTTTTCAACAACTGATATTAAATGGCACATAATAATTAAACAAGTTATTTATTAAAAAAAACTAACTTTTATTTAAAAGTTATTCATTAAAAATTTCTGGTGATAATTAATGCACTCTGGATGTAGACAATATTTCCTTGGGCTTTTCATGCCCAGGAAATACAGTACAAGCATACATTTTAGTGGGTAGCAATTTGGTCAAACAAAATTTAATTGGCTTGTTTGTTTGTTTGTTTGCTTGCTTAGCATGCTACTCACTTTGCCACCATTACTATGCAGTTCCCTTTCAAAGGCTACACTCGATGCTGCGTGAAAACGCTATGGGAACATCTTGTCATGTTACCGGTTGTGAAGCATGTGTGTACCAAACACACCAAATTTTGGCTTATATAACCTCGGTTATATATGATGAGACGCACCTGCAGGTTATAAATAGGAGTGAACCGGAAACATACCTCAGATTCTTTGTCTTCACCTTGTTGTGTTTAGCGTGTCTGTGTTTAAACCAGCAAAATAAGAAAGTTTTTAACTCACCAATATGGCAGAGTTTTAAACGAGATTTCCCTCCGTGTGTGATAATTCATATCGGAGGGCGATCTCTACACTTTACTGCTTCGATTAAGTGCTGCATGCGTGCCTCGCATTCCTTGTGAAGCTTCGAGCCGCCGCGCATTCCTGGGCTTAAAATTCGTGCATCCAACAGAGCTGTGAGAGACGAAGTTAAAGCTCCTTTCTTTCGCGTTCTCATCGGATCGGGAAATTCCTCTGTCCGCTCTCAAGCACGCCCTGGCGCTTCTTGTGCATGGGCAAGGATAAACATCCTCTCTTGCTTCCACGGAGATGAAAATAGCCTTTAAGCACTTAAAAACATTAGACGGCAGGTTCTGTCGGGTGGCCATGGGGCGGAGCCTTAACCACGCTCTCTCACCCTTTTTTAGCAATCTCCATATGAGTTAACCCTTTCATGGAGTAAGCTGTATTCATCCCGTGTTTTCCTGCCATCAACTCAGGTTGGGTGCTCCATTGCTCACCATGGCGGTTTTGCAGGCCTTCCAGGCTGACCTGCTGAGAGACTTGAGTACTGGCGGGGCTCTTCAAGATAGGGTGTATTGGAATTACGCCAGGCTACAGACTTGCCTCTTCAAGCAGCAAAGCAGACGGCTCGTGCTATCGGCATTTTTATGGCTGCGAGGGTTTTTGCGGAGAGGCACTTGTGGCTGAATCTCAGGCGCATCAAGGATTAGGATCGTGCATTCCTCCTTGATGACCCTATCTCGCCTTCCGGCCTATTTAGCGATATCATTAACTCGGTTGCCACTAGGTTCATGAGGCAAAGTTATATGAACAAGCCTTCGTAAAATCCCTTCCCCGAGTGCTCAAGAGTCGGGACTTTTGGCCACCCAGTCTCGACTAGGTCTGACTCTTGCGAGGCGTAAAACACAAGGAGGGCGCCCAGTGTTCTTCCTGGCACCCCCAGGAGGTCGGTGTTCTTGCTCCGCCACCACTGGTGTTTCGGGCAACACCAGTCTCCAATAAAGTGTTAGTTCTTCGTTTGTTTCCTGCATGTTTCAGGATGCCGAACATCTAACAATCCCCCCCCCCCCCCCCCCGTTTAACCAAGCCGCCGAGACTTTTGCCCTTTTCTGAGAAACTGGCAGCGTGGAAGCTACTGCCAAGTATATCTCCTTGGGTACTAAGCACTGTAGAGAGAAACTACAGGATTCAGTTCTCACTTCACCCTCCGTGTTTCAATGGCGTGGTCTCCACTTCCATGAAACCGGAAAAGTGCGCATCTGATGACAGAAGCTGCTGGGGAATGGGGCCATGGAACATGTTCCCCTACCAGACAGTGAGTCAGGCTACTAGAGTCAGTATTTCTTGGTTTCCAAGAGGAACGGGGGGCTGCGTCCAATTTTTAGATTTTGCGGGCTCTTCCGCTATCTAAAATAAATAAATACGTCTTCAAATGTTGACTGTCAAAGTGATTGCTCTCAAATCCTACCAAGCGATTGATTTGTGACAATTTGTGAGGTTCCTGAGGTCCGCTTTCGGGGGCGAAGCTTAACAGTATCGGGTCCCTCCATTTGGTCAAGCTCTCTCACCCGCACATATACAAAATGCATTGATGTAGTTCTGGCTCTTACGACTCCAGGGCATCCGTATTTGAATTACATAGACGACGGGCTGGCCCAGGCTCAGTAGCTAGCGCTTCGACATCAGCATGTCGTCCTAGCTCATCTCTGTTTCTTAGGATTGAGACCCAACGCCACGAAAAGCGTGCTCTTTCCTGTTCAGAGGACAACATATTGGGTGCCACATGGGATTCGAACATAAGCGTGCAAAGCTGTCTCCTGCTCGTGTCGAATCCATTCTCAACACCCTCAAGGAATTAAGCTAGACCAGAAAGTGACCATCACTTTCAGAGATCTTAGCTCTCATGGCAGCTGCATCCACGGTGACACCTTTGGGCCTTCTGCACATGAGAGCATTTCAAGTTGTGGCTAAGAACCAGAGGATTTCACTAGGGCCAATCCCCAATAAAGGTTACGCGCCATGGGGCTTCGTAACCTTCATACAGTATGTGGTTCAGACCCCGGTTTCTACTCTGGGTCCCACTCTAATATTTGTCATCGCAGATGCTAACGACAGATACTTCCCTCACAGGCTGGGGTGCGGTCTTAGATGACCGTCCAGCCCAAGGGAGCTGGAGAGGCCATCTTCTCGTGCGGCACATCAATTGCCTCGAGATGATGGCTCTATTTCTGGCCCTAAAGCACTTCCTCCAGCAGTTGAGAGGCTGCCATCTCCTAGTGCGGGTTGACAACATTATGGCAGTCTCACAATCGCCAGGGCAGACTGTGCTTGCGCCGCTAATAGCTAGCGCACCAGGTTCCTGTCCCTCAGGGCGATTTACATTCCAGGGCATATGAATGTGGGAGCAGTCGTACTGTACAGTCAATCTCTGACACACGTGCAATGGAAACTCCACCCCGAAGTAGTCAGTCAATCTGGGAGAGATTTCATGTAGCAAAGGTGGACCTCTTTGCCTCGCAATATCAGCAAATGTCCCCTTTACTACTCTCTGACTCTTCCAGCTCCCCTGGGTCTGGACGCCTTGGCCCTCTCGGATCTAGTATCCCTCTTCAACGGCTCCTATGAGGCGCGTGGGCTCACTTCGCGTCTAGGAATCAGGGCTCATTAAACCAGGGGGATCGCCTCATCTATTGCACTAGCAAGAGATATTCCCCTGCAGCAAGTGTCTGCTAAGCAGGTAAACCCAGTCCACTGTCGAATTGTTTCAGTGCTAGAGTTTCTGCAGGAAAGGTTTTCCTCGAGCTTGTGCTCTAGTACTCTCAGGACAAGGCGGGAACGAAATGCTGCGTCCCAATGCCGCACTGCCTACGTGACCGGACCTCCGTTCAGACAAATCAATCTGAGGAATGTTTCCGGTCCACTCCTATTTATAACCTCAGGTGTGTCTCATCAGATGATGTTACCCGACCGAGGTTATACAAGCCAAAATTTGGCATGTTTGGTACACACATGCTTCACAACTGGTAACATGACAAGATGTTTCCCGTGTTTTCACGCAGCATCTCGTTCCCGCCTTTTCAGGGAACAGGGTTACAGCAAAGTAACCTGAGACGTTCTTTTATTAACTCAAAGGGATTATCACAGTGAATACAGGTGATACACATGACACTCATTAACGTCGGAAAGAAACAACAACCTGCAGTCACCATCAAGGTATCAATAACTTCACAACTCTACGTCAGTCAGTTAGAACTAGTAAATACTTTCGGACGATAGGTGAAATGTCTTCAAAAATTTTAAGCAAGTCAAATTGCTACTGTATTGCTAATTGTGACATTGACTTACTTATTAATTTTAATAAACTTATTAAGTTTGCTCAAAGTTCTGTATTTTCTTCTTGTGTCCGTATACAGTATGCTTTGGTTTCCTTCCACCTTGTAGAAAACCTGCCAATAGGTTCATTCACCATAAAATGCTCCTAGGTATGAAATCTGTGTACAGTATGCACATACAGTATATATTCCCATCTTGTGCTCAGCGTTAGCTTATGGAGCCAGCTGGATCCTAATTAAATGATAAATGGTTCATTTATGTACACATTTGTTTTCATAAAGAAAGAGAAAATAATCTATCCTCTTTCTTATTGTTTCATTTTCCAACATGTGTCAATTCCTGGGATAAAGTTCACCTTAAATGAGCTTAAAATATAAACCTTTTCCAGTGAATTCCTTCATGCATTCTTATTATTTTTACATTGAAAAACATACTTCAGGTTTCCAAACCAAATAAGTTCATATTTATGTTTGTGGTGTTGTGGTATAAATGATAAAAGCAAACTTTTAAACTTTTTATTGTTGCCAATGTAATTTCCCAACATGACTTGGAGGATTAAGATTGGAGATAGCATGATTAATATTTGTATTTTGTCATGATTAACATTTGTATTTTGTGATCAGAATTGTTCATTTTAAGCTCGTTAAATTTTAGCTATAGTCCACAGGTAGTTAAACAAACACCAATAAATACTGTTCATTATGTTGTAGCACTAACAGTAACAGTAAATGATGTTTATGGGAGAGTATGAGTATTTGAGACAAGACACCTCATACAGCAGTGCATGCTGGCCTTCTTCTGGCTTCTTCCATTCTCCTACATATGATCAGAATAACTAGACAGATGATATGTAGCTATAACACCACTATGCTGAAAAGACTCTGAATTACTATAAATATGATGGAAAGTATATGAAAAGCTACACACAGGATGAGATGGGGAAAAAAGGGGAAATTTTCCATAATGGGTGAGCACATTGATGCAACAACTTGTGTCTCTTATTTCCTGGCGTTCAGCTCCTCAGGGGTTTGGCTGAACTTCTAACAAGCAAGCCGCTGGTCATATTGCCAGTATGCTGCTGGCATACCACGTGTTATGTCAATGGTGTGCTGTAGGGACACTCTAAACTCCATGGCACACATAATCGTCAAAAACATTATTTATTATAAAGGCACAGCAGTGTGTGCAAACAGAATCAGTCACAAAGCCGGTTATGTACATCAATGAATATCTGCAGCTAACACACTATATTTGTCCTTTTAAATCTCCTAGACAGTCCCTAGAGATGATTTTGGGTTTAAGGTAAGAAAAATCATTAAAAGCACTTGACAAGGATCAGATACTGTACAGTATATTGGCGAGCCAAACATTAGTGAATGTCTTTAGAAAGACATACAGTACAGACATGTTTAAAAGTACCTCCTCTTTTAATTCTATGTGGTTTTGTGTAAAAACATAACACCATAGTGGCCCTATACATATGCAGTATAGAAGATGGATGAATAATTGAATGAATAATCATAGTAAGTCTTAGTATTAGGCACATACAACAGAAGATGGGCCAGGGGTATCTCAGTGGTTAAGGCATTGGACTATGGTTCGGAAGATCCCAGGTTCAAATCCCACAATCACCAAGTTGCCCCTGTTGGGCCCTTGAGCAAGGCCCTTAACCCTCAATTGCTCAGATGTATAATGAGATAAAAATGTAAGTCGCGCTGGATAAGAGCGTCTGCCAAATGCCTAAATGTAAGATGAACAAAATATACCTTTTTTCACTGGTTTATACTTTTTCACATTTATTTATATTATTATTTATTATTATTATTATTATTATTATTATTTTTTTTTTTTTTGCAGAATCCCTAATCCTAAATCCTAACCTTGATTAATTGATCAGCAGGGGTGAAGGCCTCTATAAAAGCAGGAGTTCTGGCAGTTTGCTGGTCTGGTCAACAATGCCAAGAGGGATTGACAAATACAATAGGCTTAGAAAAGCAATTGTTATTGCGCATCAGCCTAGAAAGGGTAATAAAAGCATTTCAAAACCATTTGGAGTTCATCAGTCTACAGAGAAAAAGATTATTCATTAGTGAAAAGCATTCAAAATTGTTGCCAATCTTCGCAGGATTGGACATTCCACCACATTCACCCCAAAGTCAGACCGTGTAATTCTCAGAAAATAATACAAAAAAAGTGGCTACAGTACATCTCAGAACCCACAAACCTCTGAGAGTCAATCAGTTAAAAGTCCATGACAGCACAATTAGAAGAAGACTGCACAAGTATGGTTTGTTTTAACGTGTTGCCAGAGAAAAAAAAATATTTTGTCTAAAAAACATGGAAGCATAAGATTAACTAAACTGCATCCAAACAAACCTTCTGCTTCTGCAATCTCCTATGGACAGATGAGGTCAAAGTGGAGTTGTTTGGCCTTAATGTTTAGAACCATGTTTGAGTCAATCATGAACTACTCTATAATGCCAGAGTATTAGCCATTAGCTATAGCTTGAACAAAATTGGGTAATGCAACAAGATAATAATCAAAAGCACACCAGTAAATCTACATCAGAATGGCTGAAAAAATAAGGAATTAAGTGTTCGGGATGGCCTTGTACAAGTCCCAACTTCAACTCAATTGAAATGCTTTGGTGGGACCTTAAGAGAGATGTGCATGAATACCCAAAAACCTCAATGAACTGAGGCAATGTTATAAAGATGAAGGAACCAAAATGCCTCCACAACAATGTGAGAGACTGATAAAAGCATACAGGAAAATATTATTCCAAGTTATTTATGTTAAACAGAGTTGCAAGCTCTACGTACTTAGTATTATCCACATGTTTTGTTCTGTCTTTTTTGGTTAATTTTTGTTAAATAAACAGTGCTGTGGTGAAAAAAAGGTCTATGTTATTGTTTGTCTGAGGCAGTGTTTGCCTAATAATAAAATTATTTGGTATTCATAAAAGCACATAATTAAAAGAATGACATTTGCATATGACTGTAATGGTAATTTGATTTCTGCAAATTGCCGAAAAATCCCAATTCTAGGTTCCGATCTGAGATGGCTAGTTTAACATCTGCATCATTTACATTGTTCGGTTTCAAAGCCTCAATTTTATGCCTAATATTTACAATTTTATTATTTAAAAAGTTCATGAAGTCCTAACTATTGCATGATGTTGTTGTGAAGATTTCTGTAGTGGTCTTATTTTTAGTTAACAGTATTAAATAAAAATCTAGGATTATTTTTGTTATTTTCGATAAGAGTGGAGAGATACGTTGATCTAGCTACACTAAGAGCTTTTCTATAGTTCAGGATGCTCTCTTTTCATGCTATTTGAAATACTAACAATTTAGTTTGACGCCATTTTCGTTCTAATTTCCGAGCAGTCTGTTTTAAAGTGCATGTGTGGTCCTTATACCAGGGAGCTAGTTTCTTATCTCTAATAATTTTTCTTTTAACTGGAGCTACATTATCTAAGCTATAACGAAATGTCGACTCTAAATATTCAGTTGCCTGATCGAGTTCTGTGGGGTCAGACGGTGGTCTAATTGAAGTTGATAACTCTGGGAGATTACTGATGGTACTGTAGTTGATGTGAATGTACGTTTAATACGGTAGCGCAGCGCTGTGCATACATTATTACTGTGACACACTTGAATTGAGACAAGATAGTGATCTGAGATAACTTCAGACAGTGCAATTGTGAATAAATTTCTTATACTTAATCCGAATAATATTAGAATGAATATTATATCTCCAGCCATTAACACTTTGTCTACAGAAACGACTAGGTTTGAGAGGAAATCTGCAAATTCACTAAGAAATTCAGAATACGGCCCTGGAGGTCTGTAAATTATAATTGGTGGAATCGACTGAGCTGACTTATTCATTCATTCATTCATTTTCTATACCACTTAATCCTGTGTTCAGGGTCGCGGGAGACCTGGAGCCTATCCCAGGAAACTTCGGGCACCTGGCGGGGTACACCCTGGACAGGGTGCCAATCCATCGCAGGGCACACACAAATACACACACTCACACACTACGGGCAATTTAGGAACACCAATTAGCCTAACATGCATATCTTTGGGCTGTGGGAGGAAACCGGAGTACCCGGAGGAAACCCACCAAGCACGGGGAGAACATGCAAACTCCATGCACACAGAGACGGGAATCGAGCCTGGCCGGGTAATCGAACCCAGACCCTGGAGGTGCAAGGCGACAGTGCTAACCACTACACCACCGTGCCGCAATCTGAGCTGACTTAATATACTTAAATACACTTATGTTACTATAAAGAATTTCAAATGAATTAAATTTGTGTCCGTGCTTTTGTATGTTTATCATTGTAAATAACTGCGACGCCTCCTCCTCTA
This sequence comes from Channallabes apus, assembly GCA_030522415.1. NCBI lineage: Eukaryota > Metazoa > Chordata > Actinopteri > Siluriformes > Clariidae > Channallabes > Channallabes apus. The sequence continues at coordinate 12,905,390 of CM060119.1, forward strand.
CCAGTTAACCGAGGCTGGTGTATGTAGCTGTATTCAGGGGGACTAGCTTCATTTAGAGCTACATACTCGTCCTGTTTAATCCAGGTTTCAGTTAAACAGAGTATATCAAATTCCTGATCTGTGATAATTTCATTAACAATAACCCTTTTGATGCGAAAAATCTAATATTTAACAGTCCTAGCTTCAGATCAGAGGTGCCGGCTGCGCATTCAGCATGGTCCGAGTTTGTGTTCTTTATGTTAATTAAATTATTAAAACAGACTTTGAGTCTTTCTACATTTTTGCTTAATTTGGGGAACAGACACAGTCTCAATATGATGAACCCTGAGTGACGACTCTATGCAGCTAGCAGACGGTTGGTTTAGCCTGTCTGTCTGCTCCCTGGCCTGGGCTCTGGATTGTCACCGATTAACTATGCCTCTTCTGAGACTATGAGCTATACTACAGGAAATGAGAGCAGCACCTTCCCGAGTGGGATGGACACCGTCCCGCCCTAACAGGCCAGCTTTGCCCTCAAAGGTCTTGCAATTGTCTATGAAGCCCAATTTATTTTCGGAGCACCACCTGGACATCCAGCGGTTCAGCAACCATAACCTGCTGTAAGTTAAGTCGCCACGTCTCATTGGGATGGGACCAGAGCATACTATCTCATCAGACATCGCCTTCGCTAATTTAAACTCCTCTGTAAAGTTATCCTTACTAACCTCTGACTGACGAAGGCGTATATCATTAGCTCCAGCATGTACCACTATCTTTGAGAACCTATGCTGTCCTAGAGCCCTAAGATTACCTGCTATGTCCAGTGCTCTGGCTCCCGGGATACACCTAACCACTGCCGCTGGGGCCCCTAAATGTCTAGCTAATTTCACGTGCCTCAGTATAGAGTCTCCTATAACCAAAGCTCTTTCAGGTTTCTCAGCGGGTGCAGCATTGAGGAGAGCAAACCTGTTGGACACGTGAAGCGCAGAGGAAGTGTGCTCCGGTGGGCTAGCCTTAGCGTTAGCTTTGGCTTAACGAGTATGCCGCCGAGTTGTCACCCACTCGCCCCGCTGTGAGGGCTCTAATGCCGGAGTCGGTGGCTGGTTATCTCTGCCTGCGGCACCCAGACTGTCCTCTACGGGAATAACACTGCTCTCGCGCTCTCTAAGTCTAGATGCGCTCCTCTAACTCTGATATCTTCTCTGTCAGAGTGCTAACTAACACACACCTATCACAGATAAAGTTATTGCTAATGACGGAGGAAGAATGTCTAAACATCCTGCACTCCACACACTGAACGAGCTGAATGGTAGACATGATAATGTACCTGAGTTGGAGTTTAGCTGTTTGGAGCTGAATTCCGTTTGTTGTTCTTAGCGTAGTTGTCCAAAAAGAAAAAAGGGGAAAAAGGCAAAGCCAAATAATATGAAGATGTAAAAATTAGTTGCTATTATTATTGTATAAATGAAAAAGCTATGTAATTTAAACACTGATACAAACGTGAAACTTTCGCGGCAACGATACAAAAAAAACATACACAGCGCCTGCACGCACAAACGGAAACACTTATCTGTCAGGATTTATTTTTAAAGTAAAGGTAAAGCGCAGGCGGCGCGGTGGTGTAGTGGTTAGCACTGTCGCCTTGCACGTCCAGGGTCTGGGTTCGATTCCCCGGCCAGGCTCGATTCCCGTCTCTGTGTGCATGGAGTTTGCATGTTCTCCCCGTGCTTGGTGGGTTTCCTCCGGGTACTCCGGTTTCCTCCCACAGTCCAAAGATATGCAGGTTAGGCTAATTGGCGTACCTAAATTGCCCGTAGTGTGTGTGTGTGTGCCCTGCGATGGATTGGCACCCTGTCCAGGGTGTACCCCGCCTAGTGCCCGAAGTCTCTTGGGATAGGCTCCAGGTCCCCGCGACCCTGAAAACAGGATTAAGCGGTATAGAAAATGAATGAATGAATGAATGAATGAAGGTAAAGTGCAGGTTAATTTTGTTTTATTTTTAGTTAATATTTTATGTTAATTATTTTTATTTTATTTTTGGGTCTGTGGAAGAAATAATTTGAGTTGCCATTATTTCTTACGGGGATTTGGTTTACAAGTGTTTTGGAATGCGAGCCCACTTCCGGAACGAATTATGCTCGTAATCCAAGGTTCCACTGTAAATGGTTTCAAAATACATACATTGTTGTAATTTCTCCAAATACTTAATATAATTCTTACTCCTAATTCTTCATGTGAACACACATTAGAAACCACCACATTGAATAGGCCTGTAGCAGTATGTGATGGTAATCAGTTAATCCTACTTCAGTACCCAGAAAGCTCAATGTGTGTGACTAATGCTTGGCTGCCCTGCTTGTGTTTGGGTTTTCTTTGCAATCAGGAGCAGAGCAGACAAAGATTAGGTAGTCTATGGTTTTTGCGTGCAGATGCCGAGAGGTTGAATGTTTTGTGGCTTCCCTCCCATTTGGCTAGCGGTCAGCTATGCCACATCCCAGAAGGGCGCATGAAACACCAAAGCATATTGAGTATGTTTTGAATTAGCCATGCAGCTACACCCTGGCATTCTCAGAATAAGCATGGCCAGGGATGGACTAATTTTCTTTTCTTCTGAATTAGATGGATTTTCTTGCTTGGGTATCAATCACAGAATGTTTTCAGTTTCACAATATTGAATAAAGTCATCAAAGATTTCTATCATATACATATCATATACCATATACAAATTTGTACTTTGAACTTGACATCCAGAATTGTTTCATTAGATTAGGCTAGACTAGACTAGATTAGATTAGATTTAACTTTTTGGTAATTGTGCAAAGTACATGTAACATCTAACTAGAAGTGCATGTGGTAAATGGAGATATACCCATAATCCCTCATATATATATATATATATATATATATATATATATATATATATATATATATATATAACTATGCAAAGATGCAGTGGATAAGACATGTCACGAAAATGCTCAAATAACATGATATACATAATGTATGTACTGTATGTATGTACTGTATGTAAATGAATGTCTGTATGGATGTCTCTATGATATAGTATATACAGAATAAATATGTGGAATATACAGTATTACAATGATAAACATAAGTTATGGATGGTGCAAAGATGCATAAGGGACAGCATTAGCTCCCATGGGAAATTTTTTTAATTTGAATTGGAGATAAACATAATGTAGTAGTAAGGTTGTACAGTAGTTGTTAAACCTTCATATTAATCTTTTATATACAGAATATTTCACTAGAAATCTCTAGCCATCTAAAGTTAGATTAATCAAATTATTAAATTTTTAGGATTGCACTGTAAATAATAATAAGATATATAACAAGTTGACAGCAGCATTTAATCTTCATATTAATCTTCATCTTGATAGTCATTTACAACTAATTTCCTGCAGCTGGTGTACTCAGGTATTACATCTACTTCTTGATTAATTTGTCCCTAGAAAATTGCATCTTATTTGTTCTTCTGAATTAAATAAATACATTTGATACAAATATCTATTTAAGTCCTTTATAATGCAACTATTGCTATCATATAAAGATTGTGTGACCTTCATATTACTTACTTTAGGTTAAATTCACTGTTTCTCCTTCAGCTGCAAATGGCATCATACTTTTCTTCTTTACAGCAAATGACACAAATTTACAGCATATGGTTGGTCATTTTGGGCTTGTTTTTACAGCTGGAGGCTTCGCTGAGGCAATTAACTCAAAGTGGTTTTCTTGTGGCTGAAAGAGAAATGAGTCCCACCCAAGGCTTGTATATTTCCCTCACAGATTTCCAAAAACAGTATAACCCTATATTAAATCAAACTCACAGTAGTATTTTACCATAACTTGTTTGGTCTTATGCCAACCGCTCCACTTTTAATGAATAACGTTTAATATAATGTTCAGGGTATAGAGGATGTTGAACGGCATTAAATCAGAAAGATATACAGTATATTGCTATCTTGTGGAATAGACGCATACAGTATGTCTGTGTGAACTGTACAGGCGTTCATTTACAAACACCACTTGTACTTTACAGGAATTTGGCTGTAAATTATTGCCACATCCCCTGTAAATTCCTGAACTTGTTCCAGGCTATTTCCACATGTTTTGCCACACTGCCTTTTAAAGGAGTTCCTGGGAGGCCTGCGTTTCAGACATGAAGGAGGCAATCCAATCATGGCTCTGGCTACTGAGAAAGGTTTCTGCATTAATGGTATCCAGGGATAAGTGCATTAGTGTAGCAGGGGCTAATATAGAGAAATAAAGAGATTTTTTACTCTCACAACTGTTATTATGTTATTCAGCAAAATAAAAAGTTCCAGTTTCTGTTATATAGAACCTCTGTTAGGTTAACTGGCTTAGATTATTTGCCAAGTATATATCTGATTTCGCTAGATGTTTAGACGTTCAGTTTAGAAGTTATATTTTTATTCAGTTTTACCCTTTGCTGCCCATGGTTTGAAAGTATGATTTTTTTTAAGAAAGATAGAATGAACACCTTGCCCTTTGTATAGATTTTTAAAGCCTCTTTTTACGTCTCACTTACTAACAAATGCACACACAGACAGACACACATGCCTACACTCAATGACCTTCATTGATTAGTTCAGTATGTGGTTCATTGTCAATAATCTTTCTTTACAAACTGCTCTCAGCGGTGTCAGAGGCTTTAATCGAGCCCAGTAAAAAAATTTTAAGCCAAAACACTATCCATCTCTTTTTGCTGGAAAAACTTAAGTCAGCCCTTTAGCTGTTCATCCTGTTCTAAATGGAGGGTTTGATGTTCCAGCTCCACTTCAAACAGGACCTCAGCCTTCCTCTCCCTTCTCCACATGTACTGTAGACGTTCTCTCCACGCAGCTGGGGTATCAGTTTTAACGTCTTTAACAGTTTGCTGACCTAAGTTTATGGCAGAATGAGAGAGACAGAGAGAGAGAGAGAGAGAGAGAGAGAGAGAGGATAACTGAAAATTGGAGGAAAAAAGATGTAGGAAAAGAAGGGGAGTTTAGGACACACATAGAAAAAAGGAAGGTCTCTTGGGCCATTTCTATTTGTTTATTTAGGATGTTGGATGTGTAGTGTCAGAGTCACATCAGGAAACAAGCCAGACAATTTCTCAGGCCTGCCCCATGCCCTCCGGTGACCCTGGATTCATTCCTCTATAATGTAATGCTAATAGTCTGGTGAATGCAAACTGATAGCTCGAGGGTTTTTATTTTTGGCAGCTTATTTAAAAGAGGGCTTAATAGTTAATGGATTTCCTAGCCACTATTTGACCCCCTAAGGAACATCTGTCATGCCAGCTGACCTGACTCATTTGAGGTCTGAAATTTATAACTTAAGGTGCAATCACTCAATGCATGTGTCATTGATCATGAACACGTCTTATCTACAGTATTTCACCTAACAGCCAACTATTGGCTGAACACCAGCAGTACTGTATGTGGTAGTTTTAGCTTATTCAGTACGTTTTATTAGATGTTAAAAAGCGAACACTTCTATCAAACTAGAGATATCAAGGTAGAGTGTTTGCCAACCCCACAATTCCACAACAACATTGTTTAAATAATACTTTGTAAATAAATATATATTCCACATCTATACTGAACAAACTATCTGCAAATCACACACTTTAAGCCAACAAAACAGTCCAACATATGCATTTTCATATGCAAATATAAAGCATAAAGGCGGCGCGGTGGTGTAGTGGTTAGCACTGTCGCCTTGCACCTCCAGGGTCTGGGTTCGATTCCCCGGCCAGGTTCGATTCCCGTCTCTGTGTGCATGGAGTTTCCATGTTCTCCCCGTGCTTGGTGGGTTTCCTCCGAGTACTCCGGTTTCCTCCCACAGTCCAAAGATATGCAGGTTAGGCTAATTGGCGTTCCTAAAATTGCCCGTAGTGTGTGATTGGGTGTGTGAGTGTGTGTATGTGTGTGTGCCCTGCGATGGATTGGCACCCAGTCCAGGGTGTACCCCGCCTAGTGCCCGAAGTCTCCTGGGATAGGCTCCAGGTCCCCCGCGACCCTGAACACAGGATTAAGCAGTATAGAAAATGAATGAATGAATGTAAAGCATACATGTCATACTTGTCCCGTGCTTTCATTCTGTTTCAGAACAATAGGAGGATCTTGGCTGTTTGAGGAGTAAACAACAAGGCATGATACTGTATGTGAAAGCACCCATTTCTTTCTCAAGAAATGGCTTGGGAGCTGTAATTTCATCTGTCTGTTGACATATTTCTTTTATAACCAGAAAGGAATGGTGTTGATGTGCTGAAATGATTGACAAATTTACACAGCACGTAACAGTGATTAAAATACACCCCACCCCACCGATTCTTCACAGTACTTGACAGTAGTGCACCAAACCAACTAAATATTGTATGAAGGGCAAAGAAAATTAGAGCCAACTGTAAAGGAATTCTCTGTGGGACTTTTAAAGATGGTTTTCAGCTTTTTGCTGGACATGGATGGTGATGGTAACAGAAAGTTTACCTTCATCACTGTGAATCATCTGTCACTTCTACAGTATATGGTAAATAAATTATTATATGATCTTATAATATTTATTTATTTTGACATGGGAATAGTGTGTGGTCAACCAAATATGCTGCTAATAAAGTGTTCCTGTAAAGCAATATCTTACACATGGTACCAGACAGAGAAAAAATATATAAAATTAACGATCAACATTATCTGCAACAATTTTAATATCATTGGCATGTGAAATAAAATGGTGGCACATTGCCTAAGATTAACATTTTGTCAGTTTCCTGCCTCCACGCACTACCGGAGTTGCATTCAACATATCAGCTAATTAACACACCAGATTAAACTGGTGAGCTAGAGGGTACCCCAATCCCTCCCACATGGAAAGAACCTATATGAGGATATATGTGCATATATGAAACCTATATGCAGTATATATGCGCATATAACCGCACCTATATGAGGATATATGCGCATATATGAAACCTATATGCAGTATATATGCATATATTTGATAATATATATGCTGCATATATGCGTATATATGCCACATGTAGGCAACATTGAGGTGCATATATGTGCATATACAGGCCATATAGGTCTCCTGTATTGCTTCTTTATATCCACATATAAGCCCTATATGTACATACAAGATATGTCTCCTATGGCAGGATCTGGTCATTTTAGCTCATATCTCACTTTGGCAACTGTCATACATGATGCCTAGCTCATATTTTCTATTATCAAGGCAATAACTAAGAACTAACTTTAAAAAAATGCAAAAAACCTATGTGCGAACACATGAAATTGGTATCCTAATTGCCCACATACAGTATATGAGGATATATGCACATATATGAAACCTCAGTCTCCATGAAAATCTTTTTGAAACACGTCACTAAAATTAACTGAAATAAGAAATGAGAAATATATCTATATATCTTAAAGTGTCTACTTTTAAATGATGCAAGTCACATTGAAAACAAATATTCTCAGTTTATATAATCCGTATGAAACCAAGGAGAGGCACAGAATTTCTGTCGCACTTATCTGCTAATAACTCGAGGCAGGACACGCCCACACGCCAATCACACGGAAATCAGCCAGGGTAATTTACATACTAGGCCACGCCCCCAGACACCGGCCTGATCAACACACACACACACAGAGACAGGTTTGAAAACACTCAGATTCAGTGAGTTTTCTGCACGTTTTGGAAGATAGCATGCGCTTACACATCCGAGGAAACTCTTCAGAATGTCCTGGAAAGTGGGAGGAGTTTACATTTACCTCAGAAGAAGACTGTGTGACTCCGACGCCGAACAGGAGCATTTTGAACAGAGAATAGACCCATGCTACACTGGGTAAGTTATTAAGTCTTATATAACTCTTATTCTGATAATATTAAACTCATATTAGTAAATATTGTCCTCACTACAGCTAGCTCTTGTCAGCTTGTGTGACATGTTGGCTTTCAATGCCATTTATATAGTTTAGGTAAATCATGCTAACATGCTGCCTCATGTAGCACAAACATGATATTTCCCGATGGCTAAGCTAATGCCTTATGGAGTTTACAGATGTTTATAAATGTTCTAATGTATTTCACCTTGTTTTGGATAGCTTTAGATTATGGTTGCTAATATATATTTGGCTCTGTTTTGGTTAGCTTATAACACTGCTATCAGTAATGTTATTTAGCACAAACAAGCTAGTTCCAGGTGGCTAAAATACAGCCTTATGTAGCTAAGTGATGCTTATGAATATTTCTTTGGTGTAAATGTATATAATCCCTTTTGTTTAGCATGTATTTACAAATGCCTGATATGATAATTGTTTAGAATGTGTTCAATATGTGTGTAATGTCCAATGGATGGTGTTTGCTAATGTCTCAGTTGTAAATGTTTGAGATCCACTACATGGTCTGTTGTCCATCAACAGATATTTGCCCAGCCTATTGCCCATCAAAAATACAGAGGGGCACAAAAATGTATACACACTTTCACAATTGTTATCTATGGCCTTTTTTAAAACTCAAATTGAATTATGGCAGCAGTGTGTAGTATTATCTATCACCATCATTGATGCTGTCATGTGACCTACAGAAGAGAGATGTATATTTTTCATGTTGAAGTGTGGATACATTTTTTGGTCATCTCTGTATATATTGTGCATCCATATTAATTGCACATCCATTTACTCTGAACAGTATAGGCTAACATTTTTTTATTTATTTGTTTTTAGGAATGTGTCTGCATCACCCTTGCCTTCACCAGCCCCTCACATCAGGACAAGCAAGCTCCGTTCAGATGGACCTCTTGTATTTGTGAAGTGGATGGACACACGAGAAGTATCTACCTGTTCTACCATCTATTCTGCTTATACAGTAGACGCGGTGAAGATGAGGGTGAAATTACAAGGTACATGGACTACAAAGACATTTCCTGTGACTGCGTACAACCAGCACATGGGGAGTTGATCACTCTCATCAGCTATTACAATACTATACTACACAGCACAAAACAATGAAGTCGTACAGAAATATTTCTCTACACTGCTTGGACATTGCTCCAACCAATGCTTACCCTGCATATATGTTTTGTACAGTTTTTATTTTTTTATCTTGCACTGTTTTACTCTGAATGTCCGTCTTTTTTCAGTTTTTATTTTGTACTGTACCTGTTGCAGTTTTACCCTGCATGTATCTTTATCATTAATCTGCATTTATACATAAAATCCTATTAACTATTGGGAAGCTAAACATGAGAATCAGTATGAAACATGAAAAGTTTCTAAAAGTTGCCAATAAATTTATATTGCCAATAAATATAATTGGTGATGTGAAATTATTTTTCAGATTGAAGTTATAAAGGGCTCTGGGGTGTTTTGCCAGGCAGAAGCGTGGAGAGCAGCCCGCCTTGCCACCTCTGCTACTGCCATGGTACGGAATCTGCTGCTGGGCACCTTCGAATTGGAGACTGGACCAAATTAAAAAGGTAGCCATTATTGGTGAGTAAATGCATAATGCGTTGAGAAGGGAAAAAAATCATTTAAGACTTTATAAGTTCCACTTTAACCATAGCCTACTTACATTTACATTTAGGCATTTGGCAGACGCTCTTATCCAGAGCGACTTACATTTTTATCTCATTACACATCTGAGCAGTTGAGGGTTAAGGGCCTTGCTCAAGGGCCCAACAGTGGCAACTTGGTGGTTATGGGATTTGAACCTGGGATCTTCCGAACCGTAGTCCAATGCCTTAACCATTGAGCTACCCCTGGCCCTTGATACTTTTGGAAAGAATTGATACTTGTATCAATGTTTATTAGCCATCAATGGAGACTGCATAAGGTAGGGCACCCATTATTGTTACTGTATCTGCTTAGGATCTATAATACTAATTCATCACTTGCGCACTTCTTAATCCTACCTTTCCTCTTCTAAAGCCATATTTCTGGGGTATTGCGCTGTAGGGTGTGTAGTCCTCTATTTTGTAGAACATATAGTGTTGCAAATAACCTCGTGGCACTAATTGTTGTCGTCTGAAGTTTTAATAAATAATCATTTATTATTATTATACTGTCTTATTATTTTTGTCTTCTCTAGATGCTACATTGAAGAAGTGGCCGGCAGCCACCCGAAGGCAGATAGGCACATCTATCAATTCAAAGCTCACGGAGCTGGGAAGATCCACAAAATATTTTTTTTTCTTCCTGTTCAGTTTTTTGTCATGTTTTTGTTCTTTTACTAGTTGATTGTTCTTAAGAAAATAAAAAAAAATTATTTCTACATTTTGGGCTTTTATTTATGTTGTCTAGCAGCTATGGATTTTTTTTACTAATGTAGGTAAACATATAGGTGCATATATGCACACATATATACACGCATATATGCACCAATATATGTACGCATATATGTGCATATATGCACATATAATATAGGAAAACGGCCAATTTTATATATGTCACATATACTTTATTACTATATAGGTGCATATATGTACGCATCTATGCACGCATATATGTACATATAATATAGGAAAACGGCCAATTTTATATATGTCTATATAGGTACATATATGCACGCATACTGTATATGCACACATATATGTACATATATGTACATATAATATAGGAAAACGGCCAATTTTATATATGTCTATATAGGTACATATATGCACGCATACTGTACAGTATATGCACACATATATGTACATATACATACATATAATATAGGAAAACGGCCAATTTTATATATGTCACATATATTAAAAACCTATATCAAAACCTATATTAAAACATATATGTTTATATAGGTTCTTTCCGTGTGGGCTAGAAATGTACAGTATTTGTAAACATGACTCAAGTCTTTCAAATTTTACTGAGCAATTTATCAAATTTGAGCTTTGTCCCTTCCTGTTTCCTTATAACCGTTCACAAAGAAATTCATAATGCATTCCTGATATAAACATGAAAGCCTCATAAATGTCATTTACTCTAACACCGCACATTTGGCAGACACCCTTATCCAGAGTGACTTATATTTTTATCTCAAATATCTTGCTCAATGGCCCATCAATGGCAACTTGGTAGTGCTGAGGGTTAAACCTGGGACCTTCTGATAAGTAGTCCAACACCTTAACCACTCACCCAACTGAGCACTTTAAGACAGTAAACAAAAAGTCTAATTGTTTATATTTTTCAGGAGCCCCAAATACAGCTTGCACAGGTTCTTGTAAATTTGTAGGTTATGACATTAAATCATGTAAATGACTTTACATGTGAATATGTAATGGTGTTCTATGGAGGCATCTTGGCTTTCAAATTCCACAGATCATAATTCAACTGAGCATCTGGGGGGTTTGCTGGATTTGCTCACCAAACAACTTAAAGGATTTAAAATATTAAATAGTATTTTTGTCTATATTTTTACATACTGTATGACAAAAAAAAAGTGAATTAAGTTGTTAGTTAGTTTAGAAATTAGTTTTTGTGTGTAGCCAGCCTAGGAAAATACATAAGGACAGATCAGTTGGTAATGTCAATATGATAATTGCAAGCATGTGGCAATCTTTAAAAATTGGTGCATGACTGATTTAAGATAATTTGTTATTGACCTAATACCTGCAATTATCCGTGAGTCATGGATCTGCTTAGTGGAGGAATAAGTCCATTAAATGCTGAACTCTTTTACCCTTGGATGATAGAGGAAAGGAAGTAGGGTGGCTCAGAGTGGCTCAGGGTAACTCAATCCAGACCTCTGCCAGGAATCAGCTGTAAAGACCACTACTGGAAACCCTGGAGGAAAACACTCTGTCTAATTGACACCTAATACATCGCTTCCCTCCATGCTATACACTTTATACATTCTTGAAATATTAAAATTTTTACATACTTGAAATGTTTAAAAGCAAAGAAAATAAAATCAAATAGTCAAATAAACAGTAAATATACACTCACTCTCGCTTACTCGCTCATTCATCGTCTGTACCGCCTTTATTAGTCGTAGGGGGGGCTGGAGCCTATCCTGGAGACTTAGGGTGCAAGGCAGGATACTGGGAATCCCAGATGTGGTGACAATCCATTGCAGGGAACACACACTGTAACGGTTAACACCTAGAGGGCCGCCAAACGTCCGTTTACTTTTGTGTTGTAGTTTGTTTTGAGTTGGTACTTCAGTTCCCAGTCTGCACCTCGGTCAGGTGACGTAGAAGCTCACCTGAACCGAGGGAAGTTCATTCATTCATTTTCTATACCGCTTAATCCTGTGTTCAGGGTCGGGGGACCTGGAGCCTATGCCAGGAGACTTCGGGCACTAGGCGGGGTACACCCTGGACAGGGTGCCAATCCATCGCAGGGCACACACACATACACACACTCACACACCCAATCACACACTACGGGCAATTTAGGAACGCCAATTAGCCTAACCTGCATATCTTTGGACTGTGGGAGGAAACCGGAGTACCCGGAGGAAACCCACCAAGCACGGGGAGAACATGCAAACTCCATGCACACAGAGACGGGAATCGAGCCTGGCCGGGGAATCGAACCCAGACCCTGGAGGTGCAAGGCGACAGTGCTAACCACTACACCACCGTGCCGCCACCCGAGGGAAGTTAATTATGTTTAATTATGTTTTGTTCGTTATAAATAGCCTGGCTGAACTTCAGTCAGGCATCTAGCTTTTGTTGCAGTTTAGTTTTGTGTTGGTGTTCTGTTCTTTGTTATTTAAAAATAAAAGACTTAATTCAACCGTCAGCTCGCCTCTGCGTTCATGCCGCGCACACACACCCGACACAGACACCGGAAGGATCGTGACAGAAAGCTAGACTGTTTAAGCGGCATGGCGGAGGACCCCCTCTTAGGGAATTTTTTTGGGGGGGAAGTCATCAAATCCAACGAGCTGGCGGAACTGCTGGAGGACAGCGAGGAGCACGGCGAGATGGATGTTTCGCAAGGCTGGGGAAGCTGTGTGCTCATCGAGCCGGCGGACTCACGGGATGACAGCGTGACACACCGAGTGATAATGGCGAGGCAAAGCTGGGAAGGCTGCGGGCTCGTCATCCGGCACACACCGTCGAGAGGTGTAGTGGCCGGGGGAGAGACGGGAGGATTCTACATGCAGTGGGCAGAGCTCAACCAGGAGCGCATTCGTGACCTGCGCGAGCAGGTGCTGCAGCTCCAACAGCAGCTCGTCCAGGTTTGGGAGAACCAGGCTGTAGTCCCGGATGTGATCCCTCTCTCGGATCTGGACGATGCGCTCCTGCCACTGCCTGAACCCATCGCGGAGGAAGACACACATGGGCGATGCAGCGTGGACAACGCGCTTCCTCCGCCGCCGGTGCTGAACGTTGAGGATTATGCGCCGCTGCAGCACGGCGACGACGACACGTTTCCTCCACCTCCCGCACCTGTGCTCATTGCAGAGGATTACCAGCAGTGGCTGGGCAGCGTGGCGGACGCATTTCCTCCACCCCCGCCACCACAGCTCAGAGTGGAGGACTACGCGCCGCGGCAGCATGGCGACGAGGATGTCACTTCAGCTATGCAGCCGGCGTACGACCTGGAGAGAGTCATCCTTCCGCCTCCTCCAGGCTTTGAGGACAGAGCACCAGCTCGTCTGCAGCCGCTGAGCATCGCACCAACGCTGCAGTCGCCGAGCACCTCTCAAGCATGGCATCCGTCGAGCTCAGTGTCAGCTCCACCGCCGCCGTCGAGCGCAGTGCCGGCTCCGCCGCCGCCGTCGAGCTCAGTGCCGGCTCTGCCGCCGCCGTCGAGCGCAGTGCCGGCTCCGCCGCCGCCGTCGAGCTCAGCTCCAGCTCTGCAGCCGCCGAGCACATCTCCAGCTCTGCAGCCGCCGAGCACGTCTCCAGCTCTGCAGCCGCCGAGCACGTCTCCAGCTCTGCACCCGCCGAGCACGTCTCCAGCTCTGCAGCAGCCGAGCACGTCTCCAGCTCTGCAGCCGCCGAGCACGTCTGCAGCTCCGTTACCCAGCCTCCAGAGTGAAACGAAAAAGGTAGAACAGTGGGGTGGGTGTCCTGGACCTCCGGTGAGGGGGGATACTGTAACGGTTAACCCCTAGAGGGCGCCAAACGCCCGTTTACTTTTGTGTTGTAGTTTGTTTTGAGTTGGTACTTCAGTTCCCAGTCTGCACCTCGGTCAGGTGACATAGAAGCTCACCTGAACCGAGGGAAGTTAATTATGTTTAATTATGTTTAGTTCGTTATAAATACCCTGGCTGAACTTCAGTCAGGCGTCTAGCTTTTGTTGCAGTTTAGTTTTGTGTTGGTGTTCTGTTCTTTTGTTATTTAAAAATAAAAGACTTAATTCAACCGTCAGCTCGCCTCTGCGTTCATGCCGCGCACACACACCCGACACAGACACCGGAAGGATCGTGACACACGCGCACACACACACACACACAAGCCTAATCTGCTTGTCTTTAGACTGTGGGCGGAAGCCGGAGTACCCTAAGGAAACACACCAAGCACAGGGAGAACATGCAAACCTCATGCACACAGACCCAAGGCTGGAATCAAACCAGAAACCTGGAGGTGCAAGGTCACAGTGCTAATGACTAAGCTACCATGCTGCCAGTAATTTTATTTATTTATTTATTTTTTATATCCCCATTGATGGAGGAGACTGTAATTGATGAAGTAGTTAGTCTTATTAGTTATTCTTATGTTGGCACTGGCTATTCAATATTTTAGCATATCACATGAGTTTGCTTCTGCAAATATTGCAAAATTACTTGCTGACTATTGTTATTCTGTTCCCTTGATATTATAAGGGTCTATCTGCATTCGGTTTTGAGCAATTTTGAGATATTAAGCTTCAATGTTTTTCCATCCAGATAGCAAAGCTGTGTTGTGACTTTTAATTTTCAAATAGTCATTGCACTTAAAAAGCCCTCAGCCTATGTAATATATAATAATAATAAGGTGATACACAATAAGGAAAGGTAAATAACTAAATGTTGAAAAAATAAAATCAGTAAATCATATTTTATAATTCCAAGTGGAAAACTTGATAAGGAAAATTATAGTCAGTGGTTTTGGTAATAATTGGTAATTGTTTCCTATAAAAATTCCTATAATTTCTTTTATTGAATTAATACCTACGGTGTGTTTCCAGTTTGGTTTGGCACTGTGCATAAAGAAACCATTTAAAAAGCAATAGCAAAAAAGCATTAGCTGAAGGATGCACTTATAACATTCTTCCAGCCATAGGCCAGAAATATAGAGACCATATTTAGACAATCCTTTAGCAAGCAAACATAGAAATTACACAAATGAACGAAGCATGGAAAATATTCCACAATAATGTAAAAGTAAAATACTATTTAATATTTTGTGTACTGTATGCATCCCTTCATTTCAGTCACTGCAGGTGGCTAGATTAGCACTAGAATGTGACACTGCAAAGCACGGTGCACACATATTCACACCTGGTGCAATTTAGCATAGTGTCCACCTACAGTATCAGCAGTATCAGTATACTCACACCAGAATGTTGAGTTGTTGTTTTCTTACCACATCTGAGGGGGGAAAAAACCTTGCTTCATCCACCAACATATGCTACGGCTTTCATGGTACATGTTTTTCTTTCTGCCTGTTAGGATTTTCTTGTTAGCAGTAGTTCTCTCTTAATCAAAGCAAAGGATTTGAAGCTCGTACACAGAGACGAACTGCCTGCTCCTGTGTGTTTATTTTTTTTCTTGTCCCTTCATGTTGACCCATGGCTAGAGAGGAAGTGATCTCACTCATGCCGCTGCTGAGTTACCATGTCCTCCCCAAAACCCACCCCAACCCAAGTGCCTGTGTCAGGCACTTTCTTCCCCCGGGGAAACAAGTTAAAAGACGTGTGTGTGTTTAGGCCACTGTTCCCTAGGGCAGATCCTGTGTCAGGCATACAAACAGGGGAAATTTGTGTTGTCTCAGATTTGCCCTGTCCAGTAGAACAAACATCAGATTCAGTTTGGTTGAGTCTTATGATACACTACATGATACCGTGTGTACCAGTCAAAAGGTTTGATATAAGATTGGAGTTATTTATTTCTCTGTTGTAGAACAATACTGGAATTTTTCAAAACTATGAAATAACATGTGGCATTAGGTAATTAAGAAGAAAAAGAAGAACAACAACAACATTAACAACAGACAGATGCTATTTTAAGACATGAACATTGTCTCTTCTGGAATAGTTCTTGCAAGAACAGTATTGTCAAGAGCATTTGCAAAACCCGTCAAACTCCATAATGAAACTGGCTCTCATGAAGACCATGCATGAAAAGCAAGACCAATATTTACCTGCAGAGAAGTTCATCTACATTTACCTGCCTCAAAAATCATCAATTTACAGAACCTCATGTTAGAACACTTAGAAAGTTCTCAATATAAATGGTTCAAAGGTGACTATTGCATATATAATAATGCCTTCAGCATTGTTTTATGATGGAGAAATAAATTCCAGGAAAGACCATGGAATTTATTCCAAACTTTTATTCCAACTTTTCCTATGTGACTGTATAGTGTAATTATTTATAATCCAACTAGCAGTGTTTCTAATCCTTATTCCTGGACTACAACTGCCTTCCATGTTTTAATGTTTTCCCTGCTCTAGCACACCCACATCAATTAAGAAAAGGCTGTTAATTATGTAGTTGATTAGTCAAATTAGGTTGGCTGGGAGCCAGGAGCTGAGAAAGCACAGGACAGTGGTCCTCCGGGACCTGAGTTGAGAACCACTAACCTAGAAGAGGTGTCTGGTTCTGCTCAAGGTTTCGTTCTCATGTTGTCTCATGTCTTTACTTGCTAAGGTTGTTTCTGCTCATTATAGATGTAAATATATTGGGTTATATTGTGCTAATTTGTTTTGTGTAAAGTTTTGTTACAAATAAACCTGAAATAAATAAATAACTTCCATTGACATTGAAATCATTTAAATGTATTCATGTCACCCAGCATAAGCCTTACTTCAGTTATAAGGGTAAACACACTAACCCCCTCCGATCTTCAGGCAAAGTGTTTTGAGAGTGGTGATCTGGAATCCATAACAGTGTGGCAAAAAGGCTTAGCCCGCATGGTTGAGTAGTCGAGCCCTTCCCATCATCCATCACCATGACATTATACAAATGTCACTGCAGAGAAAGTCACAAGCAACCAGGCACACACTGAGAGTAGGTCACCTATTTCTGAAAGAGATGCAGAACCACAGCTTGAGCTGGGATCAACATGAGAAACCTGAAGGAGCCCTTCATCTGCACACTGATGCTTCAGGCTCTGCTGTAAAAACGTATTTTGAATAAATGCATGGAATGGGAGAGTGGTATAACAACATTTTTATAGCATGACAATGTTTGTATGGACAAATCATAGTTTCATGTCCTGGCTATAAAATAATTACATATTTAAAAGGAATGCAAGAAAGAGCACCTCACAAAACATAGTGAACTTCAACAAATTTTATTAGAACTAGAGTGATATTGTGTGTTGTGGTCAGGTGAGACTGTATACATGGAGTTTATATTCAAATAAAAATTTCACACTGAAACATGATATATATTGAATCCAAATTCATTCATTCATTCATTTTCTATACCGCTTAATCCTGTGTTCAGGGTCGCGGGGGACCTGGAGCCTATCCCAGGAGACTTCGGGCACTAGGCGGGGTACTCCCTGGACAGGGTGCCAATCCATCGCAGGGCACACACACATACACACAATCACACACTACGGGCAATTTGGGAATGCCAATTAGCCTAACCTGCATATCTTTGGACTGTGGGAGGAAACCGGAGAATCCAAATTCAATATATCCAAAAACACACCACAATGGAACAATAGACATGTAACATATACTGTATAGAGTAACACAGCACATAACACAACATAACAACATAGCACCATATTTTATTATCAGACTTGCATTTATTAAATTATATTACAAGTCTTGAGCAAAAATACATATGAATTGCAGTTTACAGTTTTAACTTAAATGAAAACATGAAAATGAACAATTTGAGCCTTAATTCTAGCTATTAGAACTATACTGCATCACATAACACAACACAACACAGCATAACATAACATATAACAAAATGTGTACAGTTAAAGCAAAAGGTGATTGCATGAAATCTTAGAGTGTGCAACACTTTTTTCCCCTTGGGTCAGGAAGTATATAATGCTCAGCATATTCCAAATATAAATTGCTTGAAAATAAAAGAAAATGATATACAAAATAAACTGTAGTTATCAGTTGGAATGAACAATGTAACATATTAGAGTATTATGCATTACAAATCTTCATTATTACAGATAATCATTGGAAAAAAATAAAGAATCAATTATTTAGAATAAAATAAAGACTTTAAATCGAAAACAAGAGTTTGAACCAATATTGAAGCGTAGCTTGAATCAATATTAGAGCTACATAAGAAATCGTCTCGGGTTACATTGCTGTAACCCTGTTCCCTGAAAGGCGGGAACGAGATGCTGCGTGAAAACGCTATGGGAACCATTTTGTTGCATTGCCGGTCGTTGAAGCATGCTGTGAAAACACGCCAAAGTTTTTGGCTATATATAATCTTGACAGGTGACGTCATCTGATTAGATGTAGGTGGAGGTTATAAAAACAGGTGAGCTGGCAACAACCTCAGATTAATTTGTCTGAATAGCCGTCCGGTCACGTGGTAGTGCGGCATTCGGACGCAGCATCTCGTTCCCGCCTTTCAGGGAACAGGGTTACAGCAATGTAACCCGAGACGTTCCCTTTCAAGGCTTCACTCGATGCTGCGTGAAAACGCTATGGGAACGAGAATACCAACGCCGCCGCACTACAGGTGTCTGGACCCCAAGGTTGTGTAGCGTGTGCGCACAAAGCCAAGAAGGTCTCAGAACTATGCCTGGGCAGCTAACTCGGGGGCAGTGAGCCCGGAGTAGCATGAACACCCAGATTATAAATGTAAGAAATGTGTGCGGGGAGGAACCAACCCTTCGCGCCACACAATTACTGCAGGGGATACCTCCTGCTGGTGAGACTGGGACGATCACCCTGGTTGGGTGAGCCCTGCTTCCCAGAGGCGAAGTGAACCCACGCGCCTCATAGGAGAGGGCAATATGCATCTCTCACCCAGTATAGTGGCGCTCTGACTTACGTCACTAGCTGATGCGGTGGACGTGAATCTGAAGAGCACATACTGGACAGTAAGTGAAGTTTCTCCTGCTCCGAAGCTGTAAAAGGTGGAGGACAGAAGGCTTCAAACAATGCAGCTAAGAAAATCCTGAGGGTACTAGGGCACAAGCCCAAGGACAAGCTTTTCCTGCAGAAGCTCCAGCACTGAAACATTTTGGCAGTGGACTGGGTCTACCTGCTTGGCACACACTTGTTGCAGGGGAATACCTCTTGCTAATCCAATAGCTGAGGCGATCCCCTGGTTGAATGAGCCCTGATTCCTAGAGGCGAAGTGAGCCCACGCGCCTCATAGGAGAGGGCAATAGCATGTCTCATCCAGAACATGTAGAAACTGCTCTGAACTACGCCACTAGCTGATGCGGTGGACGTAGATCTGAAGAGCACAAGCTGGACACAGCAAGTGAAGTCTCTCCTGCTCCGAAGCTGTAAGCGCGGAGGACAGAAGGCTTCAAGAGCAATAGGGTGCCTGTTGAGTTTATAGAGCTTTCGGAAGATAGTTGAGAGAGGATGCAGTCACGTACGTCCTGAGAGTACTAGGGCACAGACCCGAGGAGGGAAACTCCAGCACTGAAACAATTCGGCAGTGGACTGGGTTTACCTGCTTAGCAGATACTTGCTGCAGGGGAATACCTCTTGCTAATGCAATAGATGAGGCAATCCCCATGGTTGAAAGAGCCCTGATTCCCAGAGGTGAAGTGAGCCCATGCGCCTCATAGGAGAGGGCAATAGCATCTCTCATCCAAAACATGTAGAAGCTGCTCTGACCTACACCACTAGCTGATGCGGTGGATGTAAATCTGAAGAGCAGTAAAAGGCGAAGCATATCTTGGAAGGCAAGCGGTCCGCCTTGCTACAGTACATGAATATCTCTCCCGGACTACTTCGAAGTGGGGTTCCCATTCCCCGTGTGTCAGAAATAGACTGGACAATACTACTGCTCCCGCATCCATGCTGGAATGTAAATCGCTCTGAGGGACAGGAACCTGGTGCGCTAGCTGTTAGCGGCGCGAGCACAGTCCGCCCTGGCGATAATATATGAGACTGCCATAGTGTTGTCCACCGCACTAGGACATGGCAGCCTCTCAACTGCTGGAGGAAGTGCTTTAGGGCCAGAAATAGAGCCATCATCTCGAGGCAATTGCTGTGCCATGCGAGAAGATAGCCTCTTCAGCTCCCTTGGGCTGGACGGTCATCAGAGACCGCACCCCAGCCTGTGAGGGAAGCATCTGTCGTTAGCCTCAGCGACGACAAGATGAACTTAGAGTGGGACCCAGAGTAGAGACCGAGGTCTGAACCACGTAGAAAGGGTACGAAGCACCTGGCGCGTAACCCATATTGGGGATTGGCCCTAGTGATATCCCCTGGTTCTTAGCCACAACTTGGAATGCTCTCATGTGCAGAAGGCCCAAAGGTGTCACCGTGGATACAGCTGCCATGAGAGCTAGGATGTCTGAAAGTGATGGTCACTTTCTGGTCTAGCTTGTTTTCCTTGAGGGTGTTGAGAATGGGTTCGATACGAGCGGGAGACAGCTGTGCCCGCTTACGACCGAATCCCATATGGCACCCAATGTGTTGTCCTCTGCACAGGAAAGAGCACGCTTTCGTGGCGTTGGGTCCCAGTCCTGAGAACAGAGATGAGCTAGGATGACATGCTGATGTCGAAGCACTAGCCACCGGATGCCCTGGGACTCCCATAAGAACCAGGGCTAAATCTGTGCATTTTGTATGTGTGCGGGTGAGCTAGACCAATGGAAGGACCCGATACTGGTAAGCTTCGCCCCCAAAAGCGAACCTCAGGATCTTCCTGTGTTGTGGCAATGTTTCTGTATGAAAGTAAGCGTCCTTAAATCGATTGTCAGAAACAACCGCTTGGTAGGGTTGAGAGCAATCACCTTTACAGTCAACATTTGAACTGTATTCATTGATTTTCAGGTAGCGGGAGAGCCCGCAGAATCTGAAATATTGGACGCAGCCCCCATTCCTCTTGGGAACCAAGAATACCGACTGTAGTAGCCTGACTCACTGTCTGGTGGGGGAACATGTTCCATGGCCCCCTTCCCCGGCAGCTTGTCAGCAGATGCGCACTTTCTGGTTTCATGGAAGTGGAGGCCACGCCATTGGAAACACAGAAGGTGAAGTGAGAATCCTGAATCCTGTAGTTCCTCTCTCCAGTGCTTAGTACCCAAGTGGTGGCGGAGCAAAAACACCGACCTCCTGGCGGTGCCAGGGAGAACACTTATTAGTTTGAAAGGAATTCTGGGTGCCTCTCCCTATTGGGGGCCCACCCCCATTTATTTTATTTCACATATATATATATATATATATATATATATATATATATATATATATATATATATATATATATATATATATATACATATTATTATTTTTTTTAAATCAGTCTGACCTCCTGGGGCAGATAGTGAAACGCGGCGCACCCCAATTTTTTACAAGGAGGTGCCCGGGTCCCAAAAAAAAAACCCCACACTCCTTGTGTTTACGCCTCACAAGAGTCAGACCCGGTCGAGACTGGGTGGCCGACAATCCCGACTCTTGAGCACGGCGGGGAGGGAATTTCCCAAAAGCTTGTTCGTATAACTTCGCCCCAGAACCTAGTGGTGGCTGAGTCAACAACATCGCTAACCTTATCTTGAAGAGCCCCACCAGTACTCAAGACTCTCAGCAGGTCAGCCTGGTTGGCCTGCAAAACCGCCATGGTGTGCAGTGGAGCACCAAGCTGACCCACTGCCTGAAAAGCTTTTCCCTCAAGGGAAGATAAAAGTCTACACAGCTAGAAAGGAAGTAAAAGCTTACCAGGGAGGATGATGTCCCAGGAGAGAGATAGCCTGTGAGGCGTCTCTGCTATCTGGGCGTCATCATATAATCCCGCGTTTCCACATCGACTATATTTAAATAAACAAATAAGTCGATGGCAGGAAAAACACAGCATGAATACAGCTTACTCCATGAAAGGGTTAACTCATATGGAGAGAGCTAAGAGAAGGGGGGAGAGAGAGAGCGTCATTGAGGCTCTGCCCCCCGGCCACCCGACAGAAGCTGCCGTCTACTGCTTGATTTTATTTATTTTTTTTAAGTGCTTAAGGCTATTTTCATCTCCGGTAAGCAAGAGAGGAATCCTCGTGATGACAACGCGGAAGAAAGGAGTTTTCTTACCTCCGTCTGCCGCAGCTCTGTCAGATGCACGAGTTTTAAGCCAGGAATGCGTGGCGGCTCGCAGCTTCTCACGGAATGCGCGGCGTGCGCAGCACTAGTCGAAGCAGTGTAGAGATCGCACTCCGATATGGATTATCACACACGGAGGGATATCTGGTTTAAACTCGTCAAATTGGTGAGTTAAACACCTTCTTATTTTGCTGGTTTATCACAAGCACGCTTCACAACAAGGCTCTGAAGACAAATGATCTGAGGTTGTTGCCGGCTCACCTGTTTTTATAACCTCCACCTACATCTAATCAGATGACGTCACCTGTCGAGGTTATGTATAGCCAAAAACTTTGGCGTGTTTTCACAGCATGCTTCAACGACCGGCAACGCGACAAAATGGTTCCCATAGCGTTTTCACGCAGCATCGAGTGAAGCCTTGAAAGGGAACTACTGCATAACATAAAGTAGAATACATAATAGTATCTAACAATATATAAAATAATATATATAATATGGCAAAACAAGACAGCATATAAAATAATATCACACACCAGAGCACAGAATAGCACAATGGAACATTTACAGTGGGCCAAAAAAGTATTTAGTCAGCCACCAATTGTGCAAGTTCCTCCACTTAAAAAGATAAGAGAGGCCTGTAATTTTCATCATAGTTATACCTCAACTATGAGAGATAAAATAAGAAGGATTTTTAAAGAATTTATTTGCAAATTATGGTGGAAAATAAGTATTTGGTCACCTACAAACAAGCTAGATTTCTGGCTCTCACAGACCTGTAACTTCTTTAAGAGACTCCTCTGTCCTCCACTCGTTACCTGTATTAATGGCATCTGTTATTAGTATAAAAGACACCTGTGCACAACCTCAAACAGTCACACTCCAAACTGCACTATGGCCCAGACCAAAGAGCTGTCAAAGGACACCAGAAACAAATTGGAGACCTGCACCAGGATGGCAGTTTGGTGTGAAGAAATCAACTGTGGGAGCAATTATTAGAAAATGGAAGGCATACAAGACCACTGATAATCTCCCTTGATCTGGGGCTCCACGCAAGATCGCACCCAGTGGGGTCAAAATTACAAAAGAAATGTGAGCCAAAATCCCAGAACCACACGGGAGGACCTAGTGAATGACCTGCAGAGAGCTGGGACCAAAGTACAGTAACAATGGCTACTGTCAGTAACACACTGCTTCGCCAGGGAATCAAATCCTGCAGTGCCAGATGTGTCCCCCTGCTTAAGCCCAGCAGGGGGACACACTTATGTCCAGGCCCATCTGAAGTTTGCTAGAGAGCATTTGGATGATCCAGAAGAGGATTGGGAGAATGTCATATGGTCAGATTAAACCAAAATAGAACTTTTTGATAGTAACTCAACTTGTCAACTTTGTACATTTTTGGAGGAGAAAGAATGCTGAGTTGCATCCAAAGAACACCATACCTACTGTGAAGCATGGGGGTGGAAACATCATGCTTTGGGGCTGTTTTTTCTGCAAAGCAACCAGGATGACCGATCCATGTAAAGGAAAAAATGAATGGGGCCATGTATCGTGAGATTCTGAGTGAAAACCTCCTTCCTTCAGCAAGGGAATTGAAGATGAAACGTGGCTGGGTCTTTCAGCATGACAATGATCCCAAACACACCGCCCGGGCAACGAAGGAATGGCTTTCGTGAGAAGCATTTCAATGTCCTGGAGTGGCCTAGCCAGCCACCAGATCTCAACCCAATAGAAAATCTATGGAGGGAGTTAAAAGTCCGTGTTGCCCAGCGACAACCCCAAAACATCACTGCTCTAGAGGAGATCTGCATGGAGGAATGGACCAAAATACCAGCAACAGTGTGTGAAAACCTTACAGAAAACGTTTGACCTCTGTTATTTTCCACAATAATTTGCAAATAAATTCTTTAAAAATCCTACAATGTGATTTTCTGGATTTTCTTTTTTTTCTTATTATTTTGTCTCTCATAGTTGAGCTATACCTATGATAAAAATTACAGGCCTCTTCTATCTTTTTAAGTAGGAGAAATTGCACAATTGGTGGCTGACTAAATACTTTTTTGCATAAATATAACATGACAAATGACAAAGATAATATCTTTATTTACAAAATGTACCTTAAGGTTTATTAAGAAAAGTCTTTGTGAATTTTGTCAGCAAGCATATGTTAGGTTTGATTTGTTATACTTTTTTTTCTTCTTTTTTTAAATCCCACATAATTTTGAGTTACAACAATTCAGTTAAAGCTGTGTCATGAATAGTTACTAATTAGTGCACCTCAGTGTCAGTCTTAAACACCTGACATCATTATTTTTAAATAATACATAATAACCAGAATTATTTTTGCTAATGACACTACTTGTGTATAGCAAGTGAAAAACAACTTGCAACTACAGTATATGAGAAGATGTGATAAAATACTGTAAAACTTTATTGTCTGATTGACCAGAAATTTGCTTTGCATCTGGAGTCTTACAGCTCTATACACAGTGCATATACATTTTCTTAGATAATTGCAGTGTGCATTCATTGTACTCTTCTTGGAGTGATTGTGCAGCTTAAATGTCAGCAATTATGAACACACATTATACAATCTGAAAAGCTTTGACTTGGATTGCATGGAAAATCTTCTATACCACACTGTACATCATATAGGAAAATGCCTTGAATGACAGAACCATAGGATAAAGCAAATATCTGTTTGCTTGCATGAAATAATCTTTAATAGTCTAAAATAGGCAGGCGGCGCGGTGGTGTAGTGGTTAGCACTGTCGCCTTGCACCTCCAGGGTCTGGGTTCCATTCCCCGGCCAGGCTCGATTCCAGTCTCTGTGTGCATGGAGTTTGCATGTTCTCCCCGTGCTTGGTGGGTTTCCTGTGGGGTACTCCGGTTTCCTCCCACAGTCCAGAGATATGCAGGTTAGGCTAATTGGCGTTCCTAAATTGCCCGTAGTGTGTGATTGGGTGTGTGTGTATGTGTGTGTGCCCTGCAATGGATTGGCACCCTGTCCAGGGTGTACCCTGCCTCGTGCCCGAAGTCTCCTGGGATAGGCTCCAGGTCCCCCGCGACCCTGAACACAGGATTAAGCGGTATAGAAAATGAATGAATGAATGATGAATGAATAGTCTAAAATAGTCTCTGTACAAAAGAAATATGCACAAGTATTTCAAGAAGTAACACAATCATTGTTGTATAGTGTGAAAGGTTGGGAAGAAATAAAGCATCACCGAGGGGCACCACAATTAGTAGTCATGCAAGAAGGGTTAGTTAGGAAGTCAATGTACCAACAAATAAGATATCAATTAACCTCAGAGTTTGCATCTTGGTCATTAATGTTCTAGGTTGCCTTGTATTGAAAGCAGATGAAAAATCTACAAAGAAAGCTCTTGTATAGGTATGCTGTGGTATCTATTGATGCGTATTGAATGAATGGGTAAGTGTAATAATGCCATATTTTGTTCCACAGCATACCCTACTGTATATGCAGGCTGATAGGGGTTTAATTTACCTAAGATAATGAGCTAGAATATTTTCTAGCCGCTTCATATGGTTCAAAGTAAGAGCTCCTAGGATTTAGTTTTTATAATCCTTATGAAATATCTTTTTATAAGGAATGTGGAAAAGGAATGATATAAGGCATTTCCCAAATAGCTGGTAATACATGCTCTTATACAGACTACTGAGATATAATTTGCCAAAATAGGGTCAATTTTCAGGCAAGGGTTTTAAAGATGGAGGGCTTTAGATTATCTGAGCCTGTTGCTTTCTCAGTTTGTAGTCAACTAAATATGTTATGTAATTTGCCAATTCATACTTATTAATTCTATTGATCATCTTTTTGTCACTTTCATTCCTGTCATCATTTATTTTATTTTAAGTTAGTAGTACCATGTAATTTATATAAGTCATTTGGGGTTTACTTCTACTTTTTTTTTCTCTCATCTCATGGCTTTGTATGGAACTGAATAAAGAAATGTGATACAATATGCTTCTCTTTTGTGTGTTGGGCTGATTATCTAAGATGAAAAATTAAAGTGCACTATTCATGTTGAGGTAAATCAGTTAAAGGCATTATATAAGATGGGGGAGAGGGTGTTTGGTTTGCCCGCTAGCACCTGTTTGATATTAGATATAATATAAAATAATCTAGAAAAGAAATAATATAAAACTTTTGCATGAAGAAAAAGTGCACTATATGATTTGAACAGCACTTCCATACTGAGATTGTTCTGTTTTTCTCATTCATTGCTGGTAAAAAGAAAAAGAAAAAAAAAGAAGAGTGATAAAGATTCCTTGTCAGCCCTGGTTTTAGCCACGAAACATTCACAATGGACTTCAATACCCATTAGCTTCATTAGCCTACTACACATCACATTGCACTCACGTGTTATGTGTTTTTTCATTTATTTGACTTACTATTTAAGTTCTTCTTTTCACTTGTAACTTTAAAATAGATTGTGTTGATAGATCTTGTTTTGCTCTGCATATAATTCTTGTTTTGCTTCTGTTTGTCTTTTACTTAATGAAATCCATTTAAGACTCCACTCTACTTTGAATGCAAACAGTCTCCACTACTGCACAATAGACTTCTACTTGAAAACTGAACCTATGAAGACTGAACCTTCAAAGAAGAGTGGACAGATCAATGTATGTTTACAGTATTCTACCTGCAGGTTGGACAGAATTTAATGAAACTTTTGCAGTATTTAGATATTCGCCTGAAGTTTAACCTGCGGCATAAGTGAAATAAAAATGTTATAAATTAGAAAAGTTAAACTGAATATTTTTACAGGGATTACTTAATAATTTCACTGTGGAAAAAACAGCACTGAATAGTTTTTTTTTTTGTCTTTGTTTTAAGACTAAATCTAATCCGATCTACTTTTTCGATTACTCATCTGAACAGGGAGTGAACAGGGAGTGTATTTGGCTAATGAACATAGAACAACTTAGAGTAAACATGGCATAATATACTCAACCTTAAATTTTATTTCTATGTATAAATAATTTAGCCAGTGAGTTCTGCCGTACAGAAAGACAAGCAGACATGGAAGTGGGCTTCAACCTCAAATAATAATAGCATTGATTACATTAAAGCTGATCAGCTTATTTTTAGCTTTAACCTTTTAACTAATTCTGCAAACTCATTAACCATCAACGACGGGTACATCAGCTAGTCATAAATTAATCAAAGGAGCATTAACAAAGTAAATTGTTAAGTATGAATTTTTGTTTAATTGTGAAATGCACCTCTATTGACTAAAAGTTAACTTGAATAAACTAGCAATGTCAATTGTAATGTATTACTTCTGGGTATTTAAATGTATTTTTCATATGGTCAAAAAATGCAGTACTGTAATTTCAGTGTGACCAGTATTCGGCAGGCCCGAAGAAAAATGGCCAAAAGCCTACAAAGAAGCTAAAGGCCATCTGACCTCTTTGGATGCCTCTGATGTCCATGTGTACATGGCCGAACATGTCAAACACTTTTTTCCACACATTCTGAGCTACTATGTGCCCTCAGCATTTAATTATGGCATGTCCGAGACTGTGTGCTGTTCTGATCAGGACAACGATTAGATGACCCATTACAGATCTGCACACAATGACTGCTTATAAAGACTGTGGGGTGAGAAGGATGACAAAAAATAATGAAAGAAAAAAAGAGAAGCTCATTCTCCACTGACATCTCCCTTGCCATGCCACAATGACTTTCCTATATGCTGCACACACAAGATTTATGAGCCTCACTTCTCAATAAGGGCTATTTACTGAAAGCCACTGAGGCAAAGCCAGGATGATGAGGGGTCAGGGATTTCACACTTTGACCCCTTAAGTCTGAATTGTTGTGACATTTTGGTTCATGTGTTGAGTGGACCTGAGTGGAGGAGAGAGAAGCACAGGGTAAAGACATCTGGGTAATTGGTCTGTGTTTTCTTAGGAAGAGAGAAAGCAGAAGTGTCTTAAGAAGAAATAAAGAAGAAACAGATGAGGGGGAGAAAAGAAGAGAGAAATTGTGGCATGCTGTCACGCATGGTTAGGTGCATGATTGAATTTTGGGAGCAGAGGCTGGAGAAAACAGGGCTCAGTGGTCTGTGGTAATGGAGAGTAAAGAGCTGAACTGGAGCAACAAACTGTCATCACTTGTCCATGGCTTAAACCAGAAGTATTTATAACCTTTTCAATTGTAGAAGATTTTCATATAAGCAGATGACCCCAGAAAGTCCTTAGGCAAGGAAATTTAACTTTACTTATGAGTCATTTAGGAAGACTGAAATTAGACAGAAATATGAGTTGGGGGTTTAAATTTTGCATCCACTCTGTGTTGCATTTTCTCCCTGTGCTTGGTGGGTTTCCTTAAAGTATAAAGTATTAGTTTACTCGAATAGTCCAAAGATATACAGTATATTCTAGGTTGATTGACATTGCCAAATTGCCCATAATGTGTGATTATCCCCCATGATGGGTTGGCACACCACCCAGGGTGTATCATGGGTGGAAGCTATTGGAGAGCTTGGTGCAAACAATGTTTATAATTTTAGCGGAAGGTGCAAGGAAGGGAAAGTGTAATGTTTAGTATCGAGCCAAATCAGAAAGCAATTTCATGGTCAAAACAGGCAGAAATAAAAAATATTTTTAAATAAGAAGTAATGTAGAAGTAGAAGTAATACAGAGAAACTGGATTAAAAACAGAAAGTAAATCAGGAATACATAGAATTGCAGGGCAATGGAAAGAATGACAAAGAACGGGAATTATAGAGTATTTTATTATTTTTTTTATTTGCTGGTTTGTTTGCATGTTGCCATGAACCAGCAAGTTAGTTACTTAATGTGTTAGATCATATCACACTCAAGTCAAGAAGACCCATCACTGCACTGTATTAAAGAATTACCTTTTTCAATATATTTATTTATTTATTTTTATAACTGGGATAGCCAAGGGTATCTTTTTAAAAGAAAGTCATGTTTAACTTGTTGCAGTCTGTATAGTAAACCTGAGAAAGATCCAATGCTTAATTACAACAAAGTTTTATTTTATTTTATTTATTTATTTCATGTGCACTGATCTTTCTCTATGACTCTACCTTAAATTACCCCCTGGAGATAAATAACGTTTTTTTTTTTTTATTGAACTCAGTTGAATTAAATTAAACAATATCCGGTAGTGGGGGAAAAAAACTTAAATTTATTTTAAAAATAAATAAATAAATAAATAAATAAAAGCTATACATTAAAAAAAACATTATTCAGTTCCTATTTACAGAAGGTATAGAAATGAACCATCCTGGTTTAAAATAATCTCATTTTCTTACTCGTGAAATTAAAAAAAGACACAGTTTTTGTTTTATCCAGCTGTATTTAGTCAGTGCAACTTTTAACATCCGTGTAAAAGATTTAACACCAATCTGTCAGAAAAAAAAAGAATCACTTATTTGGAAAAGGATCATCCCCTTCTAAAAGGTCAGCATGAAAAGCTGAAGCATTCAACACAATCAACTACGGGTGGCAAGCACTGTCAAAAGATCTCCAAAATAAAGTTATGCACAGGCACAAATCAAGAGATTATTAATTATATACCAATGAACTGATGAACAGATCATGTGCACCAAAGGCTCATTAATGCCTGGGAATATCTATGGCTATCCTATCTGTTCAGCGCACCACAGCCTGCCAAACACAGCACCCAGCAAGCAAAGAGCCTCCAAACCAGCCTCCAAACTCTCCAGATCCCAGTTCTGTTGAGCACCCATGGTATGAACCAGAAAAACAAGTCTGATCCACAGAGGCCCCACAGTACTCCAGTACTAGTAAAGATCCCCTGCCAACATTCTGGTGCCGGACAGCACACCACACCCACAGAGCCCATGTGGAGTTGATCGTTGGAGTTGGAGGCTGATCGTAACTGAAAGCAGTTCAGGTCACAATTTTAACCATATGAAGGATTGTCTCAGGTTGCCATGTATTCTTTTTGAACATCCCATTTCAGATTTAATCTCCTTTTTACTAGTATAATGAACTAATTTCTTCTTGAAAGGCTTTCAACTAGATTCTGAAGCACTAGTGCGATCAACCTCCAATGTAAAGATGCTTTTAGTGCAGTCAGTGCTCCAGTTTATCTCAAAGATGTTCAAGTGGGTTAAGGTCAGGGCTTGTGCATATTGTGATATGTTTGGTCTCTGTAGTTCCAGTGTAGGGAAATTGCAGGAAAAAAAACAGATATTCTGTATAAGTGTGTTTAAAAGAGAGAAATATTTTCTTAACAAGGAAACAAATGAATGAAAATGGTGAAGCCTCTGTCCTGAACATGTCTCAGTCATCTCAGCCCATGGTCACTATGCAGCACTAAAACTAGTTCCATTTATTAATTAATTAATTCATTCATTTATTTTTCATAGGGCAATATTAGTGAGTCATGCTAACCTCAGCATGAACCGAGTGCCTGTTTGTTCTCCTGTGCAATCTCCAAGAAATAAGCAACAGTATGTCCGATGGATTGGTAATGAGTATTGCATGTTTTACTTAGATTCATTTAAAAAGCATGTCCTATCCTTTATGTAGCTATCCTTACATAAATCTATATTAAACTCAAGTGATTTAATAATAATGAGATAGAGTTTGCAGAAGTTGTTCAGTAAGTTATTTGTTTAGTATAATTTCTGGTAACATCCCTAAGATGCACAGAAATTGCCAACTGATTGAAAACATATTCAGGCTGGAAAAATAAATAGGAAGGGTCTGTCAAGAGCAGGCTTTAGATCAAATCAAACAGGCAAACACGTTAACAAGGAGAGCAGCAGCTCGAGGGTGAATGAATAGAGGGCTTGTTCTCTCCAAATGTTACTTTTTTCACTCTGGAGTCCAACATTTGGTCCAGCTGGACATCAGCCATGTATATAACAGAATCAACTCTGATGTAAATTCTATAGAAAAAGCAGACATTAGTATTCCCATTTCTTTTAAATGAAACTTCTTCATTCCTTATTGGTTGAGGAATTAAGTTTTTGTTTTAAATGTGTTGCATGTGTATCTTATTGTTTATGTATCTATGTAAAATTTGTAATCCTAATGATAATATATGATTGTGTGGTAAAATGTTTCATGATGCCATATTCTGTTCCAGAATATAAGATACATTTTAAAAGTATAACATATGAAAAAATATTATTATATGTATAACAATGTAAAAGCCAAATTAATAAAACTATGATCTTTAACAATGATAAATATTTTGAAGACATTTACCAATTATGGAAGGAGTCTAATGTGTCAGCACTTTGGGAAAAGAACTAAGGCCTAATTCAAACTGCCAGCCCAAATCTGGTTTTGACATATTCAGATCGGGATCAGTCTGAAATCAGATTGCTTTTATGTAAAAACACACTGAATCCGATTTCAAACATCCAACAGTTTGAAATCAGATTCAAATTTGATTCCTAAAGGTGTGGATGCTCTTCTAATTCAAATTTGATTCCAAACTGTATATTATGCCCTTTGCAACACAATGTGGAGGTCCACACAATCACGTTGTATGGACATGGATCATTAGAGAAAAACGAGTGAAAAGATGATGAAGGAAGAAATATACAATGCCTAGATAGTGATATGACCTGAAGGGTGTCTACTCTTATCTATCCACTATTATCTGTCTTTTTGTTATAAATAAATGACATTTGGCATCACACAGCACTCATGTTACACTGTACCCAAATTACCCATAGTGTATGAATGTGTGTTTGTGTGCATGTGTGTGCGTGCCCTACGATGGACTGGCACTCTACCCAGCGTGTACTCTGCCTTGTGCCCTGGGATAGGCTCCAGACCCCCACAGCCAGAGGAGGCCGTGAAGTGGAAGAGGATACATACTGGTAATGCACCAGCTACTCTTTACAGCTGCTATAATACATATGAAATACAACAGAAATTTGCTGTTAATTACATTAACGGTAACTCTAAACAGTTAAAAACATGTTGCACTGGTTATAATAAGCTGGAAACTATAATCCTTGGTATAAGTTGAATAACCAAATTGCTACAGTATGGTATAAGTGAAATAAAACACATACAGGTGTGTTATTATAAAAAATAATCTACACTACACTGATAATATGCCACATCACCCAACCATATGCTCTTGTCTAAATGAAGTGCCTTGTAATCTCTATCAAGTCCTCATACTAGTTTAATAGAGCATAAAGTTCTTAATTTTTTTCTGTTTGTTTCTTCCACATGCAAACTCATTCTTAAGTAAAAATTAAAAACTTCCAAGATGAAGATATTTGGATATTTATGGTTGACATATCAATACGAAAAGAGGTCCTTGGGAAGTAGGGAGACCTACTGTAACTAGTGCATGGGGAATAGGGAAACTTAGGGAGAAAATCAGAGAGGAGAAAGTAGTTTTTAGCACTGGAATGTGAAGTCTATATAATATATCTTACTTGTATTAGCTGGAATTAGTAAGCCAAGCTAACAAATAAAATGGCACTAACCAAGCGTGATGAGATATGCAAGGTCAGGGCAACTGGACAAGCTATAAAATATATATAATTTATGTGCACAGTGAAGTGACTGATATTTCTTCCCCAAAGAATTTAATGTCTGTATCCGCTAGTTCAGACTGGCTTAATGTTCACAGAAGTAATAAAACATTAGATTAAAGTCATTAAAAGGGATATAAGATTATATATGCTGAAAAAGAGCTGGATTCATACAGCAGAACCATCCACACTAAGTAGTGAAATGCAATGTAACAAAAGAAGGAAATCAGGTTTACAGTTCTCAAAAGAAAGGCATGGAAAGATCTGTCCTCCTTGCAATAACTAATCCACTTGCTGATTCATGTAAGACTGAAAGAAAGTCATAACATGTGACCATACAATCACTTTGGGCTAAAACTAGGCAAACTCCCACAGAGCTGAGAATAATTTATAAACAGACGTACAGAGACATTTTTCGTGGCTAGCAAGTTGTTTATGAGTCAGATCTGGGCCAAAGACTGTTGAGGTTTTATGATTCAATGTTCCATTATCTTCCAGTGCAAACAAGCTGAAATGACACATAACTGTGAAATCTCAGCTATAGCTAAATAGTTGATAGGAAGCCTAAATCCCACTTTTTAAAGCTTACCTTGTCTTCTGTGTAGCAAACATTTGGTGCACTGTTAATGTCAAGCTTCAAAACTGGACATGCAAGTATGATTTGTGCTATTAAAAATTTAGGTAACACTAATCAAGCTGAAATTCTTAAACATCCACAAAGGATGTTTTTTTTTTTAATTATTATTATTAATGTTGTTATTTGATAGACAGAACATTTTTCCTGGGGGAACATCTTCACTTTGAGTGTACATTAACATAATTTGTTAAGATATTCACTGCAGTCTAGGAAATTGGATCAAGTGTTTGTGCATAGACCTTTATTCATGTAAAAAAAAAAAAAAAAAAGCATACTCTTCATATCTTGTTTTTACTTTGTTTTTAAACTTCATAGTTTTCCAATTCCTGCTTTCAACTTCCTTGTTTTCCACATTTATTTGTGTTTTTTATACATTCATCAAAAGCTGTGTGTCATCTTTCACAGTAAATAAATTGTCTATCTTCATATGACAGTTTATGTCTCATTGTTGTGGAGCACTAAGCAACAGACATGTTGCATTAGGACTTGTTCACAGCCTGCCAAAAATCTCAGGACATCACAAGGCAAATATTTGTGATGAAAGGAAAATAAAGAAATAAATAATTTAATTAATTAATTAATCTGGCCATATACTAAAACTGTAAAGTTGGCTGTACATTGAAGATATTTGCAAAAAAATAATTTAGAGACATCCATAGCAAAGAAACTCCAAGATGAGATCTCATGTTAATCTCTTCTTTGTCTTCCAGACAGAAAGGAGCCATCTTTGAGACTTGAATGAGACTGTTTTTGCATCTTCTCAAAGGTGTCTCAAATGTGGCTCATTACTTTTAAATCTCAAAGATAGTTCATATTTGTCTAGTGTGCGACTCACATACATGTATGCAGAAATAAGCCGTCTTTGAGACTTGAATGAGATTTTAGCCATTTTCTCAATCTTCTCAAATATGTCTCATTATCTCTAAATCTCAGAGATAGTTCATATTTGTCTTGTGTCTGACTAACATATTTTTTGTTTCCCCAAAGCAGTGGTTCCCACACATAAAGTACTGTATACAGTACTTGTAAACTGTGCATTTGGATTTTCTAATATGTTCTGATATGATCCTTTTTTTTTTTTTTTGCTTAGCCATGTGTGTATAGTTAATTAAAATGAAATTAAATTTAGTTGTGTTAAAATGAGATAATGTTTGTGTTCAATGTTTTCTGTATACACTTATCATTTAAGACCAAACCTATTTTTGATTATACATGTATGAATAAATGTTCAACAAGGAGTCAAAATGTAAGTTAAAACCACAGAGTCTATGGTAAAAAAACAAACAAAAAAAACATGTGGTATACTTGTAGGTAGTTTAGCATGTGGATTAGCATATCTAGGTAACTAACAATTGTGAGGTTGAAAGTTTTTTTTTTTTAATAGTAAAAATCAGTCAGCTGGATACAGTATTATTATTAGGCAAGTTAACCATTGTGGTTTGACATATTAAGTTACTTTTTACCTTTTTTTTAAATAGTAAGTTAATGTTACTGCATGATCAGTTTTTGAAAAACCGTCATTTTATTATAGCGTGTTCAGGGTTTAACAGTAGTTTCCAGAACATGCAAGTTTAGAGACAGCGGTAAATTATATTCTATAAATAAAGACCAATCCAGTAAAACCTCAGAGTAACGCGGTTTCGCAAGACGGCACTAACGACGAGCAAAGATTTTTAATACATTTTGACTTGAAAAACAAGAAAGTCTTGGTTTACGAGTATCATGTATCTTGCATGTGCTTCTTGTTTTGACGGCGAGTGTCACATGATCACAACTGAGCCAATTCTTTTTCTTGCTCTTGCGCTGCGGAATTGTGAATCATCGTCTCCCCTGCTGGGTCTTAGTGCGCATCTCTTACTGGTATAATCAACATCCATGCACGCGTGTACTGTTTACTATAACACTGTGACCACGTGTGTGCTTCAACTGACTTTGGACAAACTTGTTGGACATCCACCACAAGATAAGACTGATGAGACGGTGAGAGATGGGCATTGGCCCGTTCTTGTAGCCCTTACATACAGCAAGCAACCAATTTTCCTTTAAAAATTTTCATCTCCTTTTTAACCGATTCTTTTCACTGGATCATTGTCACAATGCTGTGGTCCTTGTGTAACTTCTGTATAAATCATACTTTGAGTTGAGCAGTGTTACACTTAATATCTTTGTCAGGTTGGGTAACATTTTGTATCATTTAGTGTCTTGATTTGCCAGATTTTGCTGGTGTCTGTTATATTGTGTGAAATTTTTACAAATGTTTCTTAAAAGTATGTCTCACTTTGTGTCTCAGTTATGTCTCTTTGTTTCTCCTAAGTGGGGTTTAGGAGAAAAAGAAAAGACAAAAAAAAACTGTAGTAATTCAAGCTTTTAATGAGACAGCTCAATGTAGTCCAAGTCCAATGTAAGACAAGAAAAAGCTCATTCTGAGCAACAAAATTTTGCTATGGTGACGTAAGATGAGTAATAGAACACATCAAGATGTTTTTTGA
Source organism: Channallabes apus (assembly GCA_030522415.1). Classification (NCBI taxonomy): domain Eukaryota; kingdom Metazoa; phylum Chordata; class Actinopteri; order Siluriformes; family Clariidae; genus Channallabes; species Channallabes apus. Next base: position 12,941,421 of record CM060119.1, read on the forward strand.
AATGTTTGTCTGTCTGTCTGTTTGTTTATGGATACATCATGTAAAAAATACTGAACAAATTTTTAAAAGGGGTTTCAAAGGATTAATTTGACCGAGGTTGCATTCAAAATATTCTTTAGTACATTGCAATCGGCCCACAGAAATTCAACAGATGCCACTGTACAGTTTTTAATACCCGCTTATAAGTGTGCAGTTAAAACCTACTTAAAATATATATTTCACACCTTTTATGTATCTGTCTATCTAGCGTGTGCTTTTGAGAGAGGCAAAAGTTAAAAAAGCACACAAAAAAAAAGGAAATTACTACATCCAGAACTAATGGCACTGTGTCATACAATATAGCAAAAAGACATAATGTGTTGTGTCCTCTTTGGTATAAGTAAAGAATGCAATAAAGAGAACTATCTCTGAAAGCCAATGATTTTAGCATTGTCTGTAAATCTCAACATTTTAGACACTCACCCTCAAATATACTGTACTGTATAATACAACATTTCCAAGACTTTAAATGTCACAAATAATAAGTTAGCCTTTCACCAGGGAAGCAATGCACTGACCTGAAACATGGAATAAAACAGAAAGGAAGCGTGTGTTAGAATGCTTTTAGAAATGATAAGACCTGGAAATTGCTGTTTTGAAAGAGAGAGAGAGAGAGAGAGAGAGGACAGCAGAAAAATATAAGACGTCTGTCTTCAGGCATGGCTGAATCAATGAAAGATAGCAAGTTTGCTCATGGAAATGAAGCTCTAAGCCAGCAGGGCGGCTAGGATCTCTGACTAACTGACCGTGAAGCATTGTGAGCATTGAACTCACGTGTTTGGGCGCGCGCACACACACACACACACATACACACACAGCAAGAGAAAGAAAAAACGATACCCAAATGGAGGTCGGCCATTCACCACTGGGCTATTAGTCATACACACCGCAGTGAATATTGCATTGGTCGAGATCTATCGTAGTTAAACAAAGCTTAAGAAATCTGGACACTGGCTGGATAGCTTTCAAAAGAAAAAACACCACTGAACATTTTGAGGATGAAACAGAAAAAGAAAGTGAGAGAAATCTCATATGACTTAAATGTACTGTGCCAAAACAATTTAAGTTATACAGTGGTGTGAAAAACTATTTGCCCCCTTCCTGATTTCTTATTCTTTTGCATGTTTGTCACACTTAAATGTTTCTGCTCATCAAAAACCGTTAACTACTAGTCAAAGATAACATAATTGAACACAAAATGCAGTTTTTAAATGAAGGTTTACGTTATTAAGGGAGAAAAAAAACTCCAAATCTACATGGCCCTGTGTGAAAAAGTGATTGCCCCCCTTGTTAAAAAATAACTTAACTGTGGTTTATCACACCTGAGTTCAATTTCTGTAGTCACCCCCAGGCCAGATTATTGCCACACCTGTTTCAATCAAGAAATCACTTAAATAGGAGCTACCTGACACAGAGAAGTAGACCAAAAGCACCTCAAAAGCTAGACGGCATGTCAAGATCCAAAGAAATTCAGGAACAAATGAGAACAAAAGTAATTGAGATCTATCAGTCTGGTAAAGGTTATAAAGCCATTTCTAAAGCTTTGGGACTCCAGCGAACCACAGTGAGAGCCATTATCCACAAATGGCAAAAACATGGAGCAGTGGTGAACCTTCCCAGGAGTGGCCGGCTGACCAAAATTACCCCAAGAGCGCAGAGACAACTCATCCGAGAGGCCACAAAAGACCCCAGGACAACATCTAAAGAACTGCAGGCCTCACTTGCCTCAATTAAGGTCAGTGTTCACGACTCCACCATAAGAAAGAGACTGGGCAAAAACGGCCTGCATGGCAGATTTCCAAGGCGCAAACCACTTTTAAGGAAAAAGAACATTAAGGCTCGTCTCAATTTTGCTAAAAAGCATCTCAATGATTGCCAAGACTTTTGGGAAAATACCTTGTGGACCGACTAGACAAAAGTTTAACTTTTTGGAAGGTGCGTGTCCCGTTACATCTGGCGTAAAAGTAACACAGCATTTCAGAAAAAGAACATCATACCAACAGTAAAATATAGTGGTGGTAGTGTGATGGTCTGGGGTTGTTTTGCTGCTTCAGGGCCTGGAAGGCTTGCTGTGATAGATGGAACCATGAATTCTACTGTCTACCAAAAAATCATGAAGGAGAATATCCGGCCATCTGTTCGTCAACTCAAGCTGAAGCGATCTTGTGTGCTGCAGCAGGACAATGACCCAAAACACACCAGCAAATCCACCTCTGAATGGCTGAAGAAAAACAAAATGAAGACTTTGGAGTGGCCTAGTCAAAGTCCTGACCTGAATCCTATTGAGATGTTGTGGCATGACCTTAAAAAGGCGGTTCATTCAAGATTCAAGATTCAAGATTCAAAGAACTTTATTAATCCCAAAGGGAAATTGCTTATGCTCGGTTACAGGTGCTCACAGTTGTTAACTAAGGAAGGTGGGAAAAAAAAAAAAAAAAAAAAAAAAAAAAAAAATGGGTAAGTATTAGTGTCCTGTTGTATACCAGTCCGTGAAAAAATCCACATACATGTGTGTATGAGTTACAGCGAAGAGTTGTAAAGTTTTATGGCCGTTGGGAGAAAGGATTTCCTGTGACGCTCAGTGGAACACTTGATAGTAATCAGTCTCTGGCTGAAACTGCTCCTCTGTTCAGCCAAAACACTGTATAGCGGGTGAGAAGGATTGTTCACAATGGATTGTACTTTGGACAGAATCCTCCTCTTTGCTACTACATCCACCGAGTCAAGCTCCATGCCTAGCACAGATCCGGCCTTTTTAATTGACTTGTCCAGTTTGTTCTTATCAGACACCTTAATGTTACCACCCCAACAGACCACAGCGTAAAAAATGACACTCGCCACAACGGTCTCATAGAACATCTGTAGAATGGTATTACAGACGTTAAAAGACCTGAGCCTTCGAAGAAAGTACAATCGACTCTGACCTTTCTTGTAGAGTGCCGTTGTGTTGAGTGACCAGTCAAGTTTGTTGTCCAGATAAACTCCCAGATATTTGTAATCGGAGACAATGTCCACTATCTCCCCCTTGACAGATATAGGAGTCACAGGGGTCTTGTTTCTCCTAAAGTCTACCACCATCTCCTTTGTTTTCCTGATGTTGAGTTGTAGGTGATTACGCTCACACCAGGAAACGAAGTCATCCACAACAGACTGGTACTCCGAGGTGTCACCCTCCTCTATACACCCAACAACCACAGAGTCGTCAGAGAACTTCTGCAGGTGGCATGACTCTGAGTTATATCTAAAGTCAGATGTATAGAGGGTGAAAAGAAACGGAGACAGTACCGTCCCCTGGGGAGCTCCAGTGCTGCAGATCAAAGTCTCTGACACACAGTTCTTTAGTCGGACATACTGGGGGCGACAGGTCAGGTAGTCCATGATCCAGGAAACCAAGCGGGTGTCAATGTTTATGTTCCTTAATTTCTCCCCCAGTACTGCTGGTTGGATGGTGTTGAAGGCACTGGAGAAGTCAAAGAACATCATCCTTACGGAGGTCCTAGGCTTGTCAAGGTGAGAGTAGGTGCGATGTAGCAGGTGTATTATGGCGTCATCAACACCCATGAACGGCTGATAGGCAAACTGAAGAGGGTCCAGAGAGGACTTCACCAGGGGACGAAGTGTATCCAGGATCAGTCTCTCAAACACCTTCATAATATGCGATGTTAAAGCCACCGGCCTGTAGTCGTTCTGGGCACAGGGACGTGGTGTTTTGGGTACCGGCACAATGCATGATGTTTTCCACAGTGCAGGGACTTTCTGAAGAGACAGACTCAGGCTAAAGAGGTACTGGAGGACACCACATAGTTGGGGAGCACAGGATTTCAGGACTCTCGGATTGATCTTATCCGGACCTACAGCTTTTGTAGGGCTGATCTTACTCAGGCCATGTTTAACCTGATCCACTGAGATGTTGATTGCTGGGAGTGCAGGAGTAGTGACTGTGACTGTTCTCTGTGTAGGGGAGGACATAGGAGCAGGAATGTGTGGATTTGGGTTGAAGTCGGGGGGAGTGTGAGACATAGGGACATCAAATCTATTGAAGAAAGTGTTGAGGTCGTTTGCACGTTCCCTATTCCCCTCAATAGCCTGGCCGCTTGTCTTATAGCCAGTGATACTCCTCATGCCCCTCCACACCTCTCTCGTGTTGTTTTGCTTCAGCCTTTGTTCTAGTTTTCATGCTAGAAAACCCTCAAATAAAGCTGAATTACAACAATTCTGCAAAGATGAGTGGGCCAAAATTCCTCCAGAGCGCTGTAAAAGACTCGTTGCAAGTTATCGCAAACGCTTGATTGCAGTTATTGCTGCTAAGGGTGGCCCAACCAGTTATTAGGTTCAGGGGGCAATTACTTTTTCACACAGGGCCATGTAGGTTTGGATTTTTTTTCTCCCTAAATAATAAAACCCCTCATTTAAAAACTGCATTTTGTGTTCACTTGTGTTATCTTTGACTAATAGTTAAATGTGTTTGATGATCAGAAACATTTTGTGTGACAAACATGCAAAAGAATAAGAAATCATGAGGGGGGCAAATAGTTTTTCACACCACTGTATATACCCCTCTCTTTATGGCTATTTTCAGTCTCTCAGAATCTAAACTATAAGTGTTTATATTTAATTCGATTTAACTTCAGTCTTTATACTTACACATACTCACTCACTCATTGCCTATACTGTTTTATCCTGTATTCAGGGTTGGGGGAGCCTGGAGCCTATCCCTGGAGACTTAGGGCTAATCCATCGCAGGGCACCCACACACATTCACACAGTACGGACAGTTTAGCAATGCCAATTAGCCTAATCTGCATCTTTTTGGACAGTAGGAAGAAACTGGAGTACTCAGAGGAAACCCACCAAACACGGGGAGAACATGCAACCTCCATGCACACAGAGACGAGAATTAAGCCTGGCCGGGAATTGAACCCGGACCCTGGAGGTGCAAGGCGACAGTGCTAACCACTACACCACTGTGCCGCCCACTTATACAGTACATACTTATTATGGAAATTTAAGTTCACACTCACAACTGATTCTATTTTCAGGTGGGGTTTTCCCTCCAAAATGTGGATCGAGTTGCATTCCTTCATGCGTCACTTTTGTGAATGCAGGTTTGATAAATAGTAGGCACAAATTGAACACACGCTTTCCTTAACTTGCAACACTGAGAGCAGACAGCTTCCACACCAGATACAGACTGCACCATGTCTTGGAGAAAATGAGGCCCAGATTACTATTTACGAGTGGTCCAAGTATCAGTTCTCAAAAAAAGATTGTTCTGAATAATGTACTGAATAAATAGCCATGTTTAGAACAGTGAATGAAATCATGAATACACTTCATATAAAATGGAACACAGTCCTTCACAGTGGAAATTCATGTGTTATATCTGCATCAATGTTTTACAGCTTTGTAATCAATTAATATCATATTAGATACAGTACTTATTTGCCAATAAGTATATCTTTGTGAACAAGGGAGAATTTCAGAACTTACTGTACATCAGATCCTTAAACAAACTGTATAAATGTTTGAGTGTGTGTGTGTGTGTGAGATGAGAATATTGCACTATTTAGATATGCTACACATACAAGGTTGACTGTATTATTAGTATTTCCTTTTTTATTCACACTAATACTACAGTTTGCTGCAGCTACCTGTGCTTCCATGCACATGTGTATTCAGCTTACTGTGGTTTATCCTTGTCAGTCACAAACCTCTCAGAAAAGGAAATTGTACATAAACTATGAAGTCTTTTGCTGTAGCTATTTCCCACTTGTCTTTTATACACAAACATAATTGCTTATAAATTTGATCTAGGAAATCACATATTCAAACTCCCGGGTGGTTTCTGAGGATGTCAATAAGCATCCTGCAAAATAATATTTGTAACTACATCATAAACCATTTAGTCAGAAGTATGTGCAAATCTGTACAGTATGTTTAGTCTTCTGTACCAAAAAACTAGGTACTGAAAAATCTTTTTTTGACTTATGCTATACAGTTTTGGTAGATCTTAGATTTAAATACTGAGATATTCTGTAATGCCATTATCATCAGAGGACTTCCCATCCATACTAGCATGTTTTACACATTTATTTTATAACTGCGCATAGACTTTAGAAAGAAAACAACATCTTTTTGCTGGGCAAGAGTTCATTTTGTAGCAGAGAGCATTAAGGGATTTGTCCAAAGGGCTTAACTGTGGGTACTTGTCTCTCAGATCAATAGCGGAGAGCTTTAACCACAGAACCATGACTGTCCCGATATACACAGATAAACTATAAGATTACAAAGAAAAACTTAATATCTAGTACTGTGTAGATTCCCCTTGTGCCACCTGGGCAACTCTGACTCTTCGGGGAAATACTTCACAGGGCCTCTGGGGATTTGTTGTGGTGTCCCCCTCCAGAAAGTTGACAATAGATCCTTTGGGTGCTGTGGGTTATGGGGTGGGGCCTTATTTGTCCGCCTCATTTTGTGAGTACTCATTTGGATCTGGGGAGTGTGGATGCCAGGACTGCGATGCACCGGGTGATCTGGTTTCTTTCAATCATTGCCGGACCATATTTCAGTGTCTTGTGCTGCTTTCACTTTTCTGCAGGATCAGACCAGAAGGGCAACCGTTGGTCTTCTTGTGTATGGGTGAGCCTTGGGTGCTCATGATCCTGTCACCAGTTTACTGGTATATCATTGATAATAAGTGTTATTCTGTTATTGTTTTTTGGAGTTAATGTTATGGCTACTTGGTGTACTGTATACAAATTTTCTTTTGATTAAAATATGCTTATCATATCATTTACGAAAGGTGAAAAAATGGTTAAAATATTCCTTTTATTCCTATCCATCTAATGTATTATAAATTAATTTGTTAAAAACTAATCACAATAGAGGCGGCACGGTGGTGTAGTGGTTAGCACTGTCACCTTGCACCTCCAGGGTCCGGGTTCGATTCCCGGCCAGGCTCGATTCCCGTCTCTGTGTGCATGGAGTTTGCATGTTCTCCCCGTGCTTGGTGGGTTTCCTCCGGGTACTCCGGTTTCCTCCCACAGTCCAAAGACATGCAGACTAGGCTAATTGGCGTTCCCAAATTGACCATAGTGTGTGTGTGTGTGTGTGTGCTCTGCGATGGGTTGGCACGCTGTCCAGGGTGTACACTGCCTCATGCCCAGAGTCTCCCCTGCCTCATTCACAGAGTCTCCTGGGATAGGCTCCACGTCCCGCGACCCTAAATACAGGATAAAGCGGTATAGAAGATGAATGAATGAATGAATGAATAATCACAATAGAGAAATTAACCAAACCAACCTCGACTACTGTGTCCTAAAATTAATAATTGATGCCAAACATTAAGCTTTCTAAAACTCGCTTCAAGGCCTCAAACATCATGTTCACATTTGATGTTTTCAAGACAATCTCTTTTCTTTATCATCAGTCTAGAAGACTTGAAGTTCCTCAGATATGATTCCACAGACAGATATTTGTTCAAAACTGGCAGTTCTAAGCAGCGTGTGGGTTGGTGTAATTTTGTTTCTTTGTCCTTGATGCTTTTAACTTCCCAATCTAGCCTGGAACAATGCAGTTATTGCAGTTGCTTAGACATTATGAGTCAATCTAGGGCTCTGGAGGATACTCTTGTAGCTTTCTAGGACACAATAATGCAATTTATGAATCTGATATGCTGCACTTGTGCCTCTGTATGTGACTGTGTACACAGACTCGTGTTTGTATTAACTCTAATATTGACTATGTTGGACATTTGTACAGTATATGTGATAACCAGCAACTAAATGGGTCATTCGCAAATGGTTAGTTTTAATGTGATCAACAGGAGAGACCGTATATTATACCTATACATGGTTTCCTATTTACTGTACTGTTCCTATTTTACAGTATTTAACTGTAACAGTAGAATTGTTGCTGGATCAGTAGTAGTTTAGTCAGTCAATATTTAGGGCAGTGGTGGCTCAATCGGTTAAGGCTGTGGGTTACTGAGTTACTGATCGGAAGGTCGGGGGTTCGAACCCCAGCATCGGCAAGTTGCCACTGTTGAGCCCTTGAGCAAGGCCCTTAACCCTATTTGCTCCAGGGGCGCTGTAAGCTGGCTGACCCTGCGCTCTGACCCCAGTTTCCTAATTGGGATATGCGAAGAAGAAATTTCGTTGTGCTGTAAAAAAAAGTACATGTGACAATAATTGAATATTCTTCTTCTTTAGTGTCCAAGGATTGCGGTGGTGGTGGCTCAGTGTGTTGAGGCTCTGAGTTACCGAATGGTAAGCCAGCGGTTTGAACCTCAGCTCTGCCAGGTCGACGCGGTTGAGCACTTGAGCAGGACCTTTAATCCCTGCATGCTCCAGTGCGTTGTATAATGGCTGACCCTGCACTCAAAAAAAAAAAAAAGCTAGGATATGCAAAAAATCTACAATAATGTAAGAAATTCAGCTGTATAGTATTGTATATGTAAAATAATGTGATACAATATAAAGCCTGAAATTAACTTATAATAAAACAATTTGAAGTATCACTTTAACCCTAGGGTAGAAAAGAAGAAATATATGTTCTCTAGTTACAGTTACTCTCTAATTACTTCAGTCCATGGTTTACTGGAAAGGTATTTTAAATATAATTAATTTGCAGTACATTCACTTGAGCCTTGGGTCTTATAAATAAAATATTCAACTGTGGTACATTTTTTTTTACAGAGTACAGAAAATAATAATGAATTTAACAAAAACAAACAAAAAAAGAATCAACAGTTTTCTATTCAAACCTATACAAACTTGAAAGCTTTGTCTATGTCTAAGACAGGATAGCATCCTTGGTCCAATTTATCAGGTATCTTACATTTTAAATGCTTCCAATGAAACAGTGTAAAAATGATACTCAAATTACAGTATGTAGTTCACAACTATTTGAGATTTCAGGATTTCACTATCGGTACTGATACCATTTAGGATGAAATGCAAGGTAGCTGTGGTAGTAAGAATTAGCAGGAGTTAGAAAGCCAACTAATGTTTTGCTTTTTCATTATAATAAAAGAGCTGCTTGTTTACATGCAGTGTTGGTTCCCAAGAACCTGCTGATCACAGTTAAATATTCAGATTTTTTTTCTTTTTTTTTCTTGTATGTGGTGTCTCCTCATTGCTGAAAGTCATTAATTGCCAGTTGCACTGTTAGGCTGCTGAGAGCTTTATCAGAGGAGAATGAGAGAGGCCAGAAAAGGAGGAGTGCGTTGGTCTGCTGCTGCTGCAGAGAGGCAGATCAGTGGCCTTGAGAACTGCAATAGTTGCTCCTCCTTTCTTTGTTATACATTTTATTGAAATTAAATGTTTTTATTTATTTTCTTTCTTCATTTTCTTACGTCATATTCTTTCTGTCAATACACCCTTGTGTATCTGTCTTTCCACTATTCTCTAATTTTATACCTCTTCTGTTCTTTCTTTCAGCCTCTTATCTGGGGAATATTTACCATTCCTGTCTGTAAAACTACTTACTTTTGTCTCTTTCTCTCTGTCTCTCCTGTTCTCCCTCTCTCTATCTTTTTTATGCTGATAAATGAAGTGTATTAAACTGTTGCTGCTTGAAGGCAGAAAGCTGTCATGTTGGGTTCAGTGCTCTTCAGCAAGATTCAGGCAACATGAGCTGCACATACTGTACACCCACCCACCCACACATACACTCAGTCTGCAGCATTTCTCTGTCGGAGCCTAAGGTACCAAAGATAGAAAGAGAGGAGATGAGGACAAAGAAAAGTCAAGAGAAGAAGAAGACAAAGGAAAATATAGAGGTGACAGAAGAGAGGAAATGAGGGGAAACATGGTGGGATGGAGAACATGGTAGGATGACAAGAGTAAATAGAGAGGCGTGGCAAAGAGGACAAACAAAACTAGGGAAAAGAGAAAATAAGGACAGGCGGACAGGGGAAGGACAAAAAGAACTAGGGGGTTGAGAAAAAAAGAGAAGAGAACCAATGGAGCATGGGAAATAAATGTGGAAAGGAAAAGAGTAAAAATTTAAATAGGTACTGTAATACAGTAGGTAAGTTATAACAAAGAAAATTAGGGAAAGCTGGAGGACAATGATAACTTTGTAACTAGAATGAAAGATAAGGGAAATTGGGGAAAAAGGAGGACAGAAAGGAAGTACTGTAGTCAGAGGAAGATATGGAATATGGAATGTGGTAAGAAGTGGATCAAAATAAAAACGAAGAAAGGAAGGAGCAATGAAACGGGAGAAGATTATAGCAGGAAGGTGAGAGAAGGACAACAGGAAATGGGAAAAGGAGAGGACAAACAGAAGAGTCAGGATTGAGGATATAATTAACCAGGAAGGAGATTCACTGGTAACTTGAGAGGAGAAAGTAGAGGAAGTTAAAAAGGACAAAATGAACTAGGAAATAAATATGCATTGAACCATGAAAGAAAGTGTGACATAACCAGGGAGAGGAGGAGGACAAGAGAGACAGAGGTGCTGTAGCTGTTCCTCCCACATCCATTAGGGGTCATTAATGGTGCCTGCTCTCTCTCTCTCTCTCTCTCTCTCTCTCTCTCTCTCTCACACACACACACACACACACACACACACACACACACACACACACACACACACACACACACACTCATACACACATACAGATGCGTTTAAACAGCACATCTGCAAATAAAAGTCATGCTCTTATCATTGGCCTAGTCCACATTTATACACAATGCAGCCACAGATGGACATCTATAGCAGTTGATATTAATTTGGTGCAACATGAAACTATAATAAATGGATATTTATTGCTTAAACGCACTTTTTTGTTATCCAAATAATACTGGATTAGGAACCAAAACAGAGATTTTACATAACAATGGCTAAGATAAGGCTAGGTTAAAATAGATATATTTATCCTTAAATATCTGTAACAGAGGACGTCTTCCCACCAGCGGATGGCACGCTTCTAACATGACCCATGCCAAACATTTCCAGTTCACTTCCTGACTCCTCGGTATACAGTATAAGCACACCAAGATCATTAATTCCTTGTGAAGTCTTGCCAGACATTGCAGTTTTGTGCTGTGCTTTCACGCCTTGTAAAAAAGCCCTTGCACATGGATCCTTGCTCTGAGTCTGATTTGCTACAACCTCATTAGCGTTGCACTAATGAATATCAACAGGTTGATATTGGCCAGAATAAAATTTGACATATTTCCTCATTCCACTGAGGATTTTGTTTTAACATGCTTTTTAAATTCAGCAGAGCATCATTTTGGCTATTATGTATAAAAATGTTGCAACAATGTATAACAATGTCTCCTTGTGCCAAACCTATTAACACATTTTAAAACCACAAACTCATCTGTGCAAATGGCCATGTTAAAGTTAAATCAAACCCCAGAAAACCTATTTCTTTTTTATTAAAAACTTTACCATCATATGATGTACACAAGAAGTAATTTATATACTCTGTGAATGAAAATTTTTTCGTAATTCTAAAGTAAAATACTGTATAAATGCTACAGAATAAAACCATATTTCACTAAACTTGGGATAACCGAAGAATTTACAGTGAAAAACTGTAATTAGTTTTACAGAGTAAGACCTTAAATTTAACAGTTAAAAACATATGAAAATATGGTTTATTGCAGTAAAATTTATGATATACTGTATTTATAAAATGGAAACTCTCAGAGAAGGTATACCAGAAGTTACCAATATCATGAAGCATCAGTTTATAGTTTACTAAACCTTTGCTGATAGAGTTTAAAAATCAGAAAAAAATCTGCTCTGTAAAAAAAACTTTAAAATTTTATGGTAAAAAACTGGCAGCTGTGATTGACAGAAATGTACCATAAAAAATAGGGTAGCAACAGTATGGGTTGTACAGGACTGCACTCATTATACTGTATATTTTACGGATTTTATTATTTTTTTCTACGGTTTACAAATAAACCGTAAATTTAACGGTAAAAAACTGGCAGCTGGGGTTGCCAGAAATGTACCATAAAAAATTCGGTAGCAACACTATTGTTTGTACGGGATTGCACTCATTATACTGTATCTTTTACGGATATTAATAGTTTTTTCTACGGTTTATAGCCGTCAAATTTACATTAACCAAGGACGTCAAATTTGTGAATGAAATTCCGCACTTTGATGACTGTAGCAAGGACAGCCGCTAGCACGTGCCACTTTGCCCGCCGCCGCCACCGCCATACTTAGATTGTCTGCCCCAAAAAATGTCCACCCTGACATTTGTATATTTCTTTTTGAGAATTTAAATATTGTTTTGCTGTCTTTATTAAAAAATACATGGGGCCATGATGATGTCCGAGTCTTGAATAACTTTTGATGGGTTTTGATGATTTGATTTAGGTTTGTATTCATCAGTTAGTATAAAAGTATTCTTAATAGTTTCTTAACAGTAAAATCTGAATGCTTAGCAATGTAACTTCTATCTCTTTTAGCTCCCAGCTAGTGTGATAAAATGATGCTTTCACAGAATTGCTGAATGAATTCACTGTGGTTATTCATAATAAAACAAATATTCCAACAATGACAGCAATTGTGTAGCGAGCATGGTAGTGTAGTGGTTAGCACTGTCGCCTTCCACCACCAGGGTCTGGGTTTGATTCCTGGCCAGGCTCGATTCCTGTCTCTGTGTGCGTGTAGTTTGTATGTTCTCCCCATGCTTGGTGGGTTTCCTCCAGGTACTAGTCACCTCCCCCCCCACACTATATACAGGATAAAGTTGTATATGATGGGTGAGAGTGTGTGTGTACTGAGCTGTAAAAAAGATGGAAATAAACCATTATTATTATAACATAAATCTTTAAATTAGACAGTTCTGAGCTGTAAAAAACATGGTTATGATCCGTATTTGTTACAATGTAAACCCTGGAATTTGACGGGAATAAACGTTTTTTATAACAACATAAACATGTTAATTAGACAGGTTATAAACCGTAAAAAAAATAAAATAAAAATCTGTAAAAAATGTTACGGTAAACTCCTGGCAACCACAGTTGCCATTTTTTACCGTAAAATTTACGGTTTATTTTTTTTCACAGTGCAATAACGGTGCTACCGTATTTTTTACGGTAGAATTCTGGCAACCACAGCTGCCGTTTTTTTACCGTAAAATTTACTATTTATTTTTTACAGTGTACATTAAAAACAATAGGCAGACTGGCTCTTTTGAAGCAAGGTATGAGGGGTTGCTCAATGCACAGTACTTTAAATACAAAGTGATCATTTTACATAGCGGATTTCTGCAGGACAAATCTCTTCAGATTGGCACAAACCGAACAGGCAAAATCTGAAACACTGATTGGTAAGTAGACAGTTTTGATGTTCCCACTTGGATAAGAGTGTTGACCAAGTTCAGGGTGTAAATTGAGTTCATATTATTATGAAAAGTGTTGATCTGCCAAAGCAGATGATTTGGGATGGTAAGGCCACGGATGAAGATAATTACTTAGAAAATAGTTCTATGGAAGCTACAAATCCCTATGGAAAGATTGGCGATAACCAACAAAGTCCTGCCGGTGCTTTGAATTCAAGTAATTAATTTCACTGTTCATTAACTAGCAGATAATCCTTGTGGATGGTACTGTTTTACCACAGTGCCTATTACAGTATTCAAAAAAGGACAGAAAAAGTTTTAAAGTTCACTTACCAGTGATATCATACTGGTATTTCTATTACATTTAGGCATTTGGCAGACGCTCTTATCCAGAGCGACTTACGTTTTTATCTCATTATACATCTGAGCAGTTGAGGGTTAAGGGCCTTGCTCAAGGGCCCAACAGTGGCAACTTGGTGGTTGTGGGGTTTGACTTTGAACCTGGGATCTTCCGAACTGTAGTCCAATGCCTTAACCACTGAGCTACCCCTGGCCCTATTACCCTGTAGGTGAAATGGTGTCCAGCTGTCACATGACACTAAGCCTATTAATGACAATTACAGCTGCTTTCGATTGACTAGAGAATACCACAAATGACCACAGATAGGCTTATGGAAAACATACGGTGGACCTACATCAAACCAATGAGTCATAAAAAGCTGCAGCTCCACCAAAATATTTTCCAATATGCTCAAAAAAATTGTAGCCCATGCCAGCAAGCTGCAAATCACTATGGGTCACCACGACCCACTCCAATAAGCAAGTAATACTGTATGTTCTTACCATATGACTACCCACAGCTCATCTTGATTTGTAGATTTGCAGTAATTTGTAGCAAAAATTTTTTTTAAAGGAACTGGGCTTATTTCACAAACTCCCGAATTCCTAACAGCCTTTACTTAGAGTTTACACTGAAAGTGGTTAGAGAAGGATGGCCAGTATGGTTCATGATGACAAGAAGCTTAGGGTATGTTAAATAACTACCCTTTACACCCTTTCCTTATGGCAAACAGGCACCAGCAGAAAAAAAAAACCCCACATTGGATTCTACTCATCTGAACCATCTTAATCTGGTGTTATATTAGATGTGAATTTAAAATAAAAATCAACTATCATTAGCTCTCCAGGCGTAGGCACATCTGATAAAATTCCTAGAATGCAAAGTGAAGATTTCTTACCAAATATGTGAAAGAATATTACTAGACTTAGAGAGTAAACTGTAAAATAAAATAAATCAAAGAATATTTGTCTTTGTGTTCATAATGACCAACATTTTGCTACATCTTATTTTTTTTTTAGTTTCTTATAGTTATATTATAATATCATGTACTGTGTATTTTTTAACAATCTGTAAATTACCCCCTCCAGTATTGCTAGTAGTAGTAGTAGTAGTAGTAGTAGTAGTATGAGTGTGTATAGATATGGTACAGTAGATACTGTAGATAGATAGATAGATAGATAGATAGATAGATAGATAGATAGATAGATAGATAGATAGATAGATAGATAGGTACTGCTCGGATTAGTATTATATATTTCACAGTTAACAGGAATCACTACTGTATTATTCTTAATCTTTGTTCAAATAATTTGAATCATCCAATTGTAGATTCAGCCTTATTTGCCTAGAGTGGGACTGATGATGCAACACCGCCTGAGCGAATTACTGCAGTATTTCTGAAAAAACACACACACAAACATGTAAGCAAGAGAGAAAGAGACAGAGAACGATAGACAGAGCCTAAGGAGACAAGGAGCTAAGACAAAATATTCCCCATGAGGCCTGACCATGGAATGGTGGAGAGGATGATGTAATAGACAAAGATGCAGATCTATCTCCTTCGCTTGTTTCTACTGTATATCTATTTCATATTTAGACTTAGTTTTGATTTGAGCAGCTCCCTAATGTATATGATGTACTGGTAAAAAAAAAAAAAAAACAGGGTGATCACATGAACACATGAGGCATTGCGGGTTCTGCTGCAGCATTGGTTTGCTCTGTGACTTTGTGTGTATGTGTGTTATCAGTGCGTCATTAAGTCATTAGGAAGACAAAAAGTGCAGTTCATTCTTTTGCTTTTATTGTTCTAGAGATAGAGAGACAGAGGAGCGGCTTTGTTCTGGACTCTAATGGTTATGCTAGAAGAGGACTCACCCTCCTACACACCCTCTCTGCATCTCCATCTCTACTGTGTGTTTTTTTTTTATAACCACACATACACATATCCTCTTAAAACACAGACATTTTCACCACCCACTTAGTCTCTCTCTCTCTCTTTCTCTCTCTTTCTCTCTCTATCTGTCTCTGTCATTTACACACAAACAAGCTCTTTGTCCTCGTCTCTCCTGCTCTCCACCTCAGATAAACACATACAGTAGCCTATTAATTATGTATGAAAAAAAAAATGCCTGTGCAGACACCCTTGTTCCCCTGAACACACCTCAGTTCGCATGGCATTGAATGCTCCAACTATTTAATGAAGCACACATAAACACACATAAATATTTTCCCTGTTGCACTGTGGCATCGTTAAGATTATAGGACATTTATATAAAGATTTGCTTTGAGTGTCAAAATAAAACATAAAAAATGTTACACAATAAAACATTAATGTATGTGGGGTGTACAGTGTGTGTGTGTGTGTGTGTGTGTGTGTGTGTGTGTGTGTGTGTGTGTGTGTGTGTGTGTGTGTGTGTGTGCGCGTGTGTGTGTGTGTTGGTGGGGGAGTATGGGTTTGCAATCCACTTAAAAATAAAAATCAATGGTGGTTTTTATTGTCAGGGTCTCTTTGTCACAATCAGATACATAAAAGGAAAATTGCAGGGGAATTTTGCTTCCATAGTTCGTGTTCACTTGTTCCGATGCGAAGTATAATTGCAAATCAATTGCAAATGTTCTTATTACAGAACATTTCTATCCTGATGGGAGTGGTCTCTTCAAGGATGACGCCATCACCACTCACAAGGCACGAGTGCTAGGTAAAGGGTTTCATTAGGAAAATTATGTACATAAATCATATCTTATGACCTTCACAGTCACAAGATAGTAACCCCTCAAAAAAACACTTCGTCACAAGTCTGTATCTGTCTGCCCATCTATCTACTGGTCTGGCCCGCATGCCCCTTATTTATGCAGACAACAGATGCAGACGGAGCAACATTAATGCTAATTAGATACTGATCTGTCAGGTCAGAATGTGTTGTTTAACTCTAACAGACTGACTGACTCTAACCTACTGCATAAAAAATGACAAGTGTATTATAATGTTCTTGCTTTAACAATACATTATTATATCTATAGTAACAGCTGCACAGGGACATTTATAGTATATATTGCACATAATGTCCACATGATGCCTAATAAAAATATATTATGTAGTTACCACTGTCAGCCGTAACATTATGATCACTGAGAGGTGACCTGAACAACATTGTTCACCATCTATACACCAGCAAACTGGTCACAGGATCATGGGCACACAAGGCTCACCCATGCACAAAGGGACCAAAGACCAGAAATGCCACTGCAGCACAAATCACCAAAAAATTTCAGTGCAGGAAACAATAGAAAAGCCGGCAATCAAATCAAGCACCTATGGGACAAGAAAATCCAATCCACACGCTGCAATCCTCCAATCCACACCATGCAAACCACAGCACCCAAAGGATCTGCTGCAAATGTCCTGGTGCCAGACATCACAGCACACGCCAGAGAAGATCAGAGAGGCACTTCAACTTAAGCAGTAGAGCTGTGAATTATAGGTACAGTAGACTGCAAATTCGATTCAAGTTTTGGCCATTACAACTATTTATATGCTTCAATAGTTTTTTAATTATTGAATAAGGCATTGAATTATTAAAAAAAATGTACAGTAATACATCATTAAATGTATTGTAAAAATATTATTATTATTATTATTATTATTATTATTTAAAAAAGTATTTAATAACCACTAGAGTACATAACTTACAGGATGTTATTGACTCAGACTTTACCAAGATTCATACAAAATACTGATACAATTTTTTATAATGCTCATCTAATAAATGAGCACATCTTAGGATCTAGCATTCAATTTATATGTAAAAAAAATTTATAATAAAAATTGGTCATGTTCCATTTATAAGCCAACTCAACACTGCAGTACTTTTCCCTGCTTGTCATCCTGAAGTGTTTCCACACAGCAAACATGATCTTACATCTGGGCTCAAAAAGCCTCCTTTCATTTTTCTGATTTTGTGTCTACCATGTTTCACATTTCACAATAATCTTGCAAAATGCAAGATTGTTCTACTATTTACAGTGGTGTGAAAAACTATTTCCCCCCTCCTGATTTCTTATTCTTTTGCATGTTTGTCACACAAAATGTTTCTGATCATCAAACACATTTTACTATTAGTCAAAGATAACACAAGTAAACACAAAATGCAGTTCTTAAATGGGGGGTTTTATTATTTAGGGAGGGAAAAAAAATCCAAACCTACATGGCCCTGTGTGAAAAAGTAATTGCCCCCTGAACCTAATAACTGGTTGGGCCACCCTTAGCAGCAATAACTGCAATCAAGTGTTTGCGATAACTTGCAACGAGTCTTTTACAGCGCTCTGGAGGAATTTTGGCCCACTCATCTTTGCAGAATTGTTGTAATTCAGCTTTATTTGAGGTTTTTCTAGCATGAACCGCCTTTTTAAGGTCATGCCACAACATCTCAATAGGATTCAGGTCAGGACTTTGACTAGGCCACTCCAAAGTCTTCATTTTGTTTTTCTTCAGCCATTCAGAGGTGGATTTGCTGGTGAGTTTTGGGTCACTGTCCTGCTGCAGTACCCAAGATCGCTTCAGCTTGAGGTGACGAAAAGATGGCCGGACATTCTCCTTCAGGATTTTTTAGTAGACAGTAGAATTCATGGTTCCATCTATCACAGCAAGCCTTCCAGGTCCTGAAGCAGCAAAACAACCCCAGACAATCACACTACCACCAACATATTTTACTGTTGGTATGATGTTCTTTTTCTGAAATGCTGTGTTACTTTTACGCCAGATGTAACGGGACACGCACCTTCCAAAAAGTTCAACTTTTGTCTCGTCGGTCCACAAGGTATTTTCCCAAAAGTCTTGGCAATCATTGAGATATTTTTTTAGCAAAATTGAGACGAGCGTCAATGTTCTTTTTGCTTAAAAGTGGTTTGCGCCTTGGAAATCTGCCATGCAGGCCGTTTTTGCCCAGTCTCTTTCTTATGGTGGAGTCGTGAACACTGACCTTAATTGAGGCAAGTGAGGCCTGCAGTTCTTTAGATGTTGTCCTGGGGTCTTTTGTGGCCTCTCGGATGAGTTGTCTCTGCGCTCTTGGGGTAATTTTGGTCGGCCGGCCAGTCCTGGGAAGGTTCACCACTGTTTCATGTTTTTGCCATTTGTGGATAATGGCTCTCACTGTGGTTCGCTGGAGTCCCGAAGCTTTAGAAATGGCTTTATAACCTTTACCAGACTGATAGATCTCAATTACTCTTGTTCTCATTTGTTCCTGAATTTCTTTGGATCTTGGCATGATGTCTACCTTTTGAGGTGCTTTTGGTCTACTTCTCTGTGTCAGGTAGCTCCTATTTAAATGATTTCTTGATTGAAACAGGTGTGGCAGTAATCAGGCCTGGGGGTGACTACAGAAATTGAACTCAGGTGTGATAAACCACAGTTAAGTTATTTTTTAACAAGGGGGGCAATCACTTTTTCACACAGGGCCATGTAGATTTGGAGTTTTTTTTTCTCCCTTAATAACGTAAACCTTCATTTAAAAACTGCATTTTGTGTTCAATGATGTTATCTTTGCCTAATAGTTAACGGTTTTTGATGAGCAGAAACATTTAAGTGTGACAAACATGCAAAAGAATAAGAAATCAGGAAGGGGGCAAATAGTTTTTCACACCACTATATGTACTTTTCACCAGACAGAAACAGTTTTGTACTGTTTTAAATTGAAGGCTGACTCAATGGATCAATGAATCAAAAGATGGTAATAAGTTTCTTTATTTAATTGCTTGGCTCATAGCTTATTGGCTAACAGCTTGATCTTGTTTTTTTTTTTTTTTAAACAAAATTGTTGCCAAATTCCTTTAGTGTTCGATATTTAACAAATACTTTGAGGAATAGGCGGCGTGGGGGTGTAGTGGTTAGCACCTCCAGGGTCTGGGTTCGATTCCCCGGCCAGGCTCGATTCCCGTCTCTGTGTACATGGAGTTTGCATGTTCTCCCCGTGCTTGGTGGGTTTCCTCCGGGTACTCAGGTTTCCTCCCACAGTCCAAAGATATGCAGGTTAGGCTAATTGGCGTTCCCAAATTGCCCGTAGTGTGTGATTGGGTGTGTGAGTGTATGTATGTGTGTGTGCCCTGCGATGGATTGGCACCCTGTCCAGGGTGTACCCCGCCTAGTGCCCGAAGTCTCCTGGGATAGTCTCCAGGTCCTCCGCGACCCTGAACACAGGATTAAGCGGTATAGAAAATGAATGAATGAATGAATGAACTTTGGGGAATAATATTGTATTGCATTGATTTTTCTTTTTGTTTCTTATTCTTTACCCATTTTGAGCGTAAATGTATTTTCAGGAAAAGTTTATTCACACTATGCTATTGTACCAACTATCTTTTCCAAAGCCAAAACTTCCAAAAATAAGGAACTGAACAGAGTTGTATCATTGCATGTAGAGTGTGAAGCCCAGTGGGCTCGATGTTGAGCAATACTGAGTGCCATCTCTGTGGTGGGGACAGATGGAAGAGGGTGTATGTGTGTGTATGCTATGAAGGGGAGACAGAAGAATTCTGGGCTTTTGTCCACATCCACTTCCTGGTGCTCATTGGCTAATTAACACAGTCCAGATGATGTCATGGTGCGCTAGCTGAAAGAAGATTAGTAATTTGGCTTTGTGTGCAAAGCAGACATTAGAACACAGTAGAAGTGAAAGCTGTATTTGTTTCATCCATTACATTACATATATTATAGACGACAAAGTGTTCACATACATTTGGACATTTTATGAAATTTGATTCACCTGCCCTTCACTGAAGGAAAAATATTGTACCTCGAAAGTACAATATATTTTAATCTGTGCATTTGTTTTGGGGCAGCACAAGATGTAACAGAAACACTGGTGCTGCCTGTTCCTTCTGCAGAGAAGGAGGTAAAAGTCAAATGTGTGTCTTTTTGATGATTCAGAGAGGTGTAAGAAGTGCTTGGGTGACAGTAAAAAACAAACACACGATGGCATTTATAATACAAATGCTTCCAACTCTGCCAGTTAGAGGGTGTTCCTAGATTAAGGGTGCTAAGGGCCCAGAAATATAATAATACCAAGCTGTTCCTTCTCATACTTTTTCTGAGGTGAAGAGGAAGAGCAGCATGAAACTGTCCCTCAGTAAAGCTTTCCTGAACATACACACTAAAGAGATAAGTCACACACAAAGCTTTCCATGAATAATGCTTTCCTAAACATACTAAAGAGACAAGTAGAATTAAGCTTCTCATATGAGAGTTAAAGAATTGTCAGCAGGCCGAGTGACTGTCCTAAGGGTATTGCCTAGCAACTGGCATTAGTCATATTATATAGTCCTGTTTGGTTGGCCATAGTGCTGCATTACCCATTGCATTACTTTCCCTCATAGGAATGGCTCCTAATGCACCTAGAATGACTTCCCATTTCTTTCTGACTTCCTGGATCAGCACCGGGTCCAGGATATCTGAAAGAAGTCGGAATCGAGTCTGGGTTTGTTAGGACCTATTTCTATGAGGGAGACTGATAACGGTTTGGGTAACGGCATGAGTAATTGGGAGCCACTTCAGAGGTATTGTGAGTCCAGGCTGAAACTCATGGTGAAGGGGCTCTTTCAGTGATGGCGGGTTGGTGATGGGACGGTTAGGTGTTCAGGAGGTCCCAGTGAGATGCACAAGAATGGTTTCAAAAATGAGCCATGGACTCAGAAGGGCCTTAGTGCCCAGCCAGACCTGCTGTCCTGCCCTGAAGGTTGGAGGTATCCACTAATCTTTTGAAGGGCCTGTTCTGTTTTATCCGAAGCTTGCAGAGGATTGGACTGCTGCCGGGATTCCGACCTCCGCCTCCTGCTCTGATGACATGGATGACATGCTCAATGAAAAGTGCAACAACATGTTGTGTGCGTGTTCTATCAATATAAAGTGTTGCACCTATTATGAATGGTTGGAGGAAACCTATTACCTGAGGCACTGTTCCAAGGATGCCAGGAGGACCGTTGCCTCTAAGAGATGATAAGTGAGCACCCGAACCAAATTTGTCAGTTCGAGTTGGGCTGTTTCTTTGTAATGTTTTGGACATAGTATATATTAGGGCTGTCAATATTAACACGTTAACGCATGTGATTAATCTAGAAATTATAACGCATAACTATTTTTTTTAGGCAAAATAATCATATGACCAGTTTTTACCCTAAAGAGATTGCTGCTGCAAGGAATTTACCATTTGAGAGATTTTTGTTAACATTTGTTAAATGTTTAAGATACAGTGAAACCTCGGATTACAGAGTAACATGGTTTACGAGTGTTCCGTAAGACGAGCAAAGATTTTTAATCAATTTTGTTTTGGACAACGAGCATTTTTAGTTTACGAGCACCGAGTATCATGTATCACGCATGCGCTTCTTGTGTTGATGGCGAGCGTCATGTGATCACACCAGAGCCAACGGTTTTTCTCTCTCTTGAGCTGCGGAATTGTGGGTAATCTTCTCCCCTGCTAGGTCTTAGTGCTCGTCTCTTACTGGTATAATCAACATCCTTGCCCGCGTGTACTGTTTACTAGAACACTGCGACCACGTGTGTGTGTGTGAAACTTATTTTATTTTGTGTTTGTAAGTGCGTGTGTACTGCATGCGTGTACCGTTTCTTATAACACACATGTGCGCACGCGAGTAAAGCAAAGAAAATCTCATTAGAAGTTAAAAATCCATTTTCTCTCACCGTCTCTGTTTCAGCCTATGTGAGCCTACAGTATGTGTGTGTGGCGCATAATTTAACACCGTGCCTGGGGGTCAGTTTCTGTGAGGAGCTGTGTTTCTAAACTCGCACGCAAGAGTGTGTGTGTGTGTGTGTGTGTGTGTGTGTGTGTGTGTGTGTGTGTGTGTGTGAAACATTTTCATGACCATTTACATTGGTAGATTCTCACTGAAGGCATCAAAACTATGAATGAACACATGTGGAGTTATGTACAGTACTTAACAAAAAAAGGTGAAATAACTGAAAACATGTTTTATATTCTAGTTTCTTCAAAATAGCCACCCTTTGCTCTGATTACTGCTTTGCACACTCTTGGCATTCTCTCGATGAGCTTCAAGAGGTCGTCACCTGAAATGGTTTCCAACAGTCTCGAAGGAGTTCCAAGAGGCGTTTAGCACTTGTTGGCCCCTTTGCCTTCACTCTGCGGTCCAGCTCACCCCAAACCATCTCGATTGGGTTCAGGTCCGGTGACTGTGGAGACCTTTTTTTGTTAAGTACATACCTCCACATGTGTTCATTCATAGTTTTGATGCATTCAGTGAGAATCTACCAATGTAAATGGTCATGAAAATAAAAAAAATACATTGACAGATAGATGAGAATGTGTGTCCAAACTTTTGGCCTGTACTGTATATGACATGCAGTAATTGCTCTGTTTCGTATGCTTCTTGTAGAGCTATGTAGAATTTATATCCTTTATCCTTATCCTTTTCTTTATCCTTTTAATATCCATTCCTTCCTGGAGGCAGATTCCTCAAGAATGTACATTTAAGTCCACTGATACGTTATATAATATACCTGTATATACATTTTCTTCAAAAACATGATATTATTGCTACATTCATTTTCCAGGATGTCTTGGCTTCTAAATAATGGATAAAAACATTAAAGTTAAGACCACCAACAACAAAATAATGTATCTTAAAACTCCAAATACTACAGAAAATAATATTTTTAAATATCTCAATGTCTTAAGTTCTGTCGTGTTATTTTGTTCATGGCTAACACAAGAACTAACTAGCTCCTATCTGAAAAGTTATACATATACGTTTCTTATGAAAGTGTTCATTGGCTAGTCAGTCTAGGGCAGGGGTCGCCAACCTTAAACACTCAGCGAGCCATTTGGACTCGTTTCCCACAGAAAAGAAAACCCATGGGAGCCGAAAAACCCTCTTCTAAAATGAAGAGAATGCTGCATATATCGTTTTTTTTTTTTTTTACCTTTATGCTATGCTTAAAAAAACTATCATGTGTTGCATTTATGAAATAAGTGAACAGCTACAGGGAAAAAAAACTAAAATTTATTTCAGCATGCAACAAAAACATTTAGAAAAAAAAAAGATGTTGGGTTGAAGGTTACTTTCAAATAAAATACTAAATGTCTATTTGAGTTCTCCTCGTATTTATGAAATAAAAAGCCAAACTTAAATTAGCCACCTGCAGCAAACCAAAAATGCCGTCTGCTTCTGTGTGCCGTCATTCTTTTAACGTGTGTACTGGAGCGTGCAGTCAGCTGTCAACTTGAATAAAACTGAGGCTCGAAAAGCTCAATAAATCTTCTTTTGGCGGGTGTCGCACATCAGAGGTTGTGACGCATATTTTGAGTGACAAAAAATTAAACATGTTTTTTTTTTTTACAAGATCACCATAATCTTCAAATTTAGAATTACATTAAAAACTAACAAACTAAAATAAAATCTCATTTAGTCAGGGGGGATCAAAGGGCCACATGCGGCTCCGGACACCTGGTCTAGGGGAATGGTGAGTCTTGATACGGCTTGTCAAAAGAAGGCAGGAGGTGTGTTTCATAAGGGCTTGTTTCATTTGGGTGTCACTACAAGCTCAGAGCAAAGCATAAGGAATAAAACATATTTATTTATACATTAATTGATGACACTACAGTTTCCTACTGTCCAGCACAATGCAAAGATATCTGGTTTATAGTATGACTCCATACACCCTTGAGCTGATTTCATCTTTTGTACAGCCAGGGGAATGAAAAGCCATGTCTTGTTGGATGGATGGATAGATGGATAGATGAATGGATAGATTCCTTTAATCCCAAAGGAAATTCCAGATGTTAAAGTAATAACATCCGAGCCAAAACATTCCTGTGTGTCAGGTTTCTAAGTCAACCTGTAAATATTTTGTTGATTTAATTTACGCGTAATAAGGTTGACAAGCTCTGTTTAGCTTTTAAACATTTTGCTTTTAAACTGTTGAATTTACAGTGCTGTTCATTGTGCGATGAGCTACATGTGATGGTATGACATTAAAAAATACTTACTAATCTGCATAGAAAACAGAGGACTACAACACAAGGCAGAAATTTTTGTTTTTTGCTTTTGTTTGCCAGGCTACACAGGAATGATTTAAAAAAATAAATAATAAAAAAACCTACACTTAGCAGGAAAACTGCAGATACTGAGATATTACAACACTAGTTTTTTTGACACGCTATTGTGATGTGATCATGTGCATATGTTTTGTGTTTCCCCCAGAATTTGGTTCGGCACCATGTCTTTGTCTTGCAGCTATTGATGTATTCATGCATTAGTTAGGAATTCTTCTTCGGAATTAAGAAAGGATAAATTGCACTTGTATCCGCTTTCACCTCCTTTATCCTGACAGGTCGCAAAACTCTTAAATGGATGCAGCAGGAAAACAGGAGCAGAATTATGATGCCTGTGTGTGATGCGATCCACTTCCCTAGACTGAATTTTTACCAGAGAGATTCATGTTACAATACCAGTGTTATATTAAACATGTTGGTCATGTTATGGTTTGTCATGGTTTTCCCCTCCACCTGACCGCTCTGTCACATCCCTCAGGATCCTCTCACAGTGCCACGGAGCTCACTTCCATGTTTTCCTATGTTTTGTTTCTGCTGCCTCAGACTTTTACATTTGGTTCACGTTATGTCTTCACCCATTTCTATGGAGCGATATCGCGGACAATATTCAAATGCAATTGCAAATTGCATTTGCAATTGCGTTTCCCATATGTGGACGCACAAAGTGTGCCATAATTCAAATGCAATTGCAAACTTTGCATTACCGTTTGCTGATTCGTCTTTGCGAGCGCACACTGACTGCCAAATTTCAAATGAAAAAACAAAGTCCATTTGCATTTGTATTTCCCAGGTCTTACACGTCATGAACCTGTCATATTTAAATAGCAAAATCAATCACCACGTTTGCTTTTTCACTTTCTCTGCGCCGCGCGTCAAGCCGGCCGAAATTCAAACGCAATCGCTAATCCATTTGCAATTGCATTTCCAACACGTTACACAGAAACCTGTCAATCAGCGTCAGGGGCGGGTCTATACTGTGGGGCGGGATTTTAAGGGGAGTGACGTCACTCGCACTCGCCGACCAAGAGGGGGATATTTGAGCAATGGAGGTGAACCGAGATTATCTCATTTGTTTATCAAGAAATAAACACACAAAAATGACAAATCGCATATTTTCTTGCTCCGGAGTGGACAGAGAAGGTTTTACAAATAAAAATATTTTTAGATCTTCTCCTGTTACAGCCTGCTGGAGCTAAATCTTTCAGAAACGCTGCGTACCGGTGTTATGCGCTAAAAAGCCTCCCTGCAACGGATTGCCCCCCCCAACATAACCTCTATCAAATATTATATTACAACATAAATTAATAGGTTTATGATTTACAAATTGCACCAAACGAATTTGATTATAAAATAATCTATATAAAAAAAAAACACATGTAGTATAGGGGGAAATATATTAATTATATATTATTTTCATATACAACCCCTGGCAAAAATTCTGGAATCACCCCTCTCAGAAGATGTTCATTCAAATGTTTAATTGTGTAGAAAAAAAACAAGCACATACATGCCACAAAACTATTTTCACTGAACAATCCAAACTTCTGGCTGTATAAAACACTTTAAAAAAAAAACAAAGAAAGATAACTATAGTCAACGACAACTGTTTTAACAACTCAAACAGAGGAAAAAAATATGGAATCACCAAATAAAAACACTACTTGTACTTTGTTGCACCACCTCTGGCTTTTATAACGGCTTGAATTATCTGAGGCATGGATTTAACTAATGTCAAACTGTATACTTCATCCGTCTGTCTCCAGCTTTGTCTTATTGCAGTTTCCAGATCAGCTTTGCAGGTTGGAGCCTTGTCGTGGACCATTTTCTTTAATTTCCACCACAGATTTTCAATTGGATTAAGGTCCGGACTATTTGCAGGCCACGCCATTGACATTATATGTATTTCCTGTAGGAATGTTTTCACAGATTTTGCCCTATGGCACGATGATTTATCATCCTGAAAAATTATGCTACCATCACCAAACATCCTTTCAATTGATGGAATAAGAAAAGTGTCCA
This sequence comes from Channallabes apus, assembly GCA_030522415.1. Lineage (NCBI taxonomy): Eukaryota > Metazoa > Chordata > Actinopteri > Siluriformes > Clariidae > Channallabes > Channallabes apus. The sequence continues at coordinate 12,968,221 of CM060119.1, forward strand.
AAATCTCAACATAAACTTGTGCATTTATAGAAGATGTAACGACTGTCTCCCATACCTTTACCTGACATACAACCCCATATCAATAATGATTGTGGAAATTTGCATGTTTTCTTCAGGCAGTTGTCTTTATAAATGGCACCAAACAAAAGTTCCAGCATCATCACCCTGCGCAATGCAGATTCGTGATTCATCACTGACTCTAACTCTCGTCCAGTCATCCGCAGTCCAAGATTGTCTTTCTTTAGCCCACTGAACCCTTGTTTTTTTTCTGTTTAGATGTTAATGATGGTTTTCTTTTGGCTTTTCTGGTTTTCTTTTCTTTTGCGATTTCTTACTGTCCGGTCACAGACATTGACTCCACTTTCTGCCCATTTGTTCCTCATTTGTTTTGTTGTGCATTTTCTGTTTTCAAGTCATATTGCTTTAAGTTTTCTGTCTTGGCGCTTTGATGTGTTTCTTGGTCTACCAGTACGCTTCCCTTTTACAATCTTTCCATTTGATTTGTACTTGGTCCAGATTTTAGACACAGCTGACTGAGAACAACCAACATCTTTTGCAACATTCCATGAAGATTTACCTTCTTCAAGAAGTTTGATAATTCTCTCCTTTGTTTCAACTGACATCTCTCGTGTTGGAGCTATGAGTTATGTCAATCATCTTGGTTCAACACATCCCTAATGTGTGCAAGCACTCTTTTTTAACTGTAGACTAATTAGCAGTTGTAGAAATGCAAAGTGCATGGTGATTCCATATTTTTTTCCTCTGTTTGAGTTGTTAAAACAGTTGTCGTTGACTATAGTTATCTTTCTTTGTTTTGTTTTTTTAAGTGTTTTATACAGCCAGAAGTTTGGATTGTTGAGTGAAAATAGTTTTGTGGCATGTATGTGCTTGTTTTTTTTTTCTACACAATTAAACATTTGAATGAACATCTTCTGAGAAGGGTGATTCCAGAATTTTTGCCAGGGGTTGTACATGTATATTTTTATATTTCTTATTTATAATAAAAATCGCTTCGTGATAATACTCATATATTATATTTGATAATAATAATATGAATATTTGATTGTGATGTCCTCATATATTTGACAGAGATTTTGTGGGGGTGCAATCAGTGGCAGGGAGGCATTTTAGCGCACGACACCGGTACGCAGCGTTTCTGAAAGATTTAGCTCCAGCAGGCTGTAACAGGAGAAGATCTAAAAATATTTTTTCTTGTAAAAACTTCTCTGTCCACTCCGGAGCAAGAAAATATGCGATTTGTCATTTTTGTGTGTTTATTTCTTGATAAACAAATGAGATAATCTCGGTTCACCTCCAGTGCTCAAATATCCCCCTCTTGGTCGGCGAGTGCGAGTGACGTCACTCCCCTTACAATCCCGCCCCACAGTATAGACCCGCCCCTGACGCTGATTGACAGGTTTCTGTGTAACGTGCTGGAAATGCAATTGCAAATGGATTAGCGATTGCGTTTGAATTTTGGCCGGCTTGACGCGCGGCGCAGAGAAAGTGAAAAAGCAAACGTGGTGATTGATTTTGCTATTTAAATATGACAGGTTCATGACGTGTAAGCCCTGTGAAATACAAATGCAAATGGACTTTGTTTGCAATTGCATTTGAATATTGTCCGCGATATCGTTCCATACACATTTCATGTCACTGGTTATCCTCCCTAATGTTGCTTAAACACACCCACCTGTTCTGAGTTTTCCCCAGATTTTCTCTGTGTACAAGGTCTGCTTGGCAGTGTCTCACTGTCCTGTGTCTGTTGTTGTTTTCTTCTGTTAGTTCCTAATTCATGTCACAAGTTAATGTTCCTGTTTTCAGTCCTTAAGATGTGTCATGACTGAATGACTACCAGGAACATTTCGCAATACACAAATAATTTTCATAGTTTGAGCAAAATAAATAGAAATCTCAAAACAAATAGTAAATATGGAAAAACCTGTGCTTTCATTTTATACACAAATAGACACACTTTTCAGAAAGGTAAGCTGCTTATAAAACATGACACCTTTCCAACTTCCTCATCCTTGTAGCATTTAAGCATTATTGTGATTCCTTTTTTATTATTATTTTTTTTTAGCTTGTACTGAATGTGTGTATGATGATTTATTAATTTTACCAAGACAGTCAACTCTTACAGACACTCCAGTGGGTCAGGTCTCATTCACATCCCTTCTGTATATCTGTGCTTGTACTATTTTTCTTTTTTTCTTATTCAAATCCAACATAACACAATTTCAATATTCCCTGTCTGTTGGTCTTTACACACCCCACCCCCTCCCAAGGTTCTCTAACGCATCCTATTCATGCACTTGTCTTTATTTTTGCCGCTACTAGGTTTAGGTTCATGAAAGACTCAAAATTTTTACAGCCAGTCAGACAGACACACACACATTGACACACATACAGTATAGAACATGACCTTGAGAATACAGCATTCATGTCTCTCTGTCTGGGTTCGGTAGCAATGATGTGAATGGCTGAGATACATCGTACCGTGTGTGTGTGTGTGTGTGTGTGTGTGTGTGACTGCTAATAAAATCTAGTTCACTATTTGTTCTAATTGTATACACTGCTCTTGAGTGTTTGTGTGCACCTGAAAAGATGATGGTAAAAAAAGTGTCCATCAGATACAAGGGGAAAAAACTGCGATAATAACAACACCCACAGACATGCACTGCTAGGTCTGTCTTTCCAGGCTTCAGGGTCAGTCAGTTTTCATGAAAGGATATATTTTTGAAGATGATATGTCTGCCGCCTGCTAAAGTTTCCAGAGAAACAGGATGATTTTTTTAAAGTCATCCATTAGCTGTGCAAGCAAAGTGCTTCTGAGGGCATGGGAGGTGAAACCAGTTGATTCAGAGAGTTTAATGTAATATTAGTTTAATATTAGATATTTAATGAGGTTTTAAAATAAAAAAACGGAAATTGCATATAAACTCTTTGTCCTTTTGTTTCCTCTGTTATACATTAAACCCAGGATTACACTATATGAAAAGGGTGGTCATGTCACCTAACTGTTGGTCACACTGTGCAATTGCATCTTTCAATATGGCAGTGAAAAGTTCACCAGAAATGAGGTCACATTGCACATGATTCTTTAAAAATCAGGAGTTGGCACTAGTCAAATAAATCGATGTTGGACAAAAATATGCAACGCAGCACAGTTTGTATGTTTTATTGCCTGAAATTTCAAAAAGAATAGCGAGGTCAATAGTTGAAGATATGGGGTATTGTTAGATCCATGCTGTGTGTTATAAACTGTGAATTCTTTTCTAACTGAAACAAGCCGTCATTTGTAGCCATGTGTAAAAATGGCCACTGAACAACTGTGCCATATGCATGTGAGGCTTCTAATATTTATACTGGATTGTGACTGCTCACACTTCATGACATTCAATAATATTTTCTGACACATCTGAAATTCACAGTCACAACCACCATCTTGGTGAAAATATATCATATATCTTGTCATGTTGTCAAACTTTCACAATAATTTAATATCTGATTGGTACACAATTTAATAGCACTTTAATAGCACTTTTTTGTGCCACAGCATGAGCAGCAAGATGTGTCTCGGAGGAAGCATGTGATAACCTTCATGGTCTAATGATAGGGGAAAGCTGACTGGTAGTTGGCACTCTATCAATCAATCAATCAATAAGGAGAAAAAAATATGATTTAGCCATGATTCATAAAATTGTCATGCACAGTGAAACCCATTGTTTACCTTCCAATTACCACCCACTACCCAGCTCTCCACAGTCACTTCTACTGTACATGCATGAGCTCACAGATGTCCATGATTACCTGATGTGGCTGTGAATGACAGGACATATGTGCCCCCTCGTCCACCAAGAGAGCATGAACAAATGCTCCGTTATATTCCAGCAATGGATTGCTGTGGCTTTGTTGAGATTTGAGCTTTTGATCTCCTGATGATTGGTTGGATGCATTTCTGTTGAACCACTTATTTGTGAGAAATACAACTGCCCATTTTCAACACAAAAACGATTAGCGTTGAAACCTGGGTAATGGATCAATTATGATTGTATTTCAAGATATGGATGATCATCCTGTTTATAGATTTTAAACTCTTTTATTTGAGGAACATGAAAGAGTTGATATTGTTATTTTTTTCTTAAACATGCAGACCATGGAATATCTCCCCAATACAAGAAAAATAAATAAAAATAATGGATGCTCCACACATCAGATGACATATGTTAGAAAGAGTAGATACGATTTGGCTTTTAAAAACCTAATAACCTCATAATGGCATAGTATATCTCATGTGCATTTGTTCTTTCATCTAAAGAAACTATAAAGTAACTGGTGGACATACAAGATTGCTTTCCCTTGGTGCTGAAAGAAAAAACGTATGAATTCCTGATGGATTGCCCTGCAAAAGGGAACATTTTTAAAAGGCATGTCTGCTTGGCAACCTGATACGCATTGCTAATTCCCTCCTCATTTGAACTGTATACAAAGGTGATTCCAGGATAAATAAATGGATAAAAGAATTTTGTCTGGCCGAGCATCAAAAGCACGAGGTCAACATCGAAACGTCCAGCACAGCGGAACGTGATATGGACCCCAGCAGTGCTGAGCTCTCAGCCCGTATAAATCACAAGAATATTTATCAGTCTTGAAAGCCCATGAAGACCTCACACAGATATGCGAGGACAGATGGGGAAAATAATGAAAAATGCGTATCTGGAAGTTTGTTTTATTTCGATTGGGTTATACCTTCATCAGGCACATCATGTATGCACTTCTCGATTTTTTATGAAATGCATGCTTTGGTCAAAGAGTTCACAGTGTACAGTACTTTTAATCTTCAAATTTGTTCAGAAAACTGAAAACATCTTGAGTAGCCAACTTCTTTGGCTTTGACTAATTGACAATTGGCAGAAAATACATACATTTCTTAGCAGTCCTGCTGTTGTTAATTAGCTAGGTTATTACAGCAGCAGTAAGGGTCCTGGAATGTAGCATTTCAAAAACACATACTGTATGAGTGTGATGGTCATGGCTTCTTTGGGCTTAGAAGAACATATGCTGATGTTAGCTCAATTACCTGTTTAGCTGGCTAATTCTAACATAGTGTTATACACTGCCTGGCTAAAAGTAAATACATTTATTAATTAATTAATAAACTGAAATAAAGTCACCATGTTCAGAAAGTATTAGGCTGCTAAGGAGATTTGAAAGTACTGGAACTCTGTAAAGAGCCCTTCAACACATTATCAAAACTTGGAAGGATAGTGCCGAACTGGGAACCTGGTGAAAGAAATGTGGTCTGGGGGAAAAAAATTAATGGAGATTACTTAAACACATTGTAAAGTTGCATGATAAAAAATGGTGATATAATGCTTATTAATAGTGATAATAAGTGATAATAAGCATTTGCATTCACACACGAAGCAGTGAGAGCTCACAGGACTGGGAGTAAACAGCTGTTTGGCCATAAGAAACGACGATATTGTAACTAATCATAAAAAGAATTTAATTTGCTAGGGAGCACAAGAACTGGAAATGGGAAAAGTTAATGTGCTCTGGTAAATTAACATTAACTTAACAGATGAAGTCAGCTAATGACTGAATATACTGAATGACGAGGTTATCAGTGGAGTTTTCCTTCCTCGATGGCACAGGTATATTCCAGGACTCAAACTGTGAAAGCCTTGTTCTGGGAGCATAAGCAATCATTTTATGCAAAATGGCATTCTCTAAGCATAATATCAAGGTAAAAGAACAAAAAGGCGACTGGTGTAATACCATAAAGAATGTGATATGTGTAGCCAGAGATGCATGCTAACAGTAATTATGTATGGCATTAATGCATCATTATATCTCACATGAGGAAATGATTAATTGTAAATGTCATTAACATGGAATGAGGCGGCACGGTGGTGTAGTGGTTAGCACTGTTGCCTTGCACGTCCAGGGTCTGGGTTCAATTCCCGGCTCGATTCCCGTCTCTGTGTGCATGGAGTTTGCATGTTCTCCCCCTGTTTGGTTGGTTTCTTCCGGGTACTCCGGTTTCCTCCCACAGTCCAAAGACATGCAGATTAGGCTAAATGGCGTTCCCAAATTGACCATAGTGTGTGTGTGTGTATGTGTGCTCTGCGATGGATTGGCACGCTGTCCAGGGTGTGCCCTGAGTCTCCTGGGATAGGCTCCAGGTCCCCGCGACCCTAAATACAGGATAAAGCGGTATAGAAGATGAATTAATTAATTAACATGGAATGATGCTACAATGCATAGTGTTTTTGCTTTACCGTTACAGGGTATCTAGAGTACAACTTGACCTCAAGATCCTGTCTGGTTGAAACTTCAAATGTTCTCTGCGTGTTGGTGTGGCTTCTCTAGTAGGTGGGTTGGATTGGCTATGGTTATTTATTGTAGATTTGCAACATGATTCCACCTTAATTGATTATCATGTAATCTCACTACTTACTTCTGTATAAACTAACCATATTTAATAGTATTTTACATGCTACCTGTGTTTGGACCCTCCAACCAAACAACCAACCAACCATCATATTAATGTAAAAAGCTCAATAAATATGATGCAACATACAATAATTTAATGTTGAGCTATTTAGGCATGAAGTTTGTGCAAGGCTAAATTGGAGGCTTTACACTTGCTTCAGTTGCTATCTACATCAAAAAACTTTTTTTGTTCAAGAAATTCTAGCCTTCAGATCTTTCCTTCACTTATAAAGGTTGCACCTTTTAAACACCTTCCTGAATGACCAATTTGAACATAATAACATCCTCGGTAGGTGTGCTATTTTCCAATTCTATCCTGCTAGGTTGACATGTAAACCTTCCGATGTTTCCAAGGCCACATGGTATACAGATGCGCCCATCTTAAAATTGGAAATAAAATATTGACAAAGTTGGTGTCACATGACAGAAATAATGAAAGTTACATGACAAGTTTTGTCATAGTTTAAATAAGATATCCAGTCCCTATATCAATTAATTAATTTTTAAGAGGGATGTTTGGGAGGCATGCAGTAGCCTGCTAATACAGTGACTCGTTGCTGCTGTGTGGATGATGACTTCGCAGAGAAGTGAAAAGTAACGTCTCGTGTTACTTTGCAGTAACCCTGTTCCTTGAAAAAGCGGGAACGAGATGCGTGAAAATGCTATGGGAATATCTTTCTGTGTTGCATGAGTGTTGTAAAGCATGAGTGTATCAAACACGCCAAATTATGGCATATATAACCTCTGTCAGGTGACGTCATCTGATGAAGCGCACCTGCAGGTTATAAATAGGAGTGAACCGGAAGCATTCCTCAGATCAATTTTGTCTGAAAGGACATCCAGTGCAAGCAGTGCAGCATTGAAGCGCATCGTCTCGTTCCCGCTTTTTCAGGGAACAGGGTTACAGCAAAGTAACCCGAGACGTTCCCTTTCAAAAGCTACACTCGATGCTGCGTGAAAACGCTATGGGAACAGGAACACCAACGCCGCTGCACTGCAAGTGTCTGGACCCACAAGGTTGTGTAGCGTGTGCGCACAGGGTTAGAGGTCTCAGCGCTAGCTCTGGGAGGCTGACTCGAGGACCTGTGAGCCTGGAGTAGCATGAATATCGAGAATATAAAATCTGACAAATGTGTGCGGAGAGAACCAACCTGCCGCATGACGCTGCAGGGGGACACCTCTGGCCAGCGCAATAGATGAGGCAATTCCCTTGGTCAGATGAGCCCTGATTCCTAGAGGCAAAGTGATACCACGCGCCTCCTAGGCTAGGGCAATAGAATCTCTCACCCAAAGTGACAACTTGTAGTGGCGGCCGCCCCCTGGTTGCGGTCCCCGTAGCATATGAAAAGCTGCTCTGACTTACGCCACTGGCTAGTGCGGTGGACGTAAATCTGAAGAGCACGTACTGGGCACAAAGTATTTTCTGCTCCGGAGCTGTAAAAGGCGGAGGACAGAATGCTTCGAGAACAACTGGGTGCATGGTTGAAAATAGCTTTGACCAGCCCAGGGGCAAAGTCTAGGCAAGATGGAGAGACTGACAAAGTCTGCAGATCTGCAATTCTCCTCAGAGAAGTGATGACCATGAGAAAAACCATCTTAAGAGTCAGAAACCTAACAGGCGCTGACTCTAGTGGTTCAAAAGGGGTGTCAATCAGAACTTAGAGCACAATAGCTAAGTCCCCAGAAGGAACCATGGCTCTAGTGGGCAGCCTCAACCGTTTAGCTCCATGAATAAAACAGGCAACTAAAGGGTGCTTTCCCACAGAAACCCCGTCAGTCAGAACATGACAAGCTGAAATAGCAGCTGCGTACGTTCTGAGAGAAGTAGGGCATAAGCCAGAGGAAACGATTCAGCAGTGGACTGTGTCTACATATTTTGCCATGCACCAGCTTTCAAATACACTCCATTTGAGGGCATACATACTTCTAGAGGAGGGAGCCCTAACACTTAAAATAGTTTCAATTACATTGGTTGGTTAATACTAGTATCTTTTAATTGGTCCCGATCAGGGGCCAGATGTGAAGGTTCCAGAGCTCGGGTCGGGGATGAAATATTGTCCCCTGCGCCTGAGACAGATGATCCCTCCTCACTGGAATATAAGACGGTTAGCCGTCAAGGAAAAATATTAGATCCGGGAACCACTCTCTGGTCGGCCAACGGGGCGCTATCAGTAAGAGGCGCAAACCCTGTTGACGACCCTCGCCAAGACTCCCGGGAGCAGAGCTATCAGAGAGTAGTAAGGAGGACTTTTGCTGTTTCTTGCGAGGCAAAGAGGTTCACCTCTGCTACATGAAATCTCTCCCAGATTGACTGACTACTTCGGGGTGGGGTTTCCATTCCCCGTGTGTCAGAGCTTGACTGGACAGCAAATCTGCTCCCACATTCATATGCCCTGGAATGTAAATCACCCTGAGGGACAGGAACTTGTCCTGTGCCCAAAGCAGAACCTGGTGCGCTAGCTTATTCAAGCGGTGTGAACGCAGTCCGCCCTGGCGATTTATATATGAGACTACTGTAGTGTTGTCCACCCACACTAGGACATGGTAGCCTCTCAACTGCTGGAGGAAGTGCTTTAGGGCCAGAAATAGAGACATCATTTCGAGGCAATTGATGAGCCACGCAAGAAGATGACCTCTCCAGCTACGTTCGGCTGGACGGCCATCTAAGAATGCACCCCAGCCCATGAGGGAAGCGTCTGTCATTAGCATCTTACGATGACAAGACGGACTTCGAGTGGGAGGCAGAGTCAGAAACCGGGGTCTGAACCACATAGAAAGGGTACGAAGCCCCTGGAGCGTAACCCTTATTGGGTATTGGCCCTCGAGTGAAATCCCCTGGTTCTTAGCCACAACTGAAATGCTCTCATGTACAGAATGCCCAAAGATATCACCGTGGATGCAGCTGCCATGAGAGCTAAAGATCTCTGAAAGTGATGAACAGTCACTTTCTGGTCTAGCTTTATTTCCTTGAGGGTGTTGAGAATGGATTTGACACGAGCGGGAGACAGCTGTGTCCGCTTACGATTGAATCCCACGTGACACCCAAATAAGTTGTCCTCTGTACAGGAAAGTGCACGCTTTTTGTGGCATTGGGTCTCAGTTCTAAGGAACAAAGATGAGCTACGACGACATCTTGATGTCGAAGCGCTAGCATATGAGACTGGGCCAGCCAGTCTTCTATGTAATTCAAAATACGGATGCCCTGGAGTGGTAAAGGAGCCAGAACTGCTTCCATGCATTTTGTGTATGTGCGGGAGAAAGCTAGACCAAATGGAAGGACCCGATACTGGTAAGCTTCGCCCCCGAAAGCGAACCTCAGGAACCTCCTGTGTTGTGGCAATATTTCTATGAAAGTATACGTCCTTCAGGTCGATTGTCACAAATCAATCCCTTGGTTGGATTTGAGAAACAATCACTTTGCCAGTCAAAATTACAAATATTACAAAGACTCGATTATAAAAGGGAACGACAGTGCATTACCTGTCAGCGCCTTCACTAAACCGTGCGCACATTGCAAAGGCGAGCATATCTTAAACAATTGCTTCCAATTTAATGATAAGACACACAAAGACAAAGTAGAATTCTTAAAAAAGAACGGATTCTGTTTCGGATGTTTAAGAAAGGGTCATTTATGGAAAGACTGTGCCAGAAAAATAACATGTTCATTGTACGCAAAGCCACATCCTCGCATGCTACACATATGTAGCAGTGCAAGACACGGCGCAGTTAGCCACAAGCGCCCATGGAAATGAAACTGAAGGTGAAACAAAAAATACACCACCTGCAGTGAGTCACGAATCAAATGCTCTCACTGGGGCTGGAGATAATTGCATCCTCCCCATTGTACCTGTTAAAATAAAGTCCAAGAAAGGTGACACAATAGTAGAAGTGTATGCATTTATAGACCAAGTAGTTCCGCCACATTCCGGACAGAGTCACTAGCAAGGCAGTTGAATGTACAAGGCAGAAGAGTTACAATACTGCTGAGCACCATGAGCTCCACAAAACCAGTAGACAGTTACATGCTCACTGACCTAGAGATTAGTGGGCTGGAAGAAAACACCTTTATCGAACTTCCTAAAGTTCTCACACACAAGAGCATCACAGTTACAGTGGAAAACATTCCACAACAGCATGACATCGATAAGTGGCCATACCTTAGCGACGTAAAACTGCCCCGGATTAATGCTGGAATTGAAATTCTCATAGGTAATAGAGAGCACGAGCTCTTAGAACCATCGCGAATCATTAATAGCAGGCACATGGGCCCATATGCAGTACGGACCCCCCTCGGCTGGATCGTGAATGGGCCTCTATGAGAACCATCGAGGACAGCCAGCCCAATAACGAACCAGCGAGCATTACAGTTAACCGAACCTCTATTGAAAGTGTAGAACGAATGCTGATAGAGCAATATAACCATGATTTTCCCGAACGAAATTGCGATGACAAGACAGAGATGTCACAAGAAGATTATCAGTTCTTAGATCTCGTTAATAACTCCCTGCAGTTCACAGATAAACACTTCTACATCGGCCTTCCACTTAAGAAAGCATCCGTTCAAATGCCCAACAACCGAAATGCAGCTACTGTATGCAGCGCGTATTGAATCTCAAAAGAAAACTTCCTAGCAAGAGCTCCTTTCACGAGGAGTACACAAACTTCATGAATGACATGCTAAAAAAGGGTCATGCAGTCAGGGTCCCTACACATTTACGACCCCTTAGGTTTTCTCGCACCTGTCATACTGCCAGCTAAAACTCTAATGCAACAGTTATGTAAAGAAAAACTCGCATGGGATGACGATATTCCCGAGCAGTTTGCTAAAGCATGGAAAACCTGGCTGCAAGAGCTGCCCCAACTGTCCGAGTTCAGCGTAGCAAGGTGCGCGAAACCAGCCGACTTTGGAGCCACAGTTACAGCGCAACTTCATCACTTTTTCCGACGCGAGTGAAATGGGATACGGAGTTGTCTCATACCTCAGGTTAGTAAATGCTGATGGACTCACACATTGCACATTCATGATGGGGAACTCCCGTGTAGCACCCCTGAAACAAACCACAATTCCACGAATGGAATTGACGGCGGCAGTGATCGCCGTAAAAAATGACAAAATGTTGAGAGAGCAACTAGAATTGAAATTACTAGACTCGATGTTTTGGACTGACAGTACAACTGTTTTGAGATACATTTACAATAAAACACTTCGATTTAAGACCTTTGTGGCCAACAGAATTGCCATTATAAGAGAGTCAACCAAGACAAAGCAATGTAGGTACGTCAATACCTCAAAAAACCCAGCTGATTCTGCGTCCAGGGGGGCATCCTGTGAAAAGTTTATGAAAAACGTCACCTGGATTCACGGCCCCTCCTTTCTCAAAGGAGCAGAGTGTAACTGGCAAAGGGGTAAATCAGCAGCAGAATTCAAACAGGGAATTCCCACACATCTGTAAAAAGAAACAGCTGCTTGTCCAAACTGGACCCAGTACTACAGGATGGATTGCTGAGAGTCGGAGGACATCTCGGCAGGTCCGCAATGCCAGAGCACGTGAAACACCCAGTCATTGTATCTAAAGACTCACATATTGTAACATTAATACTAAGAGAAGTTCAGGAAAAGATTGGACACAGTGGCAGAAATTACATGCTTTCAGAATTGCGGCAGAAATACTGGATTCCGACTGCTAACTGACTTGTAAGACAGTTTCTCTCCAGGTGTGTGATATGCAGAAAGTCTAGAGCTAAACCAGACCACCCACCCTTTACTAATGTGGGAGTAGACTACTTCGGACCCTTCGAAGTCAAACGTGGCAGAAGTAACGTTAAAAGATATGGCGTACTTTTCACTTGTCTGACAACAAGAGCCGTGCACATTGAAATCGCTCATTCGCTTGACACAGACTCTTGTGTGAATGCCATACCACGCTTTATAAGCAGGAGAGGTCAGGTGTCAGTTATGAGAAGTGACAATGGAACAAACTTCATAGGCGCTGAGACTGAACTGCGCGAGGCTATTCAGCAATGGAATCAGTCACGAATTGAAAGCTTCCTCACTCAAAGGAACATACAGTGGACATTCAATGCACCTTCTGGATCTCACTTTGGTGGAATATGGGAAAGACAGATCAGCTCAGTTAGAAAAATCTTGAGATCAGTACTGAAAGAACAAGCCTGCATACATTCATGTGTGAGGTAGAAGCGATAATGAATAACCGACCCCTTACTACTGTCTTGGAAGATCCCACAGATCTAGAACCTCTGACACCAAACCACCTGCTGCTGATGAAAAAACAGCCAAGCCTGCCCTCTGGACTTTTCAAAAAGGAAGACATCTATGCATGTCGCAGTTGGAAGCAGATTCAATATCTGGCAGACCTGTTCTGGAAGTGATGGGTGCGTGAATACTTGCCCTTGCTCCAGGAACGTCAAAAATGGTTTCAAGAGAGAAAAAACCTTTCGATTGGAGACATAATCTTAATAATTGATGAGTCTTCTCCAATAAATTCATGGGTTATCGGACGAATCACGAAACTGCTCCCCGATAAAAGGGGACTTGTGAGACGTGTGTTAGTCAAAACTAAGAGCAACACCCTGGAAAGACCCATTGACGAGCTGTGCCTCATATGTGAAACGGACTGTTAAATGTATTATAATCTGTTATGAAATTTGATATGCAAACATAAACACCTGAGATAAATATTACAAAAAATTTTAAAAATGTTTCTGAAGGTTCATTCATTCATTCATTTTCTGTACCGCTTTATCCTTATACACAGGGTCGCGGGGGCCTGGAGCCTATCCCAGGAAACTTAGGGCACAAGGCGGGGTACACCCTGGACAGGGTGCCGATCCATCACAGGGCACACACACATACTCACATACACACACTCATTCACACACTACGGGCAATTTGGAATGTCAATTAGCCTAACCTACATGTCTTTGGATTGTGGAAGGAAACCGGAGTACCCGGAGGAAACCCACCAAGCACGGGGAGAACATGCACACAGAGACGGGAATCGAACCCAGACCCTGGAGGTGCAAGGCGCCAGTGCTAACCACTACACCACCGTGCCGCCTCATTTCTGAAGGTAAAGAATGTTTAATTTCATGTCGCTACCAAAAAAAAAAAAAAAAAACTGTAAAATTGTAATTCTCAGTCTTCCTGCCTGTCAATTAGGGGCTGGAATGTAAGAGCCATATCACACTCTTTATGTAAGATGGATCTGCAGAATTTGTTGTTGTGTTTATTTTATTTTATTTGTTTCAATTCATTTATTCTACCTTATTCTATTCATTAGTTAAGAATTAAGCATTAAGTTTATTACATAAGCCATAAGCTCTAAATGTGTTAGTTAAGCATCCATTTGACAATCGGGAGTTGGTCTGTGATGTCATTCCATTATTACATGTATTTGTATGACTATCGTATGATAGAAAGTTCAGTTTAGATGCGGAAGGCTACGGAAACACAAGCTTTTGACCGTGAGCTAAACGCAATGAGATAGATATAACAAAGCTGTTTGTTATAATATTAAGTAATATTGAACCATTCGATACAGCAACAGGTGTTGTAACAACAGTGGATTTACTCAAGACGACTGTATGAAGTGTTGAATCTTTGATGCTGAAAATAAAATACCAAGACAAAGAAATCATCGGACTTCAGTTCTTGTGAGTAAATGATCCAACCAAAGCTGCGCGTCAAAACTAGTGAAATAACATGACCGCGTCTACCCCAACAGTTATCTAGACTTCAACAATCTTCTTGAATCCAAATAAAATACTGTAATGTGAAATCCAAAATTAATCCACAGAAATTCTGGTTATAAAAAGTCACTAAAGCTGATTGATTAAATCATTCATTTATTCATTCATTCATGCATTCATCCAATCAACCAATCAATGAGTAAATGGTAATTAACAGCAGATGCAGTAAATTGAATTAATCCAATATATTCATGTTACAGTAATATCAAATCTGTTAATATGCCCCCATTTGCATTCCATTAGAGCAAAAAAAGGTTCCTGATCCTATGACTTTTTTGTCAGGGCCTGAAAAATTCCTGATGCGTGCTTATAGTAAATTGTTCCATGAATGGTCTTGAAATACTTTAATAGGATGTAAACATTTATTATTTCATTAGTCTTTAACAATGCCACCCCAATGATCAAGGTGTTCCCTTTTCGAGGCTTCACTCAATGCTGCGTTAGAACGCTTATGGGAACTATCTTGTCGCATTGCCGGCCGTGAAGCATGTGTGGAAAAACGCCATCATCTGGCTATATATAACCTCGGTCAGGTGACGTCATCTGATTAGATCAGGTGGAGGTTATAAATACCGGAAAGCCGGCAACAAAACCTCAGATCATTTGTCTTCATGCCGACTTGTGATCGCGTGTGTGCAGCAAGCATTAAAAAAAAAAAAAAAAAGCCATTCTAAACAGAGAAAAAAAAAAAAAGCAATAAAACTCACCAGATATAATGGCCGAGTTTAGTGTTTCATGCCCGTGCGGTAACCGTCTTTCTCAAGACGATAGTCATAGCCTCTGTTTCGAATGTTTGGGTGAAAGCCACGCTCTCCTTGGACTTGAAGGAGAGTGTGAGCACTGTGATAATCTCCAGATGAAGGTGCTACGAGCGCGTCTCGCGTTCTTTAGGGAGCCACGAGCCGCTCTTCACTCCTGGGGCTCACAGGTTGATTTGGCCGAGGCACGAGAGACGGAGCCCCTCCTTTCTCTCGCCTCCTCCCCGGATCACGCTCTCTCTCCCTCCACTTCGCGAGCGCACTTCAGTGCTTCTCGGGAGTGTTTGGGAGAGACTCACTCTCTTGCTTCTTTTGAAATGGATGTAGATACCTCAGAACGATCCTCTAGGGATGATAAAGAGTATGAGGAATTAATTGAGGTTATAACACGTGCAGTCGAACGTTTACACATTGACTGGCCACAGGAGCAAGCTCATACAAACCGTTCCAAACTGGATGACAGATTTCTGTCGGGTGGCCAGGAGATGGCGCCACAACGCCGCTCTCTCCCCTTTTTTGATGATCTCCACAACGAGTTATCTCGTTCATGGAGACGTCCTTTTTCTTCCCGTATTTTTGTACCTTCAACTTCATTTTATTCTAACAGTGTTGATGCAAAGGCACAGGCCCATCTCACCCTCAGGCCTATTTGGCGAAGCAGTAAATACTGTCACCACCAGATTTAGAGAGGCCAGTCTCTATGAACAAGCTTTTGGGAAATTTATCCCACGCCGTGCCCAGGTGTCGAGGCCATTGGCCACCCAACCTCGACCCGATCTGAATCTCGCTAGACGAGAGGCGCAGAAGGAAAGCGTCAGTAGCCGCGCACCCCCTCGTAAGGACTGGGGTACGGCTCGGCGCCCCCCTCAGGCCACCCCCAAAAAAATATACCGCTCTGTCTTCTTCGCGAAGAAGCGTTCCTGAGAGCAGAGCTACTGCCAGGCATATCCCCCTGGGTTTTAAAGACTGTAGAGAAAGGATACAGGATCCAGTTTGCATATCGCCCTCCACGTTTCAACGGCGTGGTCTCCACTTCTGTGATACCGGAAAGGGTGCATTTTCTGAGTTCCGAACTCCAGAAATTACTGCAGAAGGGAGCCATAGAACAGGTTCCTCCTCCAGATATGGAGTCAGGTTACTACAGTCGGTACTTCCTGGTCCCCAAAAAGGACGGGGGTCTGCGTCCAATTCTGGTTCTTCGCGGTTTGAACCGCTATCTCAAAAAATGCAACTTCAAAATGTTGACCATAAAAACTATTGTTTCACAAATCCAACCACAGGATTGGTTTGTGACAGTAGATTTAAAGGACGCATATTTCCACATAGAAATTTTGCCACAGCACAGGAAGTTCCTGAGGTTCGCTTTTGGGGGTAAAGCCTACCAATTTCGGGTTCTTCCATTCGGTCTAGCCTTATCACCCTGCACATACACAAAATGCATGGATGCAGTTCTGGCTCCCTTGAGACTCCAGGGCATCCGCATTCTGAATTACATAGACGACTGGCTAATCCTGGCCCAGTCTCAGCAGCTAGCACATCGACACCGGGATGTCATCCTAGCTCATCTTCACTCGCTGGGATTGAGACTCAACGCCACGGAAAGCGTTCTCTTTCCAGCACAAGTGACAACCTACTTGGGCGTCAGGTGGAATTCGATCGCTATGCAGGCACATCTGTCTCCTGCTCGCGTCGAATCCATAAACAACGCTCTGAAGGAAATCAGACTGGACCAAGAAGTGACTGTACATCACTTACAAAAATGTTTAGGCCTCATGGCAGCTGCGTCCATGGTGATACCCTTGGGTCTCCTGCACATGAGAGCTTTTCAGTTGTGGTTAAGAGCCAGGGGAGTTCACACGAGAACAAATCCCTGAAGGCGGATAAGGGTTACGCGCAAAGGACTTCGTACCCTTTCTATGTGGTTCAGACCCCGGTTTCTCGCCTTGGGTCCCACTCTAGGTCCATCTTGTCATCGCAAAATGCTAACGACAGATGCTTCCCTTACCGGCTGGGGCGCGGTCTTAGATGGCCGTCCAGCCCAAGGGGTCTGGAGAGGCCACCTTTTCGCATGGCACATCAATTGCCTCGAAATGATGGCTCTATTTTTAGCTCTACAGCATTTCCTCCAGCAGCTGAGAGGCTACCATGTCCTAGTGCAGGTGGACAGCACATCGGTAGTCTCCTACATAAATTGCCAGGGCGGCCTGCGTTCGCGACGCTTGAACCAGCTAGCACATCAGGTTCTGCTCTGGGCTCAGGACAAGTTCCTGTCCCTCAGGGCGATTCACATTCCAGGGTACAGGAATGTGGGAGCAGACTTTCTGTCCAGACAAGCTTTGTATCACGGGGAATGGAAACTCCACCCCGAAGTAGTCACTCAAATCTGGGAGAGATTCTCTACAGCAGAAGTGGACCTCTTTGCCTCACAGGAGACTGCACAATGTCCCCTCTACTACTCTCTGACTCATCCAGCTCCACTGGGTCTGGATGCGATGGCCCATACGTGGCCCAATTTACGCCTCTATGCGTACCCTCCGATAGCTCTGCTCCCGGGAGTCCTGGCAAGGGACCGTCAACACGGTTTGCGCCTCTTATTGATAGCGCCCCGTTGGCCGGCCCGAGTATGCTTCTCAGAGATAATATCGCTCCTCGACGGCTCACCTTGGATGATTCCAGTGAGGAGGGATCTTCTATCTCAGGCGCAGGGGACAATATTTCATCCCCGGCCCGAGCTCTGGAACCTTCACGCTTGGCCCCTGAACGGGACCAATTGAGTCAAGCCGGCCTTTCAGCTGGCGTAATTGACACCATCCTAAGTGCTAGGGCTCCCTCCACTAGAAGGATTTATGCCTTCAAATGGAAGGTATTCGAGAGCTGGTGCATGGTAAAGCAGGTGGACCCAGTCCACTGCCAAATCGTTTCAGTGCTGAAATTCCTGCAAGAGAAATTGTCCTCGGGCTTGTGCCCTAGTACCCTCAGAACGTACGTGGCCGCTATTTCAGCCTGCCACGTCCTGACTGAAGGGGTTACTGTGGGAAATCACCCTTTAGTTGCCCGTTTCATTCGTGGAGCTAAATGGTTGAGGCCACCCACTAGAGTCACGGCTCCCTCATGGGATTTATCTATCGTGCTCGAAGGTCTGATCGACACTCCTTTTGAACCGCTAGAGTCAGCGCCCGACAAGCTTCTGACTCTCAAGATGGTTCTTCTTATGGCCATCACCTCTCTAAAGCGGATCGGAGACCTGCGTGCATTGTCAGTCTCCCCATCTTGCCTGGACTTTGCCCCTGGGCTAGTCAAGGCCATTCTGCATCCTCACCCAAACTATTTACCGAAAGTTCCTTTCTCAACCATGTACCCTGTCATCCTGGAAGCCTTCTGTCCTCCGCCTTTTGCGGATTCGGAGCAGGAGAAACTTCACCTACTGTGCCCAGTACGTGCTCTTCAGGCTTATGTCAACCGCACCAGCCAGTGGCGTAAGTCAGAGCAACTCTTTATATGTTATGGAGGCCGCAACCGGGGGGCGGCCGCCACCACACTGGGTGAGAGATGCTATTGCCCTCTCTTACGTGGCGCGTGGACTCACTTCGCCCATAGGAGTCAGGGCTCATTCAACCAGAGGGGTCGCCTCATCTATTGCTCTTGCAAGAGGTACTCCCCTGCAACAAGTGTGTGACGCGGCGGGTTGGTCCTCTCCGCACACATTTATAAGATTTTATAGTCTGGATGTCCATGCCACTCCGGGCTCACGAGTCCTCGGGTCAGCTTCCCGGACATGAATTTGAGACCTTCTCGGTCTTGTGCACACACGCTACACAACCTTGGGGTCCAGACACCTGTAGTGCGGCGGCGTTGGTATTCTCGTTCCCATAAGCGTTCTAACGCAGCATTGAGTGAAGCCTCGAAAAGGGAACGTCTCGGGTTACTTTGCTGTAACCCTGTTCCCTGAGAGACGGGAACGAGATGCTGCGTCCGAACGCCGCACTACCACGTGACCGGACGTCCATTCAGACAAATAATCTGAGGTTTTGTTGCCGGCTTTCCGGTATTTATAACCTCCACCTGATCTAATCAGATGACGTCACCTGACCAAGGTTATATATAGCCAGATAATGGCGTTTTTCCACACATGCTTCACGGCCGGCAATGCGACAAGATAGTTCCCATAAGCGTTCTAACGCAGCATCTCGTTCCCGCCTCTCAGGGAACAGGGTTACAGCAAAGTAACCCGAGACGTTTGTTGATGTATTATTAGAATTTAGCTGCAATAAAATATAATGCTGTAGTAAAATCGCCAAGCCTGCGATGGATTGGCCAGGGTGTCCAGGATAGGCTCCAGGTCCCCGCGACCCTAAAATACAGGATAAAGCGGTATAGAAGATGAATGAATGAATGAAAATGGCCAAGCCTTGAGTCAGCTTTTGTCTTAAAGTTTTTGTTGTCAAAGTAAAACTGAAACTGGGATGAGGACAATGCTGTAAACTGAAGTCTTTGTATTGTTTATAATGTTTCACATGACTTTCAACAATCATTGTAATTAAAATTATTTTTCTGTGCAACAAAACTCAACCATTTCCCATGCTATAATTTAATTACACTATAATTTAAAAAAAATAGTTTTTATTAAAACTCAACGAACATATTATTGATACTAATTTGCATACTTAATTGACCATAAACACACATGCAGGCTCATTTATCAGAATGATTTATCTAACAAAACTGTGGTAGTTATAGATATTTTTATAAATCACACATAATTCATACTTTTATAACAACTGCTTCATAAACAATATAGTTTGGTGTTTGGTCTTTTTAACATTCTTGTGACTCCAAGAAAACATGCAAAATATATTATTTATAATTTTTTAACACTTGTTTCAATAAACAAAAAAAAAATTAAACTACCAAAAAATTGGAGTCTCATTTTGCTGTCAAAGTGTTCAATAGTTTTATATAGGTTTAAATGGAAATTTTTGTTACTGATGCCCATTATATTCAGTGTTGGTTCTAGGGAACCTCAGGTGAGTGAGAAGCATAACTGGTGTCTATGAATTTTTTTTATTATAGTATAGTATAGGTTTCTAGCCTGTTATGCTCCTAGCCTGAATGTTGTCTAGCCTGTTTATCTCCTGGTTATGTTTAGCTCCAGTTCTGTTTCGCTCCTGCTTGGTAAAGTTCCTGTTCTTGGTGATAGTCTTGTTCTGTTTGTTTTGTTGCTTAAAATGCCATTCTGTAATGTTTCATGTTCTCCTTTTTGGTCCTGATTATGGTCTTTTTTTTTTTTTATTATAGTATTTGAAACCCATCATTATTGTATGTATGCATATGCATTTCACAACACAAGAACAGGAGGATGCAAGTGATTGGAAAAGGATGCCTGTTAAAACATTTGTTTCAGGTGTGTTTTATTAGGATGCTGGTGAAGTGAGTTGGGAGTTGTAGTCCTTAGCTTCCATATTTGTATGCTGATTTACGTTGCTGGAATTGAGCGTAGCTGACAGCTGACAGCCCCACAATAAACAAATGATTATATATATACAGTATATATATACAGTATATATATATATATATATATATATATATATATATATATATATATATATATATTTGTTCGAATTTGAGGTGGCACAGTGGCATAATGGTAAGCACCTCAAGGTACCTATGTGGGTTATGATGTTCTCTTCATGTTTGGTGAGTTTTGGGACCTCTGGTTTCTTCAGCCCGAAGAAGTGCAGGTTAGGCTAATTGGTGTTTCCAAATTGCTTGTGATGCAATTTACTGGCATCCCATTCATGGTGTACCCCACCTAGTGCCCCAAGTTCATTTGGATAGGCTACATGCCTCCCTTGACTCTGAACCGGATAAGCGAACAGAGAATGATTGAACCATTTTCAGTGTGTGTTTTTACATGGTGGCTCATAAAGGTTAGATCTGATATCTAACTTACTAAGATACTTTAGATGAATTAGAATTATTCTATCTGTTATACATGTTTCCAAACAACGGCAAGTGAAACACATATTAATGAACACCACAGTGTCTTTGTGACTGGCTTGCCAGATGTGCAAAAAACAATAAAAATCAGTTGAATGAATATCCTTTGTCCTTGATGAAATGGGGTCTAAAGAATATTTCATGAAAAGATGACTGATGTATTTGAATCCTATTTAGCAGTACTGCTTCAATGAATGTTTCCTAATCAGTCAGACCTTTGCTTGACATTTCAGACGTTCTCTACAGAGTAATGAAATGAAGAGAACCAGACATTCTCTGTTGAGTGATGAAATAGTGATGTTGATTGGCAGTTAAAGACTGGCAACAGATCAGGTGATGTTTTTCTAAACTTCAACTGTCCAGTTCCGCTGAGTCTGTGCCCACTGTAACTTCAGATGCCTGTTCTTGACTGACGGAAGGGGAAATCGGTGTAATCCTTTGCAGCTGTAGAATAACTATGTCATGGAATACCACCAAAGGTGCCATGCGCAGAGACTCCATTTTGTTTCCTTTGTTTCCTTTTTAAGTTAAACTCCGTTTCCCAGAAGGCACCTCGGTCAGGTGATTGGAGCGCTCCCCTGAACCGAGGTGGCTCATTAGTTTCATTATAAATAGTCCTGTGTTTTAATTGGCCCTTAGTTGTGCATTTGTTGAGTTACCTGTTGTGCATGTCTCTGCGTCATGCCATTTCCCCTTAAACTCCTGGTCTGTTGTGTTCCTGTTTTGTTTAGCTTCTGTATTTGGTAGCGTTCCTATTCTGTTCAACTCCTGTTCTGTGTTTGTTAGTTGAAGGTTCTGTTGTGTTTAGTTAAACTGGTGTATTAAATTATATTTTATGGGCCTGTTTCTAGCCTGTTATGCTCCTAGCCTGAATGTTGTCTAGCCTGTTTATCTGTTTCGCTCTTGCTTGGTAAAGTTCCTGTTCTTGGTGATAGTCTTGTTCTGTTTTTGTTGCTTAAAATGCCATTCTGTAATGTTTCATGTTCTCCATTTTGGTCCTGATTATGGTCTTTTCAGTTTAGTTATGATTTGGCGGTTGAACCGTGTTTTCAGTTTCAAGTTATTTACCTTAGTGCCTGTTAGCCCTTTCAAGGTTCTATGTTTATGGATGTTTGTTTGTTTTGTTTTTTGCTATTAAAAGCAGTTAACCTGAGACTATGCCTCTTCCAAAGTCCACACCCCGTACATGTTACCACCTACTTCAAAGTTTTATATATGCTGTGAGTTTTGAGAAGCTTTTCTGCTTACCATAGTATTGTTTACTGTTGCCTTGCTCTTAGCTCAATATTCTCCCCGATCTTTTCAGGGATGTGAACAGATATTTTGAGGGGCTGTTGCTTTAACCTGAAAAAGGATTCAATTTGACTTATATTTGGCAGTTGTGCATCTATATGTATGCAGCCACATCATCAAAATTAAAACAGCTCATCCAATAGAGGGCAAATGGGCAGTTTAATTGACAACTTTAGCACGGTCCTGTAAACCTCCACATATCTCCTAATTTAAAAAAATGCATTTCTCCCAAAGAACTGCTGCTCACTAGTTTTTTAATTATTCATTTATTTATTGCAACATGGAACATGACTATAGTTCTGATTTTTCATAGAAATGTGCTATGATCAAATGATTTTTCTGTCATGAAAAGAGCGGACACAGATGCAGGAATTCTTTGCTTGTCTTTATTTTCCTCTCTTTAGGCAGAATTTCAACTCTTCTTTCACAATTTGTCACAATTTCAAAGCACATATTAGGCAAATACAACACCAGATGAACAATATATACCTTTTTTCACCAAAAACAAAAATTAAGCCAGATAAACAAAACAAAATCATATGGGTAATACTAAGTACCCTTACTGCTTCCACAGGATTTAATTGGGTTTGCTGGCCTTGAGCATTCAGGTGTATGTTAACACAATGCCAAGAGGGAAAAACGTAAGCGGTTTAAAAGAAGCAATTGTAGCTGCACATCAATCTGGAAAGGGTTGTAAAGCTATCTCAGTTTAGAGTTCAACATTCTAGTCGGAAAAATTATTAACAAGTGGGGAACATTTTATAGTTGTCAATCTTCCCAGGAGGGGACATCCCAGCACATTCACCCCAATGTCAGACCTCATAAAAAAAGAAAAAGAGCTATATCACACACCCTACATGCATCACAGAGCACGTTAAAGTCCACAACAGCTGAATCAGAACAACCCTGAAAAAAATTTTTTTTGGAAAGATTGCCGGGAGGAATCTCTTCTGTATAAAAAGAACCCAGACACAGGACTGAATTTTGCAAAACTGTATATGAACAAACCACATCTGGGACATTGTTCTATGGACAGATGAGTCCAAAGTGGAGTTGGTTGATGTAAACCAAAGGGCATTTCAGCAGGAACACCTTATACCCGTTGTCAAACACGGTAGTGGAGGGGTGATGATTTGGGCTTGTTTTACAGCCACAGGACCTGGGAACCTTGCAGTCACTGGGTCACGCAACAGAACAACAGACATACACACACCAGTAAATCTACATCAGAATGGCTGGAAAACTAAAAAAAAAAAAAAATCAACGTTTTGGAATGGCCTAGTCAAAGTTCAGACCTCAACACAACGGAAATGCTGTGGCAGGAGCGTAACAGAGCTGTGCATAAGAGAACTTCCAATAACAATGAAAAGGCTCAATGAACTGCAGCAATGTTCTTAGGAAGAACCAAAATGATGTGAGAGACAGATGAAGTCATACAGGAAAGGATTACATAATGTTATTGCTGCTAAAGGTGGATCTGCAAGATACTGTATGGAATCATGGTGATACTTAATATTACCCATGTGTTTGTTTTTGGCTTCATTTTGTCAAATAAATAATTGTGCTATAAAAAAAATTATATGTTAATCTGGGGTAGTATTTGTCTAATATGGAGATCTGGTACAATCAGATTATTTTTACAAAAAAATCACATAGAATTAAATGAGGGGGTACTAACTTTCGAACATGTCTGTACACATTAAAAAAATTTCTGTTAAAAAAAACAATACTTTTAAATACTAGTATTATATAACACAATGATTGACAGCTTTAAAAAATATTTTTTTGATTAAATGCAAACATGCATTTATTTCTGTTCCAATCCTCATCACACTCATACTCACACACACACTCACACACACTCACACATACACGCATAGAGGTCATTTAGAAGCATGTGCGAGGAAATACATACTGTATCCATCCAAAAACATGCCAGCAAACAGAACATCTACTCTGAACTTCCCTTTAGTTTGAATGAGCACATGATTGTGTGTTAAGGTGTCCTGGGAAAATTTTATTCCCCTCATCATTGTTGCCTTTTTTTCTGATTAGGTTCAACATTTATTCATTCATTCATTCATCGTCTATATTGCTTATTCTTTGTACAGGATCGCAGGGGGCCTGGAGCCTATTTCAGGAGAGTTAGGGCACACAGATGGGGTACAATCTGGATAGGGTTCCAGTCCATCGCATGGCAAAAGGTCTAGGAAATAGTATAAGAATTATTTGAGATAAATGAGTACATTTTCTATTGATGTTACTTGATTAATCTGGAATTCCTGTAAATCCTACCATAATATATGATACAATTCACAAGAAAACTATTAACCAAGAATTAATCATTTATTAATTTATATTGGAAGATTATTATGTCTGTTTTTCCTTGTTGGTCTAATTGAATGACTAGAAATAAACCTGCTTCCTGTAGAGGGTGAGTGTGATCCTGTCAGATTGCATTATAGGGTTTTATGGGCATGCAGTAGCAGCAAGGGTCAGAAATGACTAAGCAGATCAGAGAGAGTGGCAGGTGGCTGAGCAGGTGGGGTAATCAGAGGGAAGGGAAACAAGGTGATGTCGGAGGACGCCTTTTCACATTAGCACCCATCAGAGACCTGATCTGACTCGAGCACTCTCACACTTACAAATAGGGCCATCAAACGCAAGAAGGACACACTGAGGGATTAATGTTGTTTAAAGGACTAACAGGTTTGTGTTGTTTGGACAGTACATGAAAACAAGGCAGTGAGAATCCCTAGATGCCTTCAGGGATACCACTGAAAGTGCATACACATACATTCACACACAAACAGCAGTCTGCTGGTGGAATTTTATCTATGCTGCTCACGCATCGTCTGAGATATCAGACCTCCTACAGCCGTCCTCTTACTCACTCTCTCGCTCACACACACCACACATAAGCACAGTATGTGAAGAAATTTTTAAACACCTTATAGTCTTGTGTTCCCTATAATTTTCTTGGAGAGTAATTTATTATTTATTATTTCTAAACATATTTTTGTACAACCTATCATGCTCCTTTCTTCCTTTCTTCATACCTCCTTTCATACCTCTTCTCATCTTTCTCTTCATTGCTATTTTCATTCTTACTACCATTAATTCAGTCTCTGTATTGTTTAAATGACATCCCTCTATCCCTCTCTCTGCCATTACTTCTAATCCTTCATACCTTCATCTCTATTTTGAACCATTCCACCATCCATGCTTCACTTCTCCAAACTCTCCCACCAGGCTTTCTTCTTTCCATATTTCCTTTTCTAGCTTCATCCATCCTTCCTTCTCTCTCCCATAATCCCAACTTTGATATCTATATTCCTTTATTTGTTTCATCCTCTAAATATTTCTCCTATCTTCCTTGCATCTAACTCTCTATACATACATCCCTCTTTTTAACTCTCCCACTATCCTCATCTCCCTCCACACCTGCCTCAAAAACCTCCACCCTTCCTTTAATTCTCCCATATCCTTCCCTCTCTACACTCCTTCTGCCGTCCCCTTGTAGACCATCCAACCTTCCCTCCATCCCTCTTAGCCATGCTTCCTCTATTTTTCTTGTATGCCAGCTTTCCTCTCAGCAACCTTTCCCTTTACCTCCGCCAACCTGTCACTCTCTTCAAAATCTTTCTTCTATCCCCTTATGGATTCTTTCTTTGATCCACACCTTTAATTTCCCATAATTTCAATTCCTCCCTCCAACCACTGTTTCCTTCGTCTCACCTCTTCCGTTCATATTTTCCTTCTATCATGTATTACTTTGGTATCGCTTCTATGCGCTCACCCTATTTGGTGATGGTTTTGGCTCCTGATTTTTCTTTGGTTCTTCTGCAACTCCGAAACCTGGAGCTTAGCCACCATTCACACCTCCCCTATCTCTCCATTCCTTCCTCAATCTCTTTTTCCTTCTTAGCTCCATCTGCTGTGCTGTAGCCACCAGCCTGCCTGCTATTCCCAGAGCTCAGGGCTAAATATGCGAGACACATTGACTTGCAAAGCCCCCTTACTTTCTACCAAACACTCTGAAATTGGATGCTTCCAAGACAAAGTGTGTGTGATTGATGACGTTGAAGACAGTGTAACACAAGAAGAGTGAAAGATGCTTTGGAGAGATGAAGATCATCCACATTTGAACAAATGGAGTGTGTGTGCACACTGCAGCTGTAGTATACTATAGCATTCTACAGTATAATATACTATACTGTAGCATACTATAGCTGTAAATATATATAATCATTTACAATAACAATTACTGTGCCAGTTATACAGTATGCTATAGGACCCTTATTCAAACTTATTCACCGTCTTCTAGTTTTCTACAGATTCTCCCCTATATTGCTAATATTGAGGATACGGTATATAATTACACAACTTCACTTCCGGCATATCTCTTGTCTTGGAGCAGAGCAGCCGTGACCACTTATGAATTGGTATGTGTGTATGAGTGTGTCCTAGTTCCTTTAAAATGGGTCAGCACCAACCAGTTTAAGCTATAATCTGCATGTCCTTTGCAAACTAATTATAAGACACTCATTACATCTCTATATTGAACCCCTCTAGCAGAATTCCTACATATACTGTACTGCTTGGCCAAAAAAAAAGATATGACATTTCAGAAGGGACAAATTATTGGCCTGTATCAAGCAAAGAAAACAACTAAGGAGATTACATGAATTACTGGAATTGGAGTTCAACACACTATTAAAACCTGGATGAATAGCGGTGAGCCATCAAGTTCGATGAGGAAATATGGCTGGGAAAAATAATGAATGAAGATCACTTGGTAAAGTTTCATAAATTAAAAGAAAAATCAGCTGTAAAAACTGTATTTATGTATAGTAGTGAAAGTAAGAGGTTTTTCACATGCACACAGTGTGACGAGAACTCATAGGATTGGGACTAAACAGCTATGTTAGTGATTTATTTAAAAAAAATTCAATAAATTATTAGGTTAGGACTTTTCAATGTAAAAACATTATGTGATTTGATAAATCTAGATGTCTAGTCATGCATCTTTCACAATCTCATTCTTTAAACAGTGTAGCAGGTCTAGGGTCAGCAATGTTTTGTGGCAATAAAATGAAGTCAGCCGACAACCTGAACTTATGGGAGCATGAGAAATCATTTTCATACATGAATTGGCCACCACATTGTTTCACAGATATTGTAGAGAGATTAAACTGTATTGTACGTGTCTCAACTTGATTTGTCTAATCTATACAAGAGCAACAACAATAACAACAATGACCATTGTCTGTAAAATATAATGAAATACAGTGAATTCTGCAAAGAATGAAAGGATTAACTTGTTAGACAACTGTCTGAGTGTATCAGGTAAGACAAACAAGTCCAATATTAAGCAAAATGAGGCATGTCTAATTTGATACAGCTTGTGATCAGCATCATACAGTACAGTAGCTGTCTCTAGTGGAAATAAAAATGCATACGTTTTAGTCAAATCATATTTCAAGTGCTTTAGAAAGAGCCAGACAGGAACCCATTATTAGAAAATTAACTGTGATTAACTGTGCTCATGAGGAGAACCAGCCAATCTGCTACTGCAGGGCTATAAGCCGGAACTTTTTATATGATTTCTAGCAGACACAGAGAAAACAAACCAAAGCTTTTTATTGGTACTTGTGCCCCTTGACGCTACAGACAATAACGTAGAACTAACCTGCTGCTTCTTCTTCTGCTTGACCTTGTCTTCAGAGAGAGAGAGAGAGAGAGAGAGAGAGAGAGAGAGAGAGAAATGGCATGACTATACAAAGGTGAGTCAAAAATTATCTGCGCTCCGGTTATATTAAAATTTGTGTTGGCTGCACTGTCTTATCAGCGCTTTCCATTTAAGGCTACTGTCTCCCGAGTCACTGCTGTGCAGGTGTAAACATGTTACATCAGTTCATTTGTAACTGCGATGCAAACAAAAATAGATGCCCCACTTGTGATTTGCAAGAAAGACTTGCAGCATGCAGTGGTTCTTTTTCTTTTTTGGTGTGGTATGAGGGTGTACCTTGTGATGACACAGCTAACAGAAGAGCATATACAGAAGTGTTTGGATATCTTCAAACTAAATTTGGACTGATACTCAAAGGAAGGTCAATGTTTTTATTTTAAGAGAATCATTACTGTGATGAGATATGGATTCATCACTACCCTGCCGGCAGAGTATGGAATTGAATCGATGACCAAGAAAAAGTTCAAATGTCAACCATCAGCTGTAAAATTTATGCATATTTTATGGGATCCCCAAAGGCCAGTATTAGAACATTATCCGGACAACAGGTTCAACAATCAACAGTGCTTGGATACCGGATTAAATGCTGAGGACTACTTTCCAAGGACATTGTGATCTGCTCAAACTGTTGTTGTGTTGTGATGTTAATGCATCCTCACTATAGTCATGATCTCCTGAAAGCAGCCCTACGAGGTCAAAGATAAAACTCTGATGAAGAAATGAAGACAGCAGTGCATTCATGGCTTTCAGCCCATCCTAAAACATTTTTTAATGAGGTAAAAAAAAAAAAAAAAGCTTGTTAACAGATGGACAAAGTGTATTGAAAAGCAAAGAGATTATGTTTAAGAATTATGCATTTGTCTTTTCTAAAAGTTAATTAAAATACATTCTACAGCCAGAGTACAGATAATTTTTTATTTTACTCCCCTTCGTATATATGTGGAAACTCATTCCCTCCCAGTGCAGACTATTACTATAAGTAAGACTAATGTTGGTAGATGCATCCAAAGCTTTTCAGTAAAAAAAATAAAACATGCAAATCACCACAATCCCCAGCATAGCACATCTAATGTTAATGCATATATGGATATGCTTTTTTCTAAGAGAAGAATGTCTGACATATCATCTCACATCAATCCTTTCATGACTTCACCCATCCCTCCCTTTTATTCTTCCAGTTTACGTTGCTTCCCTCAAGACCTTTTTCCCCCTTTCTTCTGTCACACTTCAGCACTCCTTACTTCTCTCCATTCTCCATTCAAAACACCTTCCCTCCCTCCAGCCCACCATTTTTTCATGTTTTCATCCTTCCTTTCATTCCATTCCAAATTCATTTTGAAGGATATCACAAAAACTCAGGACTCGGTATAAACAGGAATAGACATAACCACAGGCACAAATTTTCTCTCTTTCTCTTACACACACACACACACACACACACACACACACACACACACACACACACACACACACACACACACAAGCATCATGTGCTTAGAAATATACAAGCAAAAGGTTTATCCCACTGTAATTTGTTTCGTTTGGTATAATGAGAAAACAAGACAAGTTTTACAGAATGAGACAAGAATGGGGCAGAATGAATCCATACTCACTCACTCACCATCTATACCGCTTTATCCTTTATACGGGGTCACAAGGAACCTGGACCATATCCCAGAAGACTCAGGGCATGAGGCGGGGTACACTGTGGACGTGGTGCCAATTCATCGCAGGGCACACACACATACAGTACACACACTCACATGCTCATTCACACACTATGGTTAATTCGGGAACAAAATTTAGCCTGCATGTCTTTGGACTGTGGAAGGAAACCCACCAAGCACTGGGAGAACATGCAAACTCCATGCACACAGACCCGAGGTGGGACTCAAACTCGTATCCTGGAGGTGCAAGGCAACAGTGCTACCACTAAGCCACCATGCCGCCTCATGCCTTACTATCATATCATATTATCTGAATTACAGTTCGCACTTCAATGGGTCCTAAAGATATAGATATTGAAAAGGTTCTGGCCTCGACTGGTGTTAGCAGCTGTTTCTCTGAGGACTTGACAACTTTCTACAAGTCTATCTGAGTCCCCAATAACTACTGGACTCCAATTTAACATCAATTAACATCAACTATTATAGCTGAACTGCCTGCCACCTAACACTGTATAAATGCCGATCATTTCCTGCTTTCTGTTTCACCCAGATGAGGATGGGTTCCCTGTTGAGTCTGGTTCCTCTCAAGGTTTCTTCCTATTACCATCTCAGGGAGTTTTTCCTTGCCCCTGTCGCCCTCGGTTTGCTCACCAGGGACTATCTGACCATTTTTATTCATACACATTCACATTCCATACAACTTAAATAATTCTTTTGATTGTGTAAAGCTGTTTTGAGACAATGTCAATTGTTAAAAGCGCTATACAAATAAAAATAAATTGAAATTGAAAAGGTAAAAGGGTTGTGCGATTATTGGATCGCTTATGAAAATTTCCAATTAAAATTTTTAAAATTATTTTAAGAAATACAATGTCTTTACAGAAGGCCATGAGGTGTAACTACAGTATAAGCAACATTCTATGCTATACACTGAGCTGAGGACGTGCAAAGTACATTAAAGTTTATATAATAAATTTTTTACTTTATTTCTACCTTTATTTATTCTTGGCTGGCTTTCATCAAGGAAAATAAGTACAGAATGACATAACTAATAAATGTCCAACTCACTGCATCCTATACTCCAAGGTAACATATTTTCTGGAAGATATGCAAGTGAGCATGCAAATATGCAGCTAAATCAGTCGTGTGTGTATGCGTGTGTAATGTGTGAAATAATTCATTGGCTGAATGAACTAAAATCTTCTCATCCGCTGAAGTGTTTTTCCTGTGAGGGCACTGAGTCAGGGCTGAAGATGATGGCAGTGTGTCACAGGGAAGCGCCAGACAGAACGCAGATGGAGTCAGTGGGCGTCTCGCTTTCGCTCATTTATTAATGTTTGCCTAGAAGGAAAAGGAGACAAGGAGGGGGGATTCTTCTGCATTTCATTTCATAGATGCACCAAGGTGTTGGTTATCTTTGCTAACTGTAAGTGGGCAGGCAAGCGCAGTGAGGAGTGACTTTTTTGAGTCAGTCATGCTGTGATCAGTAGAACGAATGAAGATGAGCACAGTCTAGTTACCACGATTAAATACTGTTAGAGAAACAAAATCAAAATGAGAACCAATAGGGGTGTTCACATTATCCTTTAGAACAAGTTTCTGATATTGATCTCTTGGGGGTCAGTGACAGAGCTATGTCATAACACTATGTTACAGCTAAATGAATTTCCAGAGTTACGTCATGTGCAGTGTTAAATCAGACATTGCATTAAGTCCTCATTCAGGTCAATTGTCCACACTGGTATTGCATTACAAGCATGGCAAATTCCAACTCAGATCTGACTTTACATTTGAAGTCTATGTTTTCATTCATGCATGTAAGTAGTCTCACATTAATAAACAGAGTCAGCATAGCTAGATAGGTAGGGCATAACTACAAGCATGTTTTTTCACTCTGTGACATTATACTGTAGGTCTAAAGTTTTGATCTACTAAGATTAATAGAATTTTTTTTTTCAGATTATGCTAGATCTTCCTATTTGAATTAAAAAGTGCTGACCTTGATGACAGGCATGGTAATTTAGACTTTAGGTAGGTTGCCTCCATAGCAGGGGCAGCCCCGCTGATTCAGCTTTCCCTGCTGACCTTCAACAACCTTAAATTCTTTACCTGAAAAGTCCTGTATGCAGCAGACTGTGATGCACTGGGTGTTCTGATACCTTTCTATCATAGCCAGCATTATTTTTAGCACTTGGTGCTACATAATTCTGTGGGATTGGAACTGACACGCTAGCATTTGGTGCCTACAGGCATAGATGAGTCTTGGATCTATGATGCTATCACAAGTTTACTGGTATATTAGATTAGATTTTTTTTTTAGATTAGATTCAACTTTATTGTCATTACACATGTACAAGTACAAGGCAACAAAATGCAGTTTAGGTCTAACCAGAAGTGCAATTAGCAGAAAGTGCAGTGCAGTTCTAAGTACACTCGAAAGAGATATGTGCAGGGAGAAGCTACTGTATGGGTAACTATTACAGAAAGATATTATGTGAGCATAATATGCAGATTCCTCATAACTATACTAATAAATTTACAATGGATGAACCGTATATACAAGTTGCATAATGTACAGGATATTATGTGAGCATAGTATACAGATTGCAAGTAACTATAATTATAAATTTACAGTGGGTGAACAATATATACAAGTTGCTGTTAACTGTAGTTGGGAATTTGCAAATAGATATGAGCATAATATACAGGTTGCTATTTTCTATAGACAGGAATTTACAAGTAGACATGTGCGAATATATATTCAATCAGAAGTTTAAAAATGTATTGTGCATGGATATTTGTATTTTCAAACAGGTATGTACATTATAGTGCAGGTATATACATAATTGATAATCAATGTTATTAAATTTTCATTGATGGTGGCGTTAATGTTGTGGATGATCAGTGTACGTAGGATATAGAAAAAGATCATTTAAAAAAAAAACAAGAGAAGAAAGTACGTTGGCGGTATCATGAATCAAACATACACTACATATTTCACTTGTTACCAAAATCATACAATATAAAACTGATGTTAAATTGATATGGCTATAGAAACTGTTAAACACATTCAAGAAAAAATATATATATATACATTTCTAATTTCCTTGAAACAACATACAGTATTTCCCAACATAAATATGACAAAAGTGGACACTGTTTCTGATGGATAAAACTGAACATAGCTTCCCTAACACCCCAGCTACCCTACTTGTAATTTGAACAGTGCCTGAAGGAATCTGTCAACAGACGTGTTATAATTTATATTTTGTAGAGTAAAAATGCCATGAAAAAGATTCCATCTGTAATATTAAAGTTGGTTTATTCCTCCTTGGAATGATGATGTTTAAATGATGCAGGGTTTTGGAGTGTCTCCAGCAGGAGATGTAGGGTTATCATAAATAAATTGACATACATAAATAATAACTTGTCATCCCTTATGATTTATTTGTTTCACTCCTAAGGCCAGAATGAATATAAACCAAGAAGCAATGTGAGGAGCCTTTTATATATATTGGCATCAAAATCATATACATATAGTATTTAGATATTGTAAACTCTACAAGCCAATTCTGAAATCTTTTTAAATCATTCCAAAATGTAATTGAATAATTGAAAATGTTCATTAACACAGATGCACTAAATTTACATTTCAGTATTTACATTCAGCATCACACAAATAGGATATATTTTGAATGTAAAATTGACAATTAACAATAAGTGTAATGTGATATAATTAACAAAATAGTATGCTTTTATCAGTTTTAGGAAACTAACATTATAGTGTATTAGAACATACTCATCAATTAACACATATGTGGGCAACAGTGGAAAGAACTCTGTGAGCAAAAAAAGGCATGAAGATTCCTACTTGACATGATAACCTTCAACATAGGTAATGCCAACATTACTTGCCATGTTTTTGTTTGGGCTTAACAATAGATCATGTTATTTGTCTGTATAATATTTACGAAGGGGATTAGGGGCGCATAGTCCACAAACTAAAGTTCACTAGCAATGTGATTAACACTATTTAGATTGCTGCATAATTGCAAATATATACCAGGTAACAGTAGTGGAGATCAGCTTATCTGATACAGTAATATACAAATCTACAGTGTAAATCAGTGAAAACATCAAATTAACTCATCTGTAAAAATAAAAATATTCAACACATTCGTTCCCCTCCTTGCAAGGTCTACTACTGTACATGTTGATGGAATTGGGAGCACAAAAAAGATTCCCATGATTAAAATCTCAGGTGACAATAAACAGTTCATTGTGGTGAGCCTTTGCTTAGCATTAATGCTGGTCGGAATGTACAGTATACTACAACTGTCAGCACACTGGTGAATTGGCAGGGTAAATAGAAATGTCCCTCATGACAGCAGTGCTGATACACAGCACAACGACACTCACTCTTGTGTGATAATGCATAAGTAAATCTTAAAGTGATTTTAATAAAATCTTAACTTGCTATATATTTTCCCTTTGTCCTTGCTGTTGAAAATAGTTATTGTTGAAGTATTTTTAATTGCTAGCCATTACTCAGGGATGAAGCGTGTCATCCATAGTAGCTGCAATCAGAGGAAATTTGTATATTGAAGTGAAAATGGTAAAAATGCATTACAGTAATTAACACTGCTCTTCTCGGGTGTGTTTACAAAACCCTAATATCCTCCACTCTTTAATTGTCATGTAGACACCAACAAGTAGGAAAAGTATCACTTAAGAATTTCTACAAACACAATTTACTATTGTTGTATACAAATATTACTTTTTAGAACTCTGTATTTTCTTAGAAGAAAAGTCAAATTAATGGCCTGTCTTAAGATAGCAGTTCTCTCTGAGCTTTAATTAATGTAATTATTTTAATAATAATGTGTCATGGTTGGATAGTTTGAGTAATCATTACCTATTTGTGCTTTAAATTTCAAAGTCGACTTTCTTTTCATTTTATCCCATCAACCGTTTCCCTTTTTCCTTATTTCTATCTTTCTTTTCTTTATTTATTTATCTTCCACTGGGTGGATGGGTGTGCACTGAAGAGAACCGCTGCCATTCTTGTGTCCTGTTGCTTGGCTCTTGAGTGAGATACTTAACCCCGAACTACCCCAGGGGCACCTGAGAGACTGATCATGCCCTTTGACCTTAAGTTTTAAGGGTGAGAGGAGGTTTATGTGAAAATACTTTTTTATGCAAAAAATTTAAAAAGGTATTCTCTTTTGTTCTATAAATAATATAATTTAGAACAATCTGAAAGAGCAATAAACACTCATACAGGAGCATTTCACCTCGCAGGAAGCCAACTTTAAATCTGCACTTTTTACCCTGTCCTTAAAAGACTTTTACACAGCATAATAAAAATAATTGGAATTGCTTCCAGCATTGACCACTGGTAATAATAACAAAAAGCTTAAGTTTCCAGAGTGCACAATCTCCCCAGACCCTGCTTTCAATATCTAAAACTGCCACACAGTTTTGATTAAAATTCAAAGATCCAAAGATATTTTTAAAGGGGGGGGGGGGGGGGGGGCTGGGTATAAAATGTACAGTACACAAGATTACTTGTCAGCTTCATTAAGTCTTGTAGCTACAGTGCAAAGTAAATACCAAAAGACATAGCATAAATCTGTTATGGCTGATTAGCATTTGGGTGAAAGAGAAGCATTGGATAAATTGCATTATTAACCTTTAACCTGAAAAGGAAAAACCCTACAGCCTAACAGTTTCTAAATAAAATGACGTCTTTCTACTTTCAGACCACTTCAGATTCACAAATATTTACAGTCAATATGTTTTGACACAAGGTCACCAAAATCCAGAAAGTTAAATTAAATATAATAATTAATTGTAATTAACAATGATTGATGTATGAAAAAATTATTAAAGTTTGTAGAATTCCTTGTTTTTTTTGTTTTGTTTTTTATTGGACCCTTCATGTGATGGAATTCAGTGGTATTGTCACTTCTCCTCCTACTCTCACACGACCCTCTGACCTTTTCATGATCATGATGTCACACTATAGGCCCACTGTGACCTTTGACACTAGCTCATGCCTGTGCCCAGTGGGAAAGCATAGACATACCCACACACAAACAAGCACACAGGCATAAGGGAAAGAGGGAGCGTGGGAGAAAATCTGTCAGCATTGATACCCCTCTGCAACCAAGTCTGCTGAATTTCAAAACTGGAGTCACCCCTTTGTTTACTGTACAATGGATTTTAAAGACAAATGCTTAGAGGGGCAGTGCAGCCGCTTAAAATCCTTTTCTCTCTAGTGTTACAAGGTCAAAGAAGAGTGTGCGAGCAGGCAGTGTGTGAGAACCCTGATCATCAGAGAGCGGGTCACTGCAGGTCTGTGCATTCACTAAGTTGCCACACGACATAATATAGCAAGGATGAGGTTGATTCACCAAGTCTATCTATCTATATCTGTCTGTCTGTCCCCCACAGAAGAACTGGAATGGCAAGGACAATACTTTGTCAGGCAACACGTGTTAGTCACATATTCCAATGTTCTATGTTTGACACACTGTACTGTATGCTATCAGGGAATGAAAGCTGAAATTCCAGTCTATCACCACATGTTCATCTTTTGATCTTAAAGCCACAATTTGTGTATAGCAAAGACAAAGGTTTTGTGGCAGTTCCAATATTTTTTGAGGTCTTTATATGTTGGTATGTCTGATTGTCTGTCTGCTCTTGACTCTTGTAGCTTTAAAAAAAAAAGTGATCATTTAATAAATGATCATTTAAAACAAAACATAAACAGGGTGGTGTGATGTGTGGCACATGTTACAGTTATCACCCGAAGCTGATTATTTTCCAATAACAGCATACTGTTCTTTAACTGCGGTAATTTACGAAATGCAACAGTTTTTATTACTTAACATCTTTTGAAAATCTTATTTATAATTACAATAATGTTTTCAAATGTTCTCTGGAGGCTCAGGTACAAAACTGTAGGAATGTCAGTCCTAAACTAAACAGGCCCGTTTTCATGGTAAAGACCACCAGTCCCCAAACCATACCACTGCATCCCAAGCAGACCACATGGGCCTCTATGTGAAGAGATCTCCAACCAGAAATGGGGCACCAGCACAATTAAACAGGTCCGAAGGGCATAGGGGGTCTGGATCACTGGGAGCTCAGGAGCTTCTTTTTTATCTGAGAGAACAGTTAGGTATGGTCATAGTCACATAATGTATAAGGTAAAAGTACTGTATATTTAGTGCAGAGTTCAAACAGGGACTCAGAAATAATTATAAGGAAATTTAACATAACTAAAAGGGAGAACCAGAAGGAAACAGAGGCATGAGGGCTCCATGGGAAGTAAAACAACCAGTCACTTTTCCGTTAACAAACCTGAGTGGGAAAGACTGTTTCCAAACATACCATTTTGCCATAATAATCTACATTCATGAGTCCCATAGACCTGCTTCTTTACCCAAGACTAATCTATTCACAAAAATGGTGGCTAAATAAATTGGCACCTGCTGTAGTTATAATATGCTGGCAGATCATAAGACACTAGCAGGTCAGTCAGTTACTGTGGCACGAGACCAGTAATTGCTTTATAGGTCAATAGTACTGTTTTAAAATCAATGTGAAATTTCACTGGGATCAGTGGTTAGAGCAGGATTGTTGGCTGGGACGACAAAGGAGGAGCTGTAAGCCTTGCACACTGAAGGACGTGGAGGCACAGATTCAGGAGGTTCTCAGTAATATCATAAATGACAGATGAAAAGATGAATGTTACGGGTGTACAGACTCAAGAGACACAGTTCTTAACTAAGAACCCAAACGGGCGTTTTATTTGAAGGTGAAAAACACACAGGAGGATTGAACTGAAAAGTCTTAACTGAATGGCGAGTTGAACAGATGGTGGAGCGTGGGCAAACTGGTGGAGCGAGGAGAGGTCCAAGGAGCACGAACACGGGGACAGGAACAGGAACCAGGAGACGAGACGAACGGGATAACACAACGTGAGCAGGTAACGAGTAGCGTGACGGAGTCTGTAGCCTCATGTGAAGTCAGACGTTGAGTGAAGGGAGGTTAAGTGTATTTAAAGTGTGGTGCTAATAGGAATCAGGTGTGTGCTTAGAATTCAGGTGATTGGGAACGGAAGCTGAGGGTGGAGCCTGGTGTTTCCGTGACAGAACCCCCCCCTCCACGCACCCCTCCTGAGGGCCGCAGGAACCCCTGGGAGCTGGCATGAGCGGGTGTTGTTGGTGAAATTCCCTGAGCAGGTTTGGGTCGAGGATGCCGTCACGTGGGACCCAACTCGTCTCCTCAGGGCCGTAGCCCTCCCAGTCAACGAGGTATTCAAGGCGACCCCCCCCCCGACGGCGGGACCTTAGGATCCCTGCGACCGTATAGATCATTCCATCCTCCAAGTCCTGCGCTAGGGGCGGTTCGTCTCCGGGACCAGACTCTGTGGGCATAGAAAAATTGGGTGAGTGGTAAGGTTTTAGAAGGGAGACATGAAAGGGATGAGGGTGAATTCGGGTGACTTAAATTATATGTGACGGGGTTGATTCTTGTGAGGATGGGCTTCTTATAGGGCAGTCAAAGACGGATATCCCATGTGGAGAGCAATACCTTTTGGCCGGGTTGGAAGGTCCTCACGTCTGCAGTGAGGTGCTGTCTCCAAACTGCCCATTGTAGTTGTTGATTAGCCGAGTCCCAAACCCTATCACTCTCCTGGAACCAGTGGGTCACGGATGGTACCTCGGATGGTGTGCCGTCCCAGGGGAAGAGTGGTGGCTAGTAACCGAGCACGCACTGAAAGGGGGTGAATCCGGTAGTGGGGTGTCGGAGTGAGTTGTGTGTACTTGGCCCAGGAGATGAACTGGCTCTGAAGGTACAGAGGTATCTACCCATCTCCTGGATTTTACGCTCGGTCTGGCCATTACTCTGAGGATGATATCCAGAAGACAGGCTGATGGTCACACCCAGGAGATTGAAGAATGCCTTCCAAAATCTGGAGATGAACTGTGGTCCCCTGTCGGAAACAATGTCTTCAGGGATACCATATATCCTGAAGACCTGTTGGAACAATGCTTCGGCGGTCTCCTTGGCTGAGGGGAGTTTCTGCATTGGAAGAAGACGACAGGCTTTAGAGAATCTATGATTACCAGAATGCAAGTATTACCTTGTGAGCTAGGGAGGTCGGTGACAAAATCCACTCCTAGGTGTGACCAGGGACGCTGGGGAACG
Organism: Channallabes apus; assembly: GCA_030522415.1. Classification (NCBI taxonomy): domain Eukaryota; kingdom Metazoa; phylum Chordata; class Actinopteri; order Siluriformes; family Clariidae; genus Channallabes; species Channallabes apus. Next base: position 13,007,181 of record CM060119.1, read on the forward strand.
GGAAGAGGTAACAATTTCCCTGTAGGTAGGTGTCTGCATGACTTGGAGGTGGCGCAGCCCCAACATCCTCTCACAGTCCTCTTTTGACGTGTTCTGCCATGTGGGGCCACCAAAAGCGCTCTCCCAGGAGTGAGAGGGTTTCATTCATGCCGGAGTGACCAGTGCCCATGGAAGAATGTGCCTGATGGAAGAGGATATCCCGCAGAGTGGTAGGTACATAGAGACGGTCTGCAGGACAATCTGGAGGAGAGGATTCTTCTAGCATAGCTTGACGAATGTCTTCCTCAATCTCCCACTGAATCGGAGAGACAAACAGGGTGGAGGAAAGGATGTTCTCCAGAGTTTCGGGAATTTCTTCCAATTCAAAGTGGCGAGAGAGAGCGTCAGCCTTGACATTTTTCGTTCCAGGTCGGTAGCTGATGGTAAAATGAAAGACGCCCATCGAGCTTGGCACGGGTTAAGTCGCTTGGCTTCCCGCAGATAAGTTACGATGGTCCGTTAGTACCTGGAACGTGTGGACCGCCCCCTCCAACCAGTGTCTCCACTCCTCTAATGCAAGTTTGATTGCTAATAGCTCCCGATTCCCTATGTCGTAGTTCCGTTCGGCAGACGACAGTTTTCGGGAAAAAAAGGCACAGGGATGGTACTGAGGAGGGTTCCCCTGCTGCTGAGAAAGGATTGCTCCAACTCCTGACCGGGACACGTCGACTTCAACCAGAAAGGGTTTCTCGGGATCTGGGAGAACGAGGACGGGTGCTGTAGTAAACGCTTTCTGGAGAGTACTCAAGCCCTTGGCAGCTTCTTCCTTCCAGATGAGGGCCTTTGGTTTGCCTTTGAGGAGATCCGTACGGGGAGAAACCAGGGAATTGTAGTCATGGATGAATCACCGGTAGAAGTTCGCGAAACCTAAAAAGCGTTGGAGCTGCTTGATATTCGTTGGAGTTGGCCAGGTACGAATAGCTTCCACTTTACCTTCGTCTATTTTGATCCCTTGCTGGCTAATGTGATATCCTAAGAACTGCACAGAATGTTGATGAAATTCACACTTTAACTTTCAGGAACAGATGATGTTGTCTGAGTCTCCGGAGAACCTCATCCACATGAATGCTGTGTTCCGACTCGTTCCTGGAGTAAATTAGTATGTCATAGATGTAGACGATGACAAACCGATTCAACAACGATCGGAACACCTCATTCATGTAGCCCTGGAATATGGAGGAAGCGCGTTGACTAGGCCATAGGGCATTACTAGGTATTCATAATGGCCGGTAGGGGTTATGAACGTGGTTTTCCATTCATCCCCCTCCCTTATCCGGATGAGATTATAGGCGCTCCGGAGATCCAGCTTCGTGAAGATACATGCTTCCCGCAGTTGTTCCAATGCTGCCAGAGGACCAGAGGGATGACTCTGCAATGGACCAGAGGGAGCGGGCAGCTGAACTTCACCGTGATTTGGTTGAGGGCGCGGTAATCAATGCATGGACGAAGGCCCCCGTCCTTTTTGGACACAAAGAAAACTTGAAGCAGCAGGGGAGGTGGATGGTCAAATGTACCCTTGTTGGAGGGCCTCCTCGATATAACTCTCCATGGCTTTCTGCTCTGGGACGGAGAGAGAGTAGATTTTACCTTTGGGCACTGGTTCACCTGGGCGGAGGTCAATGGCGCAGTCCCAAGGCCGATGTGGTGGCAGTTGTGTGGCTCGGCGAGGGCAGAACACATCCTTTAACTTAGCATAGCACTCGGGGAGGTCCAGACAGAGCAGATGGTTAGGACGCTCCACGGAGGTGGTATGGATGGGAAGGATGGGTTCTGCCTGAAGACACCGTTTGCTGCAATCCAACCCCCATTTCAGGATCTCTCCACTTTCCTAGGAGATGATGGGTTGGTGCTCGGCGAGCCACCGACGACCTAGGATGACAGCGGAAGTGGATCGTTCCAGAACCAGAAATTCAATGCATTCCCAATGGAGCCAGCCCACTTGCATGCCAAGTGGAGGAGTGGTGTAGCGAACCCATCCCCCCAGAAGGGGGGCGCCAGTAACACAGCAGATTTTGAACTGGGTAGGATGGAGAATCATGGGGATCTGGAGTTGATGACAAAGTGTAGCTGACCCTGAGTCTAGGAGTGCCTTTACTGTAACAGAATGAGAAGCAGAGTCAAGAACTACATTTGTAGTCAATGGAGCCATATGCTTACTTAAGTAAGAGATTTAACTCACCATGGGACGAGGGGGTCATCGGGGACATGTCAGGCGGACATGCCCCTTTTCTGCACAGTAAAGGCAGAGACGTTGGGTCAGCCGGCACTGTCTTTCGGCAGGAGTGAGCCTGGAGATGGATTGTGGGTCCACTTGCATGGGTTCTGGAAAAGATTGCACTCCTAGTGGGCAGAGAACTGCAGCAGGGTCGCAAGGCGTGGCGGTTTCAGCGGTGCATTTTTGACACCTGTTTGCGACTTGGATGGTGGTTCGGATGAACTTCTCCGATCCCATCGTGTTGTCTTGCGCCGCGAACTGCAACCTCAGGTGAGGATCCAGTCCTTGCCGGAACTTGGTCAGGAGGGCAGCTTCGTTCCACCCACTGGCGGCAGCTAATGTTCTGAAAGTCAAAACATAGTCAGTGATAGAACTTTTACCCTGTTGGAGCTGGAACAGTTTTTCACCAGTGGTGGTCGAGTCTGCGGACTGCGTGAAGACCTCCCGGAAGTATGTGGTAAATTCCTCGTAGTCATGAACTACACTGCTATCCTGTTGCCAGACAGCTTCAGCCCATTGGAGAGCTTTATTAGTGAGCTGAGAAATGATATACGCTATTTTAGATCTATCAGAAGGGAACCTGTGAGGCTGCATCACGAATGTAAGAGAGCATTGGAGAAGAAATCCATTGCAGTTCTCCGCCTCACCACCGAAGGGCGCTGGTGCGGTCACGGGACTGACGTGCGCCCATGGTGTCGATGAAGAAGCGGTTGTTGCCGGAAGTGAAGCGGTCGAAACGATGGTTTGCCGGAGTAGCTCCACCAGCTCGCGTAACGAATCCGGGCCCGTTGGGTTCATGGTGGGTCTGACTTTCTGTTACGGGTGTACAGACTCAAGAGACACAGATCTTAGTTAAGAACCCAAACGGGCATTTTACTTGAAGGTGAAAAACACAAAGGAGGATTGAACTGAAAAGTCTTAACTGAATGGCGAGTAGAACAGATGGTGGAGTGTAGGCGAACTGGTGGAGCGAGGAGAGGTCCAAGGAGCACGAACACGGGGACCAGGAGACGAGACGAATGGGATAACACAACGTGAGCAGGTAACGAGTAGCGTGATGGAGTCTGTAGCCTCACGTGAAGTCAGACGTTGAGTAAGGGGAGGTGAAGTGTATTTAAAGTGTGGTACTAATGGGAATCAGGTGTGTGCTTAGAATTCAGGTGATTGGGAATGGAAGCTGAGGGTGGAGTCTGGTGTTTCCGTGACAATGAAAGAATGCTATCTTGGTAACATTATCTCCATAAGCTTCAAATGAAAGATTGAAATCTATAATCACAGCAAGGCCTTTTATTGTACATGTCCACCCAGAATTAATCAAAAAGCTTACTTCTAGCTGAGTGTGGTCCTAGTACCGATACTTCTGTATTGTTAGGGGTTAAGCAGGACGAAGTTAAACAGCATCCAGTGTCTAATGTTCTTCACACATACCTCAACTATATCAAGCTGTTTTTTTTTCTCATCTGGCTTTGCTGAGGTATATACCTTATGTGTCATCAGCATAAGACTACAGGTACATTTCAGCAAATTAGAATATCATTTACACTTATTTTAGTAATTCCATTCAAGAAATGAAACTCATTATGTAGTTTTATTACACACAAACTGAAATTTCAAGTGTTTATTTCTTTTAATTTTGATGATTATGGCTTACGGCCAAATTCAGTATCTTAGAAATAAAAAAAAAATACTTAAGACTTTATTTAAGTATTATTTTCAAAATTAAATTATTAAAAAAAAAACTACTGAAAAGTATGAACATGTACAGCAGACAAAACTTCAAGGCTCTCTTTGCATGAATTACTGCAGCAATGGGGCGTGGCATGGAGGCGAGCCCTGCTGATGTATTATAGAAGCCCAGGCTGCTCTGATAGCGGCCTTCAGCTCGTCTACGTTGTCGGGTGTCTCCCATCTTCCTCTTCATAATACCCTATAGATTCTCTACGGTATTTAGGTCAGGCAGTTTGCTGGCCAATCAAGCACAGGGATATCATTGTTCATCACCATGGTAGACAGCTGCACTGACCTTGGACCTGATAAAGTGGACCAGTAGTGGTCCACAGCAGGGTTTAATATTAACTTTTCTGCTCACTGGCCAATGTGGCTAGTGGATTTCTGGAGTCACTAGCTATTCAGCCTTTTTACTAGCCACAATTTTGTTACCAGAAAATCGCAGTTTTTTCTTCACCATGATACGTTAATGTTTGTTATATCTAGATTTACTTATAAATGACAGCATACACTGTATCACTAGAGCAGTAGTCAAGTATTCAGTACTATTAAGATCGCTCCCAATATAAAAACATGCAAACATGCACAGTATATTCTGCTTATTGAACTTAAATACAAGTCTCTTACCACATGAAATTGAAAAATAACAGATTCAGTACAACTGAACTCATTCTGATATAAAAAATACAGCAACTCAGAACATTTATCATTTTAGTGTGTTGTGTACTATTACCAGGTATTATTATTCATTATGTATTATTATATCAGAATTCTGAGTTAGGACAATGGACTCTGGTCTATCTTGTTGTGTTGACTTTATAGTGTGAGGTAATTCAATCAATTGATGAATTTTCTATCATTCAACATGAAATCTAAATAGATTTTAATAGTGATTACTTTTTTATATAATCAGTAAATACCCTATGCGAAAGGGGCAAACATTCTCATCCTGTTGAGAAGCAATAGCCCTTTAAGCAAATGATACACACACACCAAACAGGAAGTAAAAGTGTGTGTGTGTGTGTGTGTGTGTGTGTGTGTGTGTGTGTGTGTGTGTGTGTGTGTGTGTGTGTGTGTGTGTGTGGAGAGAGGTATTAAATGTCCTCATTCCATTCATGCGTGTTTTATGCGCGTAATATTACGTTGCAATGCGTTTATTATATCGGATGACTTTAGAGAAAACTACAACAAAAATATATTGTCATACCAAAGAATAAACTACCCGCCAAAGTGGCTAGTGAGACTAAAGTTATTACCCGCCACAGCCGAATTTTACCCGCATTTGGCGGGTGGGCGGGTGCCAATATTATAGTATATATATTTTAGTATCCAATATTTTACATTATCACAATATTAAAATTTTAAGATACCGACTTTTGTGTTTTCATTAACTTTAAAGCATAGGAGAAGTGGTAGCCCAGGTCACTAAGGCTGTACGTTGTTAGTTTGGTATTTGAGGATCCAGGTTTGTGCCTCTCTGTTGGTGGGTTACCATGCCCTATACTGCATGCAGGGTCCGTCCCAAGCCTGGATAAAGTAGTAGGAGGAGGGTTGCATCAGAAAGCGCATCCGGCGTAAAAACATGTGCCATGAGACACCTCAATGGGAACAGCCAAAAGACTAAAAACAACATTAGCTGTAAGACATAATCATAGAAATGAAAAGATTCAAACACTTAAAATATATGTCTGTTTGTAATAAATCAATATAATATATGAGTTTCACTTTTTTAATTGAATTACTGAAATAAATAAACTTTTCGATGACATTTCATCTAATTTCAGCTAATTCATTGAGATACACCTGTAATACCATGTTTATGAATATGAAGAGAAAATAACAATGGGCCTAAAACTGACGCCTGTAGGACATGAAAGGGATATAAACACAACTGTTCCTGGAACATCCCAGAGATTGCTTGAGAGCACATCTGAACACAGAGCACCATGAACACCAGTGAGATCAAAGCAAATTTGAGACAAAATTGCCACTGGTTCTATCGAACACCTTATTATGCAACTTTATGCAATAAAGCATATGCAATATATGTATAAAACGCATTTGCAAGCATTATGCAACAAAGAAACTAAGTTAGACATAGAAATGTTTGAAATATTGTGTAAAATTCCATTTCACTTCGAAGTGGTAACACTACAAAATGGTCAAAAGGTTAGGACGTTTTCAAAGTTTGGCTTATGGTATAGGATATTTTTTATTATATTGGTTGTGTCAGAGCAAAAAGAAAGGTAAAGATAGATTGATGTAAGGGAACAAAGATGAAAATACATGAAAAACACAGTCAACAGATCTTAGATGGTTGGAGCAGAAAGTTCTATACTGTTGAATTAGTCAGCTTTAGGCTTTGGCATAATGTGCAGACAGGGAAAGAGTATTTAACTACTGAGTGTTTGGCACCCATTCACTTCTGATAAAAGCTCAAATGAGACATGATTCACTTTGGCTCTAACGGAGCAAAGTAAGAGAGAATGAAAAAATAGACAGGAAAAACTAAAGATAGAACTGTGTGTGAGAGTGTGTGTGTGTGTGTGTGTGTGTGTGTGTGTGTGTGTGTGTGTGTGTGTGTTTGATAGATAGAGAGAGAGAGACTTTTAATGAGCCTATTAAAGGAACAAGCATCCCATTGACTGAGATGCAGGAGAAACACATCGGTGGAAATAAAAAAGGACAACAAATACTTGTATGCAATTCTATCTCTCTCCCTCTCTCTATTCTGTCCAACCCTTTTAAAATTGACTAAAGGTCTAGAAATATTTTTATTTAAATAACATTTATAGGAACATTTTTATACACAGGATTTGTTTTATATTATCACAGTAGCAGGGAGGATACACTCAACTAAAACAACCATCAGAAACACCTGAGAGCCCAACACAATTGTAAACAAAAAGTAAGAAAAAACATAAAATCCTAATTATACATAGGCCCAGGGACAACAAAGATTCTCTACCTCATAAAGGCACTAATATGCCTAATGGTGGACTAGGCACACCTAACCATCCTCTGATGTTAATGGCTGTGACACAGGGCAGGAGGTCTGGATGGTGTCTTCCAGTGTGGTCTGTGACAGGGCTTAACATATTGAGTGACAGAGCCAGGAATATAGGAGCTGAAAAGGGACCTGCATGTGCCAACAGGCTAGAAATTGGCATGAGAGCTTGACAGGTGCACAAGGTTTTTAAAACCAGGAGGTAGCACAAGCATAATGTCCTCAAAGCTGGAGTGCTTCAAAAGCATGACGTTCTCAAAGCCGGATGGTGGGGAGAGCATGGCATTTGTAAGTGAACCTAGGGTGTGCTGTGAGCACTACATTTTCAAATTTAGGATGCAGACATTCTTGAAGTTGCATCAGCAAATGAGAGCATTGTGAGAGTAATATTCTCTCAATATCTAGTATACTAGTTCATTTTGCATAGTCTGGTTTGATTTCTCTGTTTCACTTTTTTATTTTATTGAATTATTTTTTATCTTAGGCTTTGTCTGTTTTTAAGCTATGTGGCACCACAAAACGCACAAGATCTTATGCTAGATGTCCTTCCTGTTACAATCCTCCCATTTGTTTCTACTTGGGCTTGGGATTGGCACTGGGATGTATGGGCCATAGGGTAAGGACCCAACAGTGGTGACCCAGGCAGGGAGGATGGGGCTCAATCCTATGAATCTCTAATGAGCAACCCAGATCCTCAACCACCAGAGCTACCACTGCCATAAAACCCTTCAGGACAGAAGCTGCCTGATGTACGAGCAACACAACTAAGACATAAGTGAGGAGAAAGTCACAATTGCGTCCTGCTTTGTACAAAATGTTAAAAGCACAGCTTTTAGTGTCCTATTGAATTGTTCATTGAGGCCATCAGTTTTAGGGTGGTACACCAGAGGTTTGAATTTCTTCACCTGCAGCAGCCAGCACACGTGGCACAAAACACAAACTCCTTGTGTTTTCCCTTTTGAAAAGGAATTGCCTTCAGGTGTGGCATAGTCCATGATCACTAGGATGTACGGGGCAACTTTGGAATTAGGCCTACCAGACCTCTATGCCCTCTCAGTCTCTCAGTGATTCCGTTTTGTGTGTGAAAGTCGTCCTACACAGTAGCCCCCTCCCTTCTCCTCTCCTTTTTTGTCTTACTTCACACAAACATGCCCGCACGCACACACACACACACACACACACACACACACACACACACACACACACACACACACAGAGAAAAGGTGCAGATTAATTAGTTTTATTTTTACTTTGTATTTTGTATTAATTATTTTTATATGAATGTTTTTGGGTTGTAGAATGAATCATCTGAGTTTCCCTCACTTCTTAAAGGGGAAATTCTATAAGTTTTCTAAAAACAGAACAGCCATTCCCCATCTCGCTTCCTAACCCAAACCTCAAACAAGGCAACCTTTCTGATATCCTTGTGAATACAGGACCACCAAGAGGCTCCCAGCCAGCATACCAACATGGGGTAATGAAAAAGGGGTGGGCCAAGGTAATAATACTTCCTGTGTCTAGCAGGACAGTCAACACCATAACCACCACCACCTCCCATTGCGCACAATTCAAGCACAGGTCCCAATCACCGAAGAATGGAAATTTCCACTGTAATATTAAAGACTAGATGTGAAAACTTTAAGGAAATCAAAAATGACCCTGTTGCTCATACTCAAATAATTTTAACACTTACATAACTGATTGACTCTAGAACATAAATAAATGGATAAATAATGATTAATAATCTTACTTTGGTGTCACCCAGAGGAGGATGGATTTCCATTTAAGGAGTGCTTTATACTGTAAATAAATTAAATCAAGTTGAATCGAATTGAATTAAATGATTCATACATTTGCTCATCAGATGTCCATATGATTTTACAAGAAACACAAGTAATTTAATTGATAATTTAAAAAACTAGACATCAGGACATATTGGTAACCTCAGCACTACAGGTTTTATTGTTTTAATGTAAATTTAAGCATATTTTTATTCTGGGAATTAGCATTTACAAATTTTTTACAAAATTTGCTCAAGGGCTCCAAAATTATAGTGTGGCAAATTACTTTAAGTCCACTTTTATACACCTGCCATGAGCCATTTATTTTCCAGGCTGATAAAAGCTCTAATAATAGCATTTTTTCTTTCAGACGTCTGCTGATCTTGTTATGTCAGTGTGTCTCGCTTTCCTGCTAAAAGCTATACCATTACAAAAGTACAAGTTCAAACAGGAGCTCTTCTCTACATGCTGCTAATGCTGACCCCAACCTTGGTTGAGCAGCACTTTAAATTACTGTAAATGAGATTAACATGGTAAATGTCAAGGCATCTTTGTTAAAGCTCTAGGATTATTTTAGCATTTTAAGCAGTAGGTTAATGATTTATTGTGAAATTTTTTGTGTTTTGTGAATTTAACATTAAGTTGTTCTATTTAGTAAATTCAGTGCTACAATATAATCTGCCAAATAATGAAGTTATGAATACAAATTTATAGTGATTGATATAATAATAACAACCAGAGTACAATGCCTTACAGTTTTATAATTGAATTATCTCCTGGCTATTTTCTTTTTCGATAACAGAAACACATTTTATTTTGTTACTTTTTAATTTCTTATTTTAATTACAACAACATCAATAATAATAATAATAATAATAATAATAATAATAATAATAAAAGAAATCAAAATTACATATTTCTTTCCATTCCAGCTATCCAGAGGACATGGGACTTCATATTTTTTGCATTCGTCAAAGTCTCTATTTACATTGCTAAACTGTTAGTTGGTTATTTCATTTAATGGTTTCTGTGGTTGTAGAATTCATAGTACTCAGACCTCATGACTTTAGCCCATTGTTTTATACTGTTAAATATCAAGACTTACATCCTGCCTCATACTTCAACACATGTTGACAACATTGCAGGGCAAACATTTGCCTCTTTACTTTCAAATTATAGTTATACATATTACATTACTGTATTTCATTAATCACAAAAATAATAAATGTACAAAAAAATAATACCACTTGTTTCCTCTCTGTGTGTGTGTGTGTTTGTTTCACATAAGTATTTTTTGCTGTAGCTTTGTATTTTTATATACTTTTCTATATAAAAGTATTAAAATTTAGTAAAAGCATCTTTTACTATTAAACATATCTGTGATTTATTTTCTTGTTTGCAAATTCACAGTGTTTACATAGTCCCCATCTCCATCATTCATTATTTTTTTCTGACCAAATATATTCCACAAAGTTGACAGGTCAGCATTCATTCATTCATTCATTCATTTTCTATACCGCTTAATCCTGTGTTCAGGGTCGCGGGGGACCTGGAGCCTATCCCAGGAGACATCGGGCACTAGGCGGGGTACACCCTGGACAGGGTGCCAATCCATCGCAGGGCACACACTCATACACACACTCACACATCCAATCACACACTATGGTCAATTTGGGAACGCCAATTAGCCTAACCTGCATATCTTTGGACTGTGGGAGGAAACCGGAGTACCCGGAGGAAACCCACCAAGCACGGGGAGAACATGCAAACTCCATGCACACAGAGACGGGAATCGAGCCTGGCCAGGGAATCGAACCCAGACCCTGGAGGTGCAAGGCGACAGTGCTAACCACTACACCACCACGCCGCCAGGTCAGCATTCTTCTTCCAATTTGTAATAATGTTGGACAGTATTTTAAAGGTTTTCCTTATTGATGGTGTCTAATGATTTTGCCTGTCTAAAACTGCAGCTTTTTAGTTTAGGCACTGTACTGAATATGACAACCCACATGAGACTCTTAAACTAGTATATTACGTGGTTAAATACTTTTACTTAACCACCATAAATTTAACGAGGCTCTTCCATTATAGTAACATTATAACATCAACATATTTCTGGTGTTTTCCTGCAAAACACACATACATCACTTATGTGCTGATAGTTCTATAGTGCTAGACATCTACATTGGTACTGAGACCTCCAAGATGGCAAGATCATAAAACAAAGAGAAAAAACATACAGTGGACTCACAAGTGGTACAAGAGACAGGCTTTAACAATAATACTGAGAGACTGCATGTTTGAATCCTGCCAACACCACAGCCATCTGTGGCCAGGAGCCAAGGGAGCAAAATTGGCTATGCTCTCTGAGTGGGACATGTGGCATGCTCTCTCTTCTGTAAATCACAGCAGAACCAGCCAATCAGAGATGCCGGTGAGGTCCTTTACCTATATAGGCAATGACTGATAACCCATGAGTCAGCTCAGACATGACCGATGCTGCACATTTTTACTCCTTATAGCTCCAGTTTCTTTCTCCTCTTCTTCGGCCAAGAAGTGTGAGAAACTTTCTGCAGTCTAATCTGTGAGATATTTTTGACTTTGTGACAGTGCAAGTATAGGGTTTTAAAGTAGCATTTGCACAGCTCAACCTTGACATGACATCATGGAATGATAAACAGCCAACCTATATGCCTACTGGTTGGTTCATTACATCAAGCATTATAATCAGATTTATGCTACTCAATCACTAGATGCAGATACACTGATATTCGATTACATGGACACTTTCTGGAATAAACATCTTATCGGAATATTGAGCCCTCAGTGGGGAATCTGGTCTATACCACACTCCCAGAAGGTATCATCCTGGGGCAGAACATGAAACATGTACTCTCCTCCAACCTGGGCTAACCTCTCCTCCAAAGGCATAGTGCTAAGTATGCTATGCCTGACTTACATACTGAAGATCAATGGTGTGAAATCTGCTCTTTGTGCCAAAGTTTGTCTTTGGACCTGCTGCATAAAAGTACTCAAAGGGAGTGTAAACCACAGTAAAATTGAGCATCTAGGAAAGATCTTTATATCACAACAACACTGCAGAAAAAGGGTCCCGCTACATACCCATGTGGAAGAGACAGGTGTTTTAGTGATTTACTCTTGAACACAATGCAGATTGGTGTGTATGATGGCACAGGCTTCCAACATTCTCAAGCCACATCAATATAAGACCCTAACAATGTTGTCTTTCCAGAGCAATTACCTTGCGTTTGTTAAGAGAAAGAAGTGGGTTGTCAGCTTGTGGCTGATCCCAAATAGCACAGGTGGAGACCTGTCCTCATTTCAGTGAGAGAGATACACATCTTTCCTTAATGAAATGGGTATAACTCGGAGAAGTGCCCCATCACTGCCCTCTAGTCCTCTACGAGAAGGGCACACTATACTGTATATTCATAGAACAATCAGTTTAAACCCTTGTTGCAAGTCTCACAAGACCACAGAATTGTAACATTTATATATACATATTTACATTTACATGTATATTTACTGTATATGAATATAATTTACTGTATGAAACATAATGGCAGAAAGCAGGATTGAATTTTACTAAGCAGTATTAATGAGAATATAATAAATGAATACTGTAAATTAATTAGCTAATTACCTGAGGACAATTAGTTATCTAAATATAAAAATGAAATAAATATTCTAACATAAGCACCAGAGTACTAAAAAAATTTTTTATGAGAATAATGAGGAGCTCTAATTACTCTACAACAATTTCACACACACACACACACACACACACACACACACACACACACACACACACACACACACACACACACACACTTTCACAGTTTCTGTTGTTATAAGTTTAGTTGACATATTATCTATCACCCTACAGCTCTTCCTTCCAAACCACATGACACAACCTCAACCACTTTACAATAGGTCGCTACCATTTTATTATCTTTGTAATTGCTGTCAGTGATGATATAAGTACAGCGTTCCAGCTGTCTGCTTTATGCATAGAAATAAAACAATTTTATATTGTCAAAGCTATGATTAATAGTAATTTGCTAAAATGGACTATTTAGAGCAGCAGAATATAAAAGACTGGCGATGTCAAAGGAAATGTTCTTCTCGGCTAGCATGAAAAAATATTTGTACAGCTTAAGCCTTAAAGTAAACCCAATTACGGTGGCCTTACGGCAATGCCACAGCAAATTAGCGGCTCCAACATTTTCTTAGAGCACCATAATGCGTATCAAGTCACAAAACAAAGAGGCTGCTTTGGCATAAAGCTCTGTGATAGACTGTGTGTGTGTGTGTGTGTGTGTGTGTGTGTGTGTGTGTGTGTGTGTGTGTGTGTGTGTGTGTGTGTGTGTGTGTCTACAATAAAAGTAAAGAGAGTGAGACTCATTCATCAGGGATTTTACAAAGAGGCAGAGAAACCTTTTTTCAAATGCTTGAAAATGTATATGTATCATAGCCCAGAAAAGGAAGGAGGAACTTGCTGAAGTGTTGTGTCTTTGCAAATGAACAAACACCTTTCAGAGTGTTTTTTAACGTTGGGCTGTGGCTTGACTGAAGAGGCGGTGAAATTACTGACGAGGGAATAACTTAAACGGCTGTAGCAGATGTTGTACATGACGGAGAGCATATGGTGCAGACAGGACAAATGAGGGGACGCGATATGAATTGTGCACAGGGCCACTATGATGTGCCATTAAACAGGAGAAAGCAAGAAAATGATTGAAAAGATGTGTCAATAAAGTGGCCAGACAGTATCAGTCTCTGTAGAAAAAGAATGAATGTTTTTTTTTTTTGTGCTTTAATATTATTGAGTAACAAAGTATTAAGCTGTCTTTTTATTTTTTAAATTAATATTTGACTGACATAATTTTTATCCAAAAACCCAGCAGGCTTTTCTAGCGAAGCTGATGTGGATTTCACAGCCTCTGATCCAGATGTCATGTGGGAAATCTTGGCATCTGGAATCAAGGATATAATCAGTATAACTCACCAACACAGATTGCTAATAAGAAATATGAAATGCAGTATAATTAGCTTTTAATGAGGAAGTAACCATAAAAGAATAAGGAGCTAGAGAGACTGAACTGTATTACACACAGCTGCAAAATACTGTAGGATGGGTTCAGCTAAAAGTTAAAAATGCATGTACTTATCCTTGATACATTCTTTACAATCTACATATGCACAGGTGCTGTTGGTATAATTAACTATTAGGGCAGTGTTTTTCAACCTTTTTTGAGCCAAGGTACATTTTTAATTGAAATAAATCACAAGGCACACCAACAATCGAAACTGTAAAAAAAATAAAATAAAGGAAACTCTGTAGCCTATATTAACAATATAGAGCCATTCTTATTGAAATGTCTCGAACAGGAATCAAATAAACACAAAGAAAAAGTATTTTTTGATCTTTCATATTTCTACCCAGTGTGAAACCTGGGCCTGTTTGGATGAACACAGAGCTGATATCCTGGCAGGAATTGAAGAAAGACACACAAGAAGCTCTTCCTCAACAGCTCTTAGTCTCTCTCTGTTTTTAGTTTTTATAGCAGTCAGGGTTGAGAAGCTCAATCACTAAGGCCTTGTTCACACGGGCGTTAAATTTTTGGATAAACGAACGAGCTCTGAACGTCCTATACGTTTATGTTGCGTTTTGTATTGCAGCTCGATTGATTTCTACACTGGCGTTTGTTTGTCTCTGTCTAACGACAGCCTGCAGCCCAAATTGTAACGCCACAAAAAAGCTGCATGCAACGTTTTTTTAACACCATATAAACGCACGTCACCAGAGCCCGTGTGAACACCGTCATTGACTCCTATGTGTAGAAAACCCTCGGCGCTCCATCCGCGGTCACCGGACGCTACGAACGGCAGAAAAACGGTCGATTTTAACGCCCGTGTGAACAAGGCCTAATACACCTATCTCACCTATGCGGTTTCGCACGGTGGCCGTAAGTAGGTTCATTATGATTCACTGTGAGTTTTTGGCGCTGTGAGTACGTTTCCATCTTTCCACGCAAAAAATTAAACATGTTAAAAAAAATTTTGACGGTCCTTGCAGAAGCTTGCGGACCATGCAGAACTTTGCGGAAAGTCGGTGGGCAATCGCGGCAGCTGCAATGGCATATTATTCACAGACTTATTAGTTTTCAAAAAATGTTTTAGACCAATTAGGTGAAATTGAATAATTTCCCACGGCACACCTGACGATCTCTCACGGCACACTAGTGTACCGCGGCACAGTCGTTGAAAAACACTGTATTAGGGCATACCCAATTTAGAAAATGTTCTGTCTGTAGCTGACTATATCTGTCAAATCCCCTCAATCCCATTCATTAGTGGAAAGTACACTCCATACTGACTATGACTGAACAGAACTTATCACGGGTATTACTGGTATTACAAATCTTTAAACACCTCACTGTCATTGCTGGAGAAGTACATTGACTAAAGATCTCTGGTTAACAGCTGTGATACGGTACCTGATGGAGGTTAGGAGTAATGAACACAAGTCTGCATGGAAAAAGATGCGCTTAGTCTTTTAGTATATGCTTAGTGTCCAGCATGTGTAAATTAAATATAGATATAATTTTTTGCACATGAATAATAATATTAAAACTCTCCTAAAAGTACAGTAAATCATGTTTTGTTTGTCCACTGTGCACCATTAAGTGCTTGGCTCTACAATGAACATGTTCAATATTTTACTTTTTGTATTCGCACAAAGTGATCGTGCATGAGATGAAGCATTTAATGAGCCAAAAACATATGAGAGGAAGCAAAAAAAGTACTTTGAGGTTAGATTAGGCTTCCCATTTTATCTGATATAACCCAACTTCTGCTTTATGACTAGTTACAAGAAGTTCACCTCATCCATGATTGGTTAGATGCTGTACTACACATAAAATGGAGAGACAATCAGAGACCTCAGCTTTACTCAGCCAAAGACACTGTGAAAGGGAGAAAGGGTTGTTCTCACTGAGGTTACTGATCAGAAATGGAAGCAGAATTTCCCTCTCATAAACTTTTCACATTATCTAATGTTACTCCTACAGTACATGGGGCAAACATGCACAGAAAGACTGATGAGCGAATCGATCAAATCAAATGTTTACATGTCTCACATTTACCCATTGAACAGATTATCAAAGATTTAAATGATCCATTTCATTCCAACTTAAACTGACTGAGGTGTTTCAATTATGTATTTTTTCTTTGTATAATAATAATAACCTTCATGGTTATTATTCCAATTATTAGTGAAATATCAGACTCCATGTTAATCCATTAAAATGCATTAGTGGCTGTATAAATCTCTCTCTCTCTCTCTCTCTCTCTCTTTTTACACTCCTACCTTCACACACCTACCTGGCATCTGGAATGCTCCATACACACCCTATGGATGGATCTTACAATCTTTTTTCCCCCTCAATTGCAGGAACAAGCATTTCTTAATTAACAGCAGGCCTAAACTTTTTTTCTCTTGCTCTCTACACAGGATGCTGTTAATTTGCCATGTTTTACTTGGCCATAGATGTTGCCAGATCGGGCAAACAGTAATGTGGAGTCATGATGCCCATGAGAGCTTTAACTAGCCAGCAAGTGTGTTCTCAAACACCCACATAATTTTACATACTTAAGGAAAGGAAAAGAACAAAGACATGTTAAAGGATTGATATAGAAATCTATTAGAGACTTATTAAGAGGACAGGCCAGAATCTTGCTTATATACTGTAGGTGTCATGGTAGGGGAAAATCCATCAGTACCACTGAGGCTGAAATCTTCCAAACAGACAAAGAATTTGGGGTTTGATCTTTTTTTCTGCTTATAACATTGATGTCTCTCTCTCTCTCTCTCTCTCTACTTCACCAAACACAAAATGTTTTTATTTATTTATAACATTTCATATGCTATCTGCTTGCTGAAACCATGTTAGTCTAATGCAGGAAATTATACTTTGATAAAATTTTGGAAACGTGTCCAAAAGAAATGGACAACATGTTCAAATTGTAAATGGTAACAAAACCAGCTGTCAAATTATTTGTGATGCACATTTACCATCACTGACACTGTAGAGATGCCAGAGGAACCCTGTGTAGCTTTGGATCCTTGTTCATGGATCATTGAAGTGAAACCTGCTGTAGCGTTCTGTCATTGCATTCCAGCTGTTGCAAAGTTTAAAATTTTGTGCATTCTGAGATGCTTTTCTGCCACCACGGTTGTAAAGACTGGTTATTTTGACCTAGCAATCATTGAATTCGTCATTGATTAGTCTATTTGTACTAAAATGATTAGGGGACCATTTGGAGTGCATTTCTTCTCCATGAAAAATTACAAAAACCGGCCAGTAAATTCCTTCAGTGTAACATCTGCTAGTTACATATCTTAAACATCGTAATATAACTTTAAATAAATAAATAATAATAATAACAATAATAATTAAAAGCTCCGTGGTGGCGGGGCCCCAGGGGTGGATGAGATCCGCCCGGAGTTCCTCAAGGCTCTGGATGTTGTAGGGCTGTCATGGTTGACACGTCTCTGCAACATTGCATGTTCATCGGGGACAGTGCCTCTGGACTGGCAAACCGGGGTGGTGGTCCCCCTCTTCAAGAAGGGGGACCGGAGAGTGTGTTCCAATTACAGAGGGATCATACTTCTCAGCCTACCCGGGAAAGTCTATTCAGGGGTCCTGGAAAGGAGGGTCTGTCGGATAGTCGAACCTCGGATTCAGGAGGAGCAGTGTGGTTTTCGTCCGGGTCGCGGAACAGTGGACCAGGAGGAGGCATGGGAGTTTGCCCAACCAGTCTACATGTGCTTTGTGGACTTGGAGAAGGCATTCGACCTGTGGGGGGGTACTCCGGGAGTATGGGATATTGGATTCCCTGTTAAGGGCTGTCCGGTCCTTGTACAACCGGTGTCGGAGCTTGGTCCGCATTGCCGGTAGTAAGTCGGACCTGTTTCTGGTGAGAGTAGGACTCCGACTGGGCTGCCCTTTGTCACCGATCCTGTTCATAATTTTTAGGGACAGGGTTTCTAGGCGCAGCCAGGGTGTTGAGGGGGTACAGTTTGGTGGGCTCAGGATTGGGTCACTGCTTTTTGCAGATGACGTTGTTCTGTTGGCCTCATCACCCTGTGACCTACAGCTCTCACTGGATCGGTTTGCAGCCGAGTGTGAAGCGGCTGGGATGAGAATCAGCACCTCCAAATCTGAGGCCATGGTCCTCAGCCGGAAAACAGTGGAGTGCCCTCTCAGGGTTGGGAGTGAGATCCTGCCCCAAGTGGAGGAGTTTAAGTATCTCGGGGTCTTGTTCACGAGTGAGGGTAAAATGGAACAGGAGATCGACAAGCGGATCGGGGCAGTGATGCGGGCTCTGTATCGGTCCGTCGTGGTGATATATATACATTTCGTGACATTTCGCTCAAATCTTGAGTCTCTATCACGGACATCTTCATCTACTTATCACAACCATATCAACCGAAAAAGCTATTTTATTCAAACATACTTGCGGGAGTGTGTGACGTGATGTCATGTGCAGGTGCGATGGATCGCGTACCAACCAACAGGGTGTCGGAATGGTATGTTTATACTTCTCATCCAACCACAATCAAATTCACTCCACTGACATGCTGAAATAAAATAGGAGTAACGAGGCTATTTTTCAAATGTAAGGAGTAGAAAGTACAGATAATTGCGTGAAAATGTAAGGAGTAGAAGTAAAAAGTCGGCTGAAAAATAATTACCCCAGTAAAGTATAGATACCCAAAATTCCTACTTAAGTAAGGTAACAAAGTATTTGCACTTCGTTACTTGACACCTCTGCCTGGAGGTGGTGTTGTTATGGATGATATGGTGCATATTTATTTTACTATGCAAACTTGCATAGAGTACTTGAAAGGAATAATTGAGTAAAAGTACAAGTACTGTATCTTACCAGAAAAAAAAGACTTTGGTAAAATTTAAAGTCACCTTTTACAATATTACTTGAGTACAAGTGAATATCTGATATTTACTGTACTTAAGGATCAAAAGTAATTTTCTGATATTAAATGTACCTGTCGACTATTAGAAGTAAAAAAGTTTTAAATGATGGACTTATGATGTATAATATGATCTGCATGTAGGCAAATCTGTGATGTTAGCTAACACGTTATCCTGGCGATCAATTCAATATTTGTATAGCGCTTTTAACAATTGTCATTGTCGCAAAGCAGCTTTACACAATCAAAAGAATTATTTAAGTTTGTTTGGAATGTGAATGTGTATGAATCAAAATGGTCAGATTGTCCCTGGTGAGTAAGCCGTGGGCGACAGTGGCAAGGAAAAACTCCCTGAGATGGTAATAGGAAGAAACCTTGAGAGGAACCAGACTCAACAGGGAACCCATCCTCATTTGGGTAAAACAGATAGCAGGAAATGATCTGCATTTATACAGTGTGTTAGGTGGCAGGCAGTTCAGCTATAATAGTTGATGTTAACTGATGTTAAAATGGAGTCCAGGTAGTTATTGGAGACTCAGGTAGACTTGTAGGAAGTTCCAGTCTAACTATCGAACTGTCAAGTCCCCAGAGAAACAGTTGCCAATATCAGTCGAGGCCAGAACCTTCTAGGTAGAGAGAATCATCTCCAGACACCAGACGCATCCCAAAGAGACACATGGGGCATACATGTGACGAGATCTCCAAGCAGAAGTGGGGCACCAGGATTGGTCAGACAGGTCAGGAGGGCAGAGGGAGTCTGGATCACTGGCAGCTCAGGAATGGCATGTGTAGCTCGACAGAGAGAGAGAGAGAGGGAGACAGGGGAAGAGAAAAAGGGGAAGAGAGAGCAGAAGAGGAGAGATGGCAGTTAGATATGGTCACAGTCACATAATGTGAATGTATATTTACTGTAGAGTGCAAGCAGGGACTCCGGCAGGACTAACTATGACAGCATGACTAAAAGGGAGAGCCAGAAGGAAACACAAACATGAGGACTCCCTGAGATGTAAAGCAAACAATCACCTCACCGTCAACAAACCTGAGTGATCAATGAGAGTGAGGAAGACAGTATCTAAACATACCAGTTCACCTAATACCATATGTCCATGAGTCTCCCAGATCTACTCCTTTACCCAAGGCAAATCTATTTATAAAAATGCTTGGCTAAATAAATAGGTTTTTAGCCTAGACTTAAACACTGAGACTGTGTTTGAGTCCCGAACACTATTTGGAAGACTATTCCATCATTTTGGGGCTTTGTAAGAAAAAGCTCTGCCCCCATCTGTAGTTTTCATAATATGCGGTACTGACAAGCAACCTGCATCCTTTGATCAAAGTAGGCGTGGCGGATCGTAAGACACTAGCAGTTCGCTCAGATACTGCGGCTTGAGACCATTTAATGCATTATATGTCAAAAGAGTAGTATTTTAAAATCAATGCGAAATTTCACAGGGAGCCAATGCAGTGAAGATAAGATAAGGGTGAGGTACTCATATCTTCTGGTTTTACTGAGGACTCTCGCTGCTGCATTCTGGACTAGCTGAAGCTTGTTTATGCACTTAGCTAAACAACCAGACAGTAAGGCATTACAATAGTCCAACCTAGAGGTGATAAAAGCATGAACTAGTTTTTCTGCATCGTTTAGCGACAATATATTTCTTATCTTGGCAATATTTCTGAGGTAAAAGAATGCTATCCTGGTAATATTATCTTTATGAGCTTCAAATGAAAGGCTGGAATCTATAATCACACCGAGGTCTTTTACTGTTGCACCTGATGGAACAGAAAGGCCATCTAAAGTTATGGTGTGATCTAAAATTTTACTCCTAGCTGTATGCGGTCCTATGACTAGAACTTCTGTCTTATCCAGATTAAGCAGAAGGAAGTCAATTAGCATCCAATTTCTAATGTCCTGCACACATTGCCCAACTTTAGTAAGCTGTTTTTTCTCATAAGATTTTGCTGAGACATATAACTGTGTCTTCATCATAACAATGAAAACTAATACCATGCTTACGGATTATGTTGCCCAAAGGAAGCATGTAAAGGGAAAAAAGCAGTGGGCCTAAAACTGAACCCTGCGGAACGCCAAACTCCAAAGAGAACATGCAGAATAATCACCATTTAAGTCTACATACCGATAACAATCGGTCAGTTAGGATCTGAGCCAGGAGAGGGCTGTACCCTTAATTCCTACTACATTTTCTAATCTGTGAAGAAGAATACTATGATCAATGGTGTCAAAAGCTGCACTGAGGTCGAGTAATACAAGCATAGTTACACAACCCTGATCAGAGGCTACTGCTAGAGCTAGAGTGCTGTTTCTGTGCTGTGGCCTAAATCCTGACTGATACAGATCATGTATGCCATTTCTATGTAGATATGAGCATAGCTGCTCCGCTACTATCTTTTCCAGAATCTTAGAGATAAAGGGGAGGTTTGATATTGGCCTGTAATTGGACAGCTAACAGGGGTCAAGGTCAGGTTTCTTAATTATTGGTTTGATAACTGCTAATTTAAAAGATTTTGGAACATAACCAATGCTGAGTGAGGAATTAATTAATCTCAGCAGGGGTTCTGTTATTGCTGGTACTATCTGTTTAAGAAAATGTTTTACTTTACAGCAGTGATTCTGTTAGTATGCGCTCACGCGAGTGTGACTAGCGATGTGCCTTGCTAATTTTTAAACGGTTTTTTAAACGGTTAATGTGTGTGTGTGTGTGTGTGTGTGTGTGTGTGTGTGTGTGTAAAATGCACATTTTACACACACACACACACACACACACACACACACACACACACACACACACACACAGAGCGCCTGTGTGCACAAACGGAAACACTTATCTGTCGGGATTTATTTTTACGTTTTTTTTTTTTAAGGTAAAGTGCAGGTTAATTTTGTTTTATTTTTACTTTATATTTTGTGTTAATTATTTTTATGTGTTTATTTTTTTGGGCTGTAGAACGAATAATTTGAGTTTCCATTATTTCCTATGGGAAAATTAAATTTGGTTTACGAGTGTTTTGGAATACGAGCCCGCTTCTGGAACGAGTTATGCTCGTAATCCGAGGTTCCACTGTACCAATATTTCAGTCACTTTTGGTAGGTGAGAGGCACCTCATTTAGAAAGTAGAAAGTACAAATAGAAAAATAATGTACAAATATGTGGTAACACATTTATGAACTATTTGTATTTCATTACATTATAACACGGATAATATCACACACACATTATGCACATTCTGGGAGTCATTTAGCATACAATATGTCATAATTATACAAATTTTTTATAATTGTTTTTTTTTTTTTTCAGTTCAGATAGGGAAATGTCACGCACCATGATGGATTTTATAGAGTACAGAGAAAAGTAATTTAATCACTTTAATAACAAACTTTACATATTTTAGCTTTACATTTATTGGGGGTTTGTGCAGATTATTCTACATGCTTTTTTAACCATAGAAAATTGTTTATTGTTGATTGGTAATTCACATTAAAAGTGTTCAAGGATCTTACATTATTTAAGCTTTTTTTTTTTTTTTTACTTAACAAAAACCCAGTCAGACAGTATTCAGCTTTCTAATAAAAGATAAGACGGTGTTGTGTTGTATACCTTCCAAATATTAATAGAAATTGTTAAAATAGAATTGTTTTATATATATATATATATATATATATATATATATATATATATATATATATATATTTGACTGACAATTTAATTAACATTTTTAACATTTAACAAACACTACTTTATCTTTACATTGACTTTTGCTTTCCATTTATTGTGGGAACATGTCACTCTGGGAATCCTGTCCTATCTATGATTTACTCTCCTACCCTGCCTTACATGCCATAAAGGGATGATAATAGCTTCCAGACTTACTCCTGTTGTTAAAGTAGTAGAACAATGACTCACCCTCTTTTCTGCTCTAGAGGATATGGATGGGAACTGAGATTGTTTCGGCATTCCATTGCATCCTATGGCAACTACTTAACACCTGTTAGCTGGGATGGGGTTGGAAGGCCAAGGAAGCTGATAGGTTCTAGCATTAATCAGAACAAATTATGTAAGAGTCAGTGATCTGGCAATTGTTTTTGGATAGAGGAAAAAAGGGTTGTGTGCTGTAAAATAAAAAAAAAGTATCAAATATAAATTACTTCTTTGGTCTTCTGCTTCTTCTTTGGCTTTCGTCTGTTCCCTTTCAGGGGTGACCACAGTGAATCATCTGCCTCCATCTAACCCTATCCTCTGCATCCTCTTCTCTCACACCAACTAACTTCATGTCCTCTTTCACTGCATCCATAAATCTCCTCTTTGGTCTTCCTCTAGACCTCCTGTTTGGCAGTTCCAACCTCAGCATCCTTCTACCGATATGCTCACAATCTATCCTCTGAACATGTCCAAACCCCCTCAATCTGGCCTATCTGACTTTATCTCCAAAACATCTAACATGGGTTGTCCCTCTGATGAACTCATTCTTGATCCTATTCATCCGTCACTCCCAAAGAGAACCTCACCATCTTCAGCCCTGCTACCTCTAGTTCTGCCTCCTGTCTTTTCTTCAGTGCCACTGTCTCTAAGCCGTAGAGCATCGCTGGACTCACCACTGTCCTTTACACCTTTCCTTTCATTCTCACTGGTACTCTTTTATAACACAACACTCCTGACACTTTTCTCCATCCATTCCAACCTGCCTCTACCTGCCTCTTCACCTCCTTTGAACACTCTCCGTTGCTCTGGACCATTGACCCTAAGTACTTAAAATCCTGCACCTTCATTACCTCTGCTCCCTGTAGCCCAGTGGTTCTCAAACTTTTTCTGTCATTCCCCACTTAAGGGGGTGAGCGAATTTTCAAGCCCCACTTGTCAACAAAATAATAACGAAATCGGCCAAGTTAACTGTTTATTTAAATATCAATTTCTAAACCAATACGATCAAACAACAACAAGTTAAAAACAGATGAAATACACGTGCAATTGTTATAAAAGGCTTACGTTGTCACTTATCTTTGCATAATTGACCCCATGTTTATTAGGTGCTCAGCAATCATTTGTAGTTTTTTTGCACTGGTCAATTCTGTATGCAACTTTGAATGAAGCCATTTGTGCTTTGCTGTTCACTGATTCAGATGTTACCATGCGATTATCCTGCTGTCTGTATTCTGGCAGCTTTCTTTCAAAGAATTCGAGTGGCTTATTAACGTGACTGGGGTGTGTTGTCTCCAAGTGTCTTCCTAGTTTGTTGGGTCTCATGCGGTTTGCTGCCAGCGGTATAAGACACAAAACACACACTCGTCTCTCTTCTGCCCCCACCATCCCCATCATGAATCCAAGCTCAATATAGGCTTCATTAGGGGTGGGCGATATAACCAAAATCTTCTATCACGGTAGAAGCAAATTTCTACCTCGATAACGATATACATAAAAATATAGCAATTTTCATTCATTCATTTTCTATACCGCTTAATCCTGTGTTCAGGGTCGCGGGGGACCTGGAGCCTATCCCAGGAGACTTCGGGCACTAGGCAGGGTACACCCTGGACAGGGTGCCAATCCATCGCAGGGCACACATACACACACTCACACACTACGGGCAATTTAGGAACACCAATTAGCCTAACCTGCATATCTTTGGACTGTGGGAGGAAACCGGACCGGAGTACCCGGAGGAAACCCACCAAGCACGGGGAGAACATGCAAACTCCATGCACACAGAGACGGGAATCGAGCCTGGCCGGGGAATCGGACCCTGGAGGTGCAAGGCGACAGTGCTAACCACTAACACCACCGTGCCGCCCCCAATATAGCAATTTGTATCTGAAAATGCATAAATAAAAATTCAAACACAAACAAACTGTTTTACTTAATTTTATTAAAAAAATTATGTAATTTTATTTAAACTGTGAATTGATGAGGTTTGCCGCATTTTTTTTTTACTTTGGCCATATTCGTTTGGATGTTTGGATTTCAGATGATAGAAAAGGTTTGATGTGTTTCCACCACTTGTTAAAACAGTGCACTTGCGTACCTTCCAAATCACGGTCATCTAATTCGTTTCACTTTTCTTATACCCAATTCCACACCACTCGTTTTTTGTTTTTCGTCACATGTAAGCAAACTCACTGCTGCTGCAGCGTCTTCTTCCATTGTCGAAGTGTATGTGAAGCCAAACACATGAAAAGTGGGACGAAACCGCGGCACCCGATTGAACCAAATATCTGCGCAAATACAGCGCAGCCCGACTATCTGGATAGCGCAGTGATGATCTGGTTTATTTGCACAGCCCGGTGGATCGCGCAGTGCCGCTCGAATCACAAACCTGCGCGAGCCACTGTGTTTCCGCCTTGCCATGCCTGGTTTACCCAGCGGGGTGAAATGTATTTTGATGGTCGGCGCGGTCTTTTTCAGTCAGAGTCGCGCAGCGCTGCCCAGTGGGTCGCGCAGGTTTGTGATTCGAGCACTTAAACCGTCCGACGTTAAACCGTTATTGTTCCACTATGGTTCCACTTTTTCTCCCGGCTCACAACTGATGTTATTTTAAATTTACTTGTATTAATGATCCGTTTATTTGTGTGTGATTGTTTAGTTTTGAGTACGCTCTTCATTATCAATAAAGAAAAGCATGAATTAGAATAGGTACTTTCCTATTATTTTCCACTAATTTCCTCCCGTTCATTGCGCCCCACCTGTCATGTCTGTATTCCCCACTAGTGGGGCGCGCCCCACACTTTGAGAACCACTGCTGTAGCCTCACCTTTCCTCTTGGGTCCCTCTCATGTATTCCGTCTTTCTGCGGCTAACCTTCATTCCTCTGCTTTCCAGAGCATACCTCCACCTCTCCAAATTTTCCTCCACCTGTTCCCTGCTCTCGCTACGAAGCACAATGTCATCTGCAAACATCATAGATCATCCAACATCATACATGGAGACTCCTGTCTTACCTCATCTGTCATCCTGTCCATCACCAGAGCAAACAAGAAGGGGCTTAGAGCCGATCCTTGATGCAGGAGCTTAGAGCAGGGGCTTATAGCCGATTCTTGATGCAGACCCACTTTCACATTGAACTCTTCAGTCACACCTACAGCACATCTTACCACTGTCTTAGCACTCTCATACATGTCCTGTACCACTCTAACGTACTTCTCTGCTACTCCAGACTTCCTCATACAACACCACAGCTCCTCTCTCGGGACCCTGTCATACTGTACGCTTTCTCTAAATCTACAAGGACACAATGCAACTCTTTATTTCCTTCTCTGTACTTCTCCACCAGCATCCTCAACCCAAATACTGCATTTGATGTACTCTATCTAGGCATAAAACCATATTGCTGTTCACAAATGCTCACCTCTGCCCTTAACCTAGCTTCCACTACTCTTTCCCGCAGCTTCATTGTATGGCTCATTAGCTTTATACCTCTGTAATTGCCATAGCTTTGCACATCTCCCTTGTTCTTAAAAATCGGCACCAATACACTTCTCCTCCATTCCTCTGGAATCCTCTCGCTGTCCAAGATCTTGTTAAACAAACTACTCAGAAACTCTACTGCCACCTCTCCTAAGGACTTCCATACCTCTACAGGTATGTCATCAGGACCAACAGCCTTTCCACTCTTCATCCTCTTCAATGCCCTTCTCACCTCACTTTTACTAATAATTGCTACTTCCTGCTCCACAACAGTCACCTCTTATACTCTTTGTTCTCGTTTGCCTCATTCATCAACTCCTCAAAGTACTCCTTCCATCTCCCCATCACCCTCCTGGCATCTGTCAGTGCGTTTCCATCTCTATCTTTAATCACTCTAACCTGCTGCACATCCTTCCCATCTCTATCTCTCTGCCTCGCCAACCTGTACAGATCCACTTCTCCCTCCTTACTGTCTAGGCTAGCATACAAGTCCTCATATGCTCTTTGTTTGGCATTTGCCACCTCTATCTTCACCTTACGCTGCATCTCCCTGTACTCCTGTCTACTCTCTTCAGTCCTCTCGGTGTCCCACTTCTTCTTAGCTAGCCTCTTTCCCTGTATACACTCCTGGACTTCCTCATTCCACCACCAAGTCTCCTTGTCCACTTTTCCCTTACCTGATGATACACCAAGTACCCTCCTACCTGTGTCCCTGATCACATTGGCTGTAGTTGTCCAGTCAACTGAAAGCACTTCCTGACCACCCATAGCCTGTTTCAACTCCTCGCTGAAGACTACACAACATTCTTCCTTTTTCAACTTCCACCACTTTGTCCTCTGCTCTGCCTTTGTCCCCTTCACCTTCCTCACCACCGGGGTTATTTACCTACCACCATTCTGTGTTGTCTTGCTACACTCTCCCCTACCAACACTTTGCAGTCACTGATCTCTTTCAGGTTACAACATCGACACAAGATGTAGTCCACCTGAGTGCTTCTGCCTCCACTCTTATATGTCACTTTATGTTCCTGCCTCTTCTGGAAGAAAGTAATTTCTACTGCCATTTCCATCCTCTTTGCAAAGTCCACCACCATCTGTTCTTCTACATTCCTGTCCTGAAGACCAAACCTGCCCATCACATTTTCATCACCTCTGTTCCCTTCCCCAACATGTCAATTGAAGTCAGCACAATCACCACTCTCTCACCTCTGGGGATGCTCTGCATCACTTCATCTAACTCACTCCGGAATTTCTCCTTCTCTTCGAACTCACATCCTACCTGTGGGGCATAACCACTAACAACATTGAACATTATCCCTTCAATTTACAGCTTCAGACTCATCACCCTATCTGATACTCTCTTCGCTTCTGGAACATTCCTCACAAACTCCTCTTTCATTTCTTTACTCCATTTCTTTTCCTATCCACACCATGGTAAAACAATTTGAACCCTGTTCCTAAGCTTCTGGCGTTGCTACGTTTACACCTGGTCTCCTGGACACACAGTATATCTACCTTCCTTCTCTGCATCATATCAACCAACTCTCTTCCCTTCCCTGTCATGGTCCCAACATTCAAAGTCCCTACTATCACTCCTAAACTCTTCCCTTTCCTCTTCTCTCTCTGCTTTCGAACATGCCTTCCTCCTCTCCTTCTTCAACCAACATTAGCCCAATTTCCACCGGCACCCTGTAGGTCAACAGCATCAGTGGTGGTCGTTGTTAACCCGGGCCACGACCGATCCGGTATGGGAAATATCTGTGATTTGCATCATTGATTTAGCAAATGTTTTACGTCGGATGCCCTTCCTGTCACAACCCTCTGCATTTATCCAGGCTTGGGACTGGTACAAGATCCCCCCCACCCCACCCACCCATTTACAGTGGCTTGCAAAAGTATTTGGCCCCCTTGAAATTTTCCACATTTTGTCACATTACACCCACAAACATGAATCAATTTTATTGGAATTACATGTGAAAGACCAATACAAAGTGGTGTACACGTGAGAAGTGGAACGAAAATCATACATGATTCCAAACATTTTTTACAAATAAATAACTGCAAAGTGGGGTGTGCGTAATTATTCAGCCCTCTTTGGTCTGAGTGCAGTCAGTTGCCCATAGACATTGCCTGATGAATGCTAATGACTAAATAGAGTGCACCTGTGTGTAATCTAATGTCAGTACAAATACAGCTGCTCTGTGACGGCCTCAGAGGTTGTCTAAGAGAATATTGGGAGCAACAACACCATTAAGTCCAAAGAACACACCAGACAGGTCAGGGATAAAGTTATTGAGAAATTTAAAGCAGGCCTAGGCTACAAAAAGATTTCCAAAGCCTTGAACATCCCACGGAGCACTGTTCAAGCGATCATTCAGAAATGGAAGGAGTATGGCACAACTGTAAACCTACCAAGACAAGGCCATCCACCTAAACTCACGGGCCGAACAAGGAGAGCGCTAATCAGAAATGCAGCCAAGAGGCCCATGGTGACTCTGGACGAGCTGCAGAGATCTACAGCTCAGGTGGGGGAATCTGTCCATAGGACAACTATTGTCGCTTTTCCACTGCATAGTACGGCACGACACGATTCAGTTCAGCTCACTTTTGGGGGCTTTTCCACTGGGAACGGTACCTGATCCTTTTTTTAGTACCACCTAAGGTTCCAAGCGCGCCGAACCATTACCAAAATGTGACGTGTAAACTCCGCTGGTCACTGATTGGCCGGAGAAAATCATCATTCCTGCCTCACTGAACTTGCGACACGAGACACAACAGAACCTCTATATTTAGACCAGCCAGCGAAGAATCGGACGCACCTTTTTGTATTAACCAAAAATTTTCTTTGGCTGCCATCAGACTCTTTTGAAACAAACTCCTTCATCTTGCTGTTAAAAACATCCACATGCCGAGAATGAAGAACACCATTCTGTCGATATTCTCCATTGTTGTGTGTTTGTTTGTGGTGCATTTACGATGATGTCATGGCAGTAGAGGCGCCGCAACTATAATGACTCGTGAATAATCCCGCCCACTCTAAAGCGGTACTAAACTGCAGTGGAAGCGCAAACCAAGCTGAACTGAGCCGAATCGAAGTGAGCTGTACTGAACCGTGCTGTGCCGTAGTTTGCAGTGGAAAAAAAGACATATTAGTCGTGCATTGCACAAAGTTGGCCTTTATGGAAGAGTGGCAAGAAGAAAGCCATTGTTAACAGAAAACCATAAGAAGTCCCGTTTGCACAGCAAACATGTGGAAGAAGGTGCTCTGGTCAGATGAGACAAAAATGGAACTTTTTGGCCAAAATGCAAAATGCTATGTGTGGCGGGAAACTAACACTGCACCTCACTCTGAACACACCATCCCCACTGTCAAATATGGTGGTGGCAGCATCATGCTCTGGGGGTGCTTCTCATCAGCAGGGACAGGGAAGCTGGTCAGAGTTGATGGGAAGAGCCAAATACAGGGCAATCTTGGAAGAAAACCCCACTTTTTAGTTATTTATTTGTAAAAAAAATGTTTGGAATCATGTATGATTTTCGTTCCACTTCTCACGTGTACATCACTTTGTATTGGTCTTTCACGTGGAATTCCAATAAAATTGATTCATGTTTGTGACTGTAATGTGACAAAATGTGTAAAAGTTCAAGGGGGCCGAATACTTTTGCAAGCCACTGTAGATGCAAAATCATAGGTAATACATAATCACACCTCCAATCAACCCAGCGCCAATTCCACCAGTGACTTGTAAATGCATTTTCATGTCAGTTTAAAACTTTTCCTCCACTGACTGTTATAGGAATTTTGTAGAGTTAATACTCCTGATTTTAGTGTTTCAGCAGTTATTCCAAATAATCCTACAAGTTTATATCATACAAACCGGATTCCAAAAAAGTTGAGACACTAAACAAATTGTGAATAAAAACTGAATGCAATGATGTGGAGATGGCAAATGTCAATATTTTATTCAGAATAGAACATAGATGACAGATCAAAAGTTTAATCCGAGAAAATGTATAATTTCAAAGGAAAAATATGTTGATTCCAAATTTCACGATGTCAACAAATCCCAAAAAAGTTGGGACAAGTAGCAATAAGAGGCTGGAAAAAGTCAATTTGAGCATAACGAAGAGCTGGAAGACCAATTAACAGTAATTAGGTTAAGTGGCAACATGATTGGGTATAAAAAGAGCTTCTCAGAGTGGCAGTGTCTCTCAGAAGCCAAGATGGGTAGAGGATCACCAATTCCCACAATGTTGCTCAGAAAGATAGTGGAGCAATATCAGAAAGGTGTTACCCAGCGAAAAATTGCAAAGACTTTGCAGTTATCATCATCAACTGTGCATAATATCATCCGAAGATTCAGAGAATCTGGAACAATCTCTGTGCGTAAGGGTCAAGGGCGTAAAACCATACTGGATGCCGTGATCTCCGGGCCCTTAAATGACACAAACAGGAATGCTACTGTAAAGGAAATCACAGAATGGGGTCAGGAATACTTCCAGAAACCATTCTCAGTGAACACAATCCACCGTGCCATCCGCCGTTGCCAGCTGAAACTCTACAGTGCAAAGAAGAAGCCATTTCTAAGCAAGATCCACAAGCACAGGCATTTTCATTGGGCCAGGGATCATTTAAAATGGAGTGTGGCAAAATGGGAGACTGTTCTGTGGTCAGACGAGTCACGATTCGAAGTTCTTGTTGGAAATGTGGGACGCCATGTCATCCGGACCAAAGAGGACAAGGACAGTCCAAGTTCTTATCAACGCTCAGTTCAGAAGCCTGCATCTCTGATGGTATGGGGTTGCATGAGTGCGTGTGGCATGGGCAGCTTGCATGTCTGGAAAGGCACCATCAATGCAGAAAAATATATTCAGGTTCTAGAACAACATCTAGTCATCTCTTTCAGGGAAGACCCTGCATTTTTCAACAAGATAATGCCAGACCACATTCTGCATCAATCACAACATCAAGGCTGCGTAGGAGAAGGATCCGGGTACTGAAATGCCCAGTCTGCAGTCCAGATCTTTCCCCTATAGAGAACATTTGGCGCATCATAAAGAGGAAGGTTAGAGGCCAGTATTAGACAAGAATGGGAGAGCATTCCTATTTCTAAACTTGAGCAACTGGTCTCCTCGGTCCCCAGACGTCTGTTGAGTGTTGTAAGAAGAAGGGGAGATGCCACACAGCGGTGAAAATGGCCTTGTCCCAACTTTTTTGGGATTTGTTGACACCATGACATTTTGATTCACCATATTTTTCCCTTAAAATTATACATTTTCTCAGTTTAAACTTTTATTCCGTGATTTATGTTCTATTCTGAATAAAATATTGACGTTTGCCATCTCCACATCATTGCATTCAGTTTTTATTCACAATTTGTTTAGTGTCCCAAGTTTTTTGGAATCCGGTTTGTAGTTTATTTAAATATTACACAGATACATGCCAATTGTTTCTTTTATGCAAAAGCAACTGACCAACTGCTGCATGTTTTCTTTCCATGTCATATTATACAATAAGATTATTTCACAATAGACCTGCAATTAAAGAGAATTACTACGTTTATACTTAATAATCAATTGTCGCAATTTAGACTTGTTCATTACACAAACAGAAATATTCTCAGTGAGCTTGAGTTAGAAATAATATAGTTCTGTATTTCATGTTTTGTTTATTTTTCACAGTTCCCATTAGTGTGTTTTTTATCTACCCCATGAGTTTATTACCTCCTATTACAAGTGTTAAAGCAGCAGTTACACTCTGACACCTTAATCAAAATGTTCTTAATTTATATAAACTCACTCCCACAGAAACAATTATAACCCACCAGCTTTACTGCCTATGTAACCTTTTTAGCAAGATGACTAATAATATTGAAATTATGACCCCTGCTCCTCCCACTCAATCCTTCTGGCATAAAGATGTTCCTTTCTCCATTGCCCTGGTATGTTCCCCGGGAGGTTTCTCGTAGAAGTTTCATGAAACATGGTAGCCTTTTTTCTGAACGGCTTCTTTATTATTATGATAGGATAATAATTTCTGGCAGAGTACCTCCACATACAGTATGTGTATGCAGGTAAAGAATTACTGGTTCCCTCTGGAATTTCAGTTTATATTCTAGTCAATTATTGGTTTAAATATGATATTGAACAAGACATGGCAATAGTTTATATCAATTGGTACGTTTTCCCACCTAGTCAACTCACCTGTTCCCTTTCACTCATTTTTATCCAAGGAACTTTAGTAACAATGGTGGTTCACCCATACTGTAAGTTCAGCATTTCAGATGTCTAACATTTATAACAGGTTTTAACAAAATATTAATCTTCATGAAGTATTGATGGAACATTTGAACATGAACATTTTCAGTGGAATTGACATGAATGGATGTTAATGACAGGATTGCCGGATGTAGCGTTGTTAAAATATTCCACTAAGATATTGTATTAGCAAATAATTTTTAATTTTTGTAAAATGTATAGTGCTGTGTCTTGCACCACCCCTCATTTCTTCATATTAAATAAAATTAAATCATGAAGAGGCTCGATTCCCGTCTCTGTGTGCATGGAGTTTGCATGTTCTCCCCGTGCTTGGTGGGTTTCCTCCGGGTATTCCGGTTTCCTCCCACAGTCCAAAGACATGCAGGTTAGGCTAATTGGCATTCCTAAATTGCCCGTAGTGTGTGATTGGGTGTGTGAGTGTGTGTATGTGTGTGTGCCCTGCGATGGATTGGCACCCTGTCCAGGGTGTACCCCGCCTAGTGCCCGAAGTCTCCTGGGATAGGCTCCAGGTCCCCCGCGACCCTGAACACAGGATTAAGCGGTATAGAAAATGAATGAATGAATGATAAATCATGAAGATTATATTAAAGAAATTAGAACAACCGTTTTACTGTGACAGGCTGCAAAGTGCTCAAAGATACAATTAAAAAATTTTATGTTTATGTAACACAGTGGTTCTCAAAGTGTGGGGCGCGCCCCACTAGTGGGGAATACAGACATGACAGGTGGGGCGCAATGAACGAGAGGAAATTAGTGGAAAATAACAGGAAAGGACCTACTCTAATTCATGATTTTCTTTATTGATAATGAAGAGCGTACGCTCAAAACTAAACAATCACACACAAATAAATGGATCATTAATACAAGTAAATTTAAAATAACATCAGTTGGGGGCCGGGAGAAAAAGTGGAAACATATAGTGGAACAATAATGGTTTAACATCGGACAAACTTGAGCAGCGCTGCCCAGTGGGTCGCGCAGGTTTGTGATTCGAGCAGGGCTGCTCAAGTTTGTCCGACTCTGACAGAAATAAACCGCGCCGACCATCAAAATACATTTTCCCCCGCTGGGATGCGCACGTACAATCCAGGCATGGCAAGGCGGAAACAATATTAAACAGTCCTGACATTTTAAATAAATAGTTTTTAAATAAAACACAGTGGGTCGCGCAGGTTTGTGATTTGAGCGGCGCTGCGCGATCCACCGGGCTGCGCGAATAAACCAGATCATCACTGCGCTATCCAGATAGTCGCGCTGCGCTGTATTTGCGCAGATATTTGGTTCAATCGGGTGCCGCGGTTTCGTCCCACTTTTGGTGTGTTTGGCTTCACATACACTTCGACAATGGAAGAAGACGCTGCAGCAGCAGTGAGTTTGCTTACATGTGACGAAAAACAAAAAACGAGTGGTGTGGAATTGGGTATAAGAAAAGTGAAACGAATTAGATTAGCGGTGAGTTTGCTTACATGTGACAAAACCAAGAATGAGGAGATTGTAAAGAAAAAGGTGCATCGTCTGTGTTGTGGAATTGGTTTGGGTATAAGAAAAGTGATACGAATGAGATGAACGTGATTTGGAAGGTACGCAAGTGCACTGTTTTAACAAGTGGTGGAAACACGTCAAACCTTTTCTATCATCTGAAATCCAAGCATCCAATCGAATATGGCCAAAGTAAAACAATGCGGCAAACCTCAGCAATTCACAGTTTAAATAAAATTACATAAAAAAATAAAATTATGTAAAACAATTTCTTTGTGTTTTCATTTTTATTTATGCATTTTCAGATACAAATTGCTATATTGTGATATATATCGTTATTGAGTTAGAAAATTGCTTCTATCGTGATAGAAGATTTTGGTTATATCGCCCACCCCTAATGAAGCCTATCTTGAGCTTGGATTCATGGTGGGGATGGTGGGGGCAGAAGAGAGACCCGTGTGTGTTTTGTGTCTTAAACTGCTGGCAGCAGACCGCATGAGACACAACAAATTAGGAAGACACTTAGAGACAACACACTCCAGTCACGTTAATAAGCCACTGGACGTTTTTGAAAGAAAGCTGGCAGAATACAGACAGCAGGAGAATCGCATGGTAAAATCTGAATCAGTGGACAGCAAAGCACAAGTGGCTTCATTCAAAGTTACATACAGAATTGGCCAGTGCAAAAAAAACTACAAACGATTGCTGAGCAGCTAATAAACATGGGGTCAATTATGCAAAGATAAGTGACAACGTAAGCCTTTTATAACAATTGCACGTGTATTTTATCTTTTTTTAACTTGGTGGTGTTTGATCGTATTGGTTTAGGAATTGATATTTCAATAAACAGTAAACTTGGCCGATTTCGTTATTATTTTTTGACAAGTGGGGCTTGAAAATTCGCTCACCCCTTAAGTGGGGAATGACAGAAAAAGTTTGAGAACCACTGATGTAACATGAATGTTTTGGGTGATCTATCCAGGAGATAGCAGGGATTGATTAGCAGTCATACTGTGTGTTAGGAGGCTGGAAGTTCAGTATAATAGGAGATGTGTTGGAAAATCCTGAACAAGACAGAGTTCACAGTCTGAAACAGCTCTGAGATAAAATGGTGTCCATTTTGAGAGTGTAATGCAGAACCAAAACACCAAACCTGTGAATTTGTTTTTTTTTATGCTTTACATTGTATATTTGTGTCAAAGATGTATAAGACACACTTTGTTGGACATACGTACAAACAAATCTAATTTATGAACGGGCTCCTAAAATGGAACTCGTTTGTAAGTCGGAAACTGTCTTGTTCACCTTCATAAATTACGAATTTGTCATATTAAATGTGGGTTAATTGATCCACAACTACATTGTGATTGTAATACATTGCTGTACAGGTATATCACCTGATTGACATTTTTTTGTGTCCTATCTGTTTTTTGTTTCATGGCAAAACCAATTAAAAGAACAAAAGTAAAAAATGCCATAATTTTATCAGCAGCTGTCTTTGGTTGCAATGCAATGGATGGATTACTGGTAATTCATTTATAACAATATAATAAATGGATTACCAGTGAGATTGTTGTACTATGCATTCAATACTGCTGATCTCAAAGCATAATCAAATAATTATTTTATCCCATGAGATTTTTCTCTGTGACAGCAAATTTGGGTGAAGTTTGTACTGTATGGCCAGCTTTATTTCTTTTAGACTTTGCTGAGCTGAAGAAAACAGCATGTAAACTTAAAAACTCTCTGACATTAATAAAAGGTCCTTCAACAGCTTATAATTTGTAAATACATTTGAGTTTTGCATTGTATGAAATAAGAGAGATAATATGCTTTATATACCTTAGGTGGGTCCATCATTAAACATACATTCATAAAGCATTTAGCGTTCTTTAATGTGAGGCTCCAAAAATTACAGCCTCTTCCCGTCGTTCCCTCTGGTAATCATCAGAAGTGTGCTCAGCCGTCTGGGGCTCATTTGAAGGGCTCTTTCTTTGAGAGCTTGCTACAATGAGTGTCATCTGACACAATAAAAAAAGAAAAGAAAAAACATGGGCAGGAAACAGGGTTACATGAGGGGGAAATATACAAATATTGTAGAGATAAAAGCCTCAGTGCAGATGTGGACATAGTGTGTATATGCAAGACAAAACTGATGCACATGAGGAGAAAGGAAGATACTGGGGTTTATTATGTTATTTGAGCATGCTAGGACTGTTTCACACACTATGTGACAGCTATTATAAAAACAAAAATCCATGAATAAAATAAGAAAAAAGAAACGGCTTTGCCCATTGTTATATTTAATTTGACTTCAAACACACAGGCTTTAATTTAATTTGTGCTGTACACTGGGATGCTATAGTGCTTTAATTAAATGTGATCATAATATACTCCATCAAAAAAAAACTCCTGTGGTTGTGAAATTAGGTGGAAAATCTGTGCTATTCGTAGAAACCAGTAAAACTTAAATGAACCTCTCAGACGGTTAAATAATGTTAAATGTAACAGACTAGAAGAACTTAATGAAGGATAGATGGCATGGATGACAGAAAGAAAAAATAAAGGCTCAGTGTTATATTTCCTACAGAAGCGACAGACACAAACCTATCTGTGTGATCCATATAGGGTGTGTTCATATTCCTAGAAAATTGCTACAAAAAGAATGCAATTAAATGTAAATTAAAGAAAACATGATATTTAATATATATATCACCTAACATATAGTTTACTGTATATTGTCCTTTTACCATTCCAGTCATGAATTGGATAAAATCACTCCTGATTTTGCTCCAGTAGAGCCAGAAAAATGAGTTGGTAATCTCTCCCAAATAACAGCTGGTTAGAGGATTTGTATAATGGTTTTACTTGGTTCTGTGTCCCATTTTTCAAATTGTCTTACTGGATATGGTTCAGGCTATTTACTGTGCTGAATGTCTACTTGCAGCCTTCTTATGAAATGAGCCACAAAGAGCTCTTCACAGTTTAGCAGCTGACATTTTTGGTGCCTAATATGGTGCAACTCAGGAAAGATATCTTATAATATATTGTTTATTGTTTAAGAAACAGCTTTGGCCATTGTTATATTTAATTTGTGTGTGTGTGTGTGTGTGTGTGTGTGTGTGTGTGTGTGTGTGTGTATAGATCAATCCCATAAGTCTTTTTAGCTTTCTAACGGGGTCCTACAGTACATCTGAAAGAAAAAGCATCATTTTTCCTCACACAATTACAAACTCCTAACGGAGTCTAAATGCTAATGTTTTTTTCTTTCTTTCTTTTTGTGTGCATAAACAAGCATGGGTGCACAACTCTTCCTGTATAGATGTCAAAATTTGGAGGTAATCTCAAAATTTGTTTTCCAAACTTGGAATCCTTGAATTCCTGGAATACTCACTTTGATGAACATTAAAGTAACATCAGCTCCAATCCAGAAAAGACTGATCATATAACCCCAATATTATCATCCCTGCACTGGCTACCTGTTCAGTTTAGAATAAATTACAAAATAGTATTACTTACATACAAGGCCTTAAATGGTTTAGCTCCCACATACCTAACCAGTCTTCTGATACGCTACAATCCACCATGCGCCTTAAGATCACAAAGCTCCGGACTTCTGGTAGTTCCCAGAATTTCAAAATCTACAAAAGGGGGTAGGGCTTTTTCATATTTAGCTCCAAAGCTTTGGAATAGCCTTCCAGACAGTATTCGGGGAGCAGACACGGTTTCTCAGTTCAAAAGTAGACTCAAGGCGCATCTTTTTAATCTGGCATACACATAACTCATCCCATAATCTCATACTCCAGTACACCTATCCCGAATGGCAACTACGCTAATTCTCCCCATCTGTTCTGTATTTCTCTACCCATCCCGAGGCATCGGGAGATTGTGCCAGCTTCAGTAGACAAAGGCCGACCCTGCAAGGTTCCTGAGGCGTCCAGAGAAGGACCAGCTCCAGCTGGATTCAGCTTTATGATGGTTGGAGCTACACATGCTGCTCCTGTGCTTCCAGTGATCCAGACCTCATCTGCCCTCTGCACCTACTGACTCGTCCCTATGCTGAACTGGTCTTCATGTCAATTTAAATAATTTCTGTCATATTGAATTTTCACCTGCACAACACACAAGATGTTATATCATTTCTATCTGTTATAGCCCAAATGAGGATGGGTTCCCTGTTGAGTCTGTTTCCTCTCAAGGTTTCTTCCTAATGCCATCTCAGGGAGTTTTTCCTTGCCACCGTCGCCGTCACCCTTGGCTTGCTCATCAGAGAAATTTCATTAATTCGTCTCATTATTATTATCTGCACATTTTTCTCACACATACACACTTCCAATTATTTTCTTTTCTATAATTATTATTATTTATTTTTTTATTATTATTATTATTATTTTTATTATTATTATTATTTTATTTTTTTTTTGCTAAATTTCTTTCGTTTTTGTGAAGCTGCTTTGAGACAATGACCATTGTTAAAAGCGCTATATAAATAAAATTGAATTGAATTGAATTGTTACTCAGTTGATTATTTTTAAAAAGTGTATCTGCTTAGCATTTTCTTCCTTTTAAGGAGGAAATGTCTTTACCCATGTCATGCAAAAAGTATGGTTTTTACTCCATTACTGTCAAATCTGAATAATCAAATCTACTGTGAATTTACAGAACGGATGTTAATTCAGACTCACAATGACCTACAAATCTAGCTATTTTGTGGGAGAATAAATAGTGGTGTCAATTGTTATAGCATATGGGATAGATTCAATGAGAATATAATCTGCTAAAAATAGTTGTGGTTAACATTCCTTCCATAACTCAACACCATTGGCAATGATGCAGTGCTGGTCTGGCACACGTCCTGTTATGTCCTTTGAATGATTATTCTACTGCCATACCACTCAAATTATTCTTGCTACATACAAAGCAAAGAAAACACTACAGTACATGTCATTCTAATTGATTTCTGCTGTTAGTGAAAATCTGTCAGTCTTGCCTTCAGACACAAAAGACTTGATGTAATGCCATGTAGATTATAAGAATGTGTATGAATTCTCTGTTAAAATCATGGTAGCCATGGGACTATATATATTTATATTTATTTATTTATTTTGGTGGTTCCCCTCTTGATTTGGCAGTTTCAAATTTAAAAACCATGGAAATAATTGGCATCAAGAAAGAAAGAAAAATTATTAATAATAATAATAATAATAATAATAATAATAGGCGGCACGGTGGTGTAGTGGTTAGCACCATCGCCTTGCACCTCCAGGGTCTGGGTTCGATTCCCCGGCCAGGCTCGATTCCCGTCTCTGTGTGCATGGAGTTTGCATGTTCTCCCCGTGCTTGGTGGGTTTCCTCCGGGTACTCCGGTTTCCTCCCACAGTCCAAAGATATGCAGGTTAGGCTAATTGGTGTTCCCAAATTGACCGTAGTGTGTGAATGAGTGTATGAGTGTGTGCCCTGCGATGGATTGGCACCCTGTCCAGGGTGTACCCCGCCTTGTGCCCGAAGTCTCCTGGGATAGGCTCCAGGTCCCCCGCGACCCTGAATAGAGGATAAAGCGGTACAGAAGATGAATGAATGAATGAATAATAATAATAATAATAATATACACAGATCCGCCCCACAACCACCATCAGCTGCCCTGAATAGCATTGATTTAGAAATTATATACCAGTTAAAAATTATATATCTGCTGAGGACAATTCCACAGAATAACCACTGCACTGAAAAATATCAATGCTTAAGCTTAAATGATATCAGTTCCGTAAAATATATTACTAATTATTCAAAACTTGTAAGTCAATCATTTCCCTTTTCCAAGCTTGGAAAATAAAAAAGATTCAGATGTTTATTAAGGCTTGATCTACCAAAGTGTTAAACAATATTTTTCTTCAGAAAACTAGACTCCTAATGAGCAATGTGACAAAGGCACTGTAAAATAAACATTGCAAAAAAAAAAAAAAAAAACCCAGGGTAGGAAAACTGCAACTTAAAAAGAGAAACTCAACCTCCTACTGTGCAACACCAACTATTGTTAATAGGAAAAATGCAAGTATACAATACAAAATAAAATCTGTGCAAGTAAAGTCCACTGTGTAATTTCAACAGGCATTTAAAGTTATTACTTGTTACACTGCATATATGATCGCAATAACATTTTGGCTGACTATAATAACAGACTGTGTGATAATGAGTTTTTCATGTCAAATTATACAATAACGGTCCTCAAACAATAGACCTGTGATTAAAGAAAAAGACTACGCTATTCTTACGTCATCAGACAGTGCAATCCAGACTCATGTATAAAAAAACCTGGCATAAATAGAAACAAGACATTTGTATAATAGTAGCATTGTTAAAAGCAAAGAAGTCGGAAGCCATTTGTGGCTAGATTAAAGAAGACAACATGAAATGCCCTTTCTCAATGCAAACTTAAGGTAATAAAGATGTTTTTATGTTTGCATCTCATATTTTCCATGTAGGTCTTAATAAAACAAAAAAAATATATAATTTTTTTTATTTAGTGTTAGGTTGAGCACATACTGTGAAGTTTGACTCACAGGAAATGTGACAGTTTAAATCTTCATATCATGGTCATCATGCTTTTATCCTTAGGTCTCTTACTGTATGTCATCATGATCAATGATTTCTTGAATGACTAAACTTGTTGTAAATTAGAAGCAAGTACACTGTTAGTGAAAGAAAATGGACAGAAACATGAATTAACTTTAGAATATTAAAGATACAAGAGCTACAAATGATTCATTCAGAAATGGCTCAAATTTCTTGACAGGGTTGGCAGGCAGGCAAATGCTTATCTAATTACAGGTCACTACAGGATTATGAGCCTCATATAAATATTTTCTCAAATTTTGGTTACATCAAACGTACAGATAATAAGAGGAGGTATCAAAAAGTTTTGAGACTAGTTTTGATACACATCAACAGATGGCAGCACACGGCCAAAGTCAGTGTGCCAAAAAGATATCATCCTGTGTACATTAGGAGCTGTGCAATAATTTAAGCGTGAACTTCTGCATGAAACTGTACAAATAGATGTTTGACATTATTTAACAAGTTTATGGCACTGCTGCAGTGAGTTGTTTGAGGTGTTTTTAGTGGCACACATGCTTCAAGGGCAAAAGAACATCATTGAAAGATGAGAGACCTACAGTAAGATGAGTTCAAGCACTGAAAATGTTGAAACTATTCTTCAACTTGTGCATGATGATTGTCGGAGAACAATCCACAATGTTGCTACCATTGTCATACGGAGCAGTCCAGTGCATAGAGAATTCGTCCCCCAGGGGCCAGAGCATCAATAACAAATTATAACGCCAGGTTTTAAAGTGGCTGAGGGAGGACATACAGTGAAAAAACCTTTTTGATATACCCTGGTAGTGGTACACTTACGCTCTTTAAAAAAAATCGGTTCAGATTTTTCAATTCTTACCACTGGGAACTCTTCCGCAATTTCTGAACCACTTAAGTCTGTAGATACATCTAAAGTCTATATTTTATTAGCACAATGTTTTTATGCCCTCATAAAACATTAAATATCAAACATTCATTTCACTGCCATTTGTCATGAATTGCACTTCGACGGCCATCTTGTTTGTGTCAGCCATTTTGTTCATGGAGCATGTGTTACCTGTGAGATTATAATATAGGTGTCCTGAGTTCTTCTGTGCTTACTCCCTCGCCTCTTGACCGTTCTGCTTGTATCTTCATTTGTGAATCTACCTGTTGGGTTACATAGACCCAAGCGGACCATTTTCTCTGAATTTGGATTAGCAGCTAGCAAACTGAGTGCACTGGAAACTACGCCTTTTCAATTTTCAGTGCGTGTGCTGATAACTGGTGTCTGTATACCTTAAGACCTGAACCTGAACTGCCTTGGTAAACTGCTCTGACCCTGTTTGTGTATCTGCCCTGAACCCTGTTTGTGTATCTGCCCTGAACCCTGTTTGTGTATCTGCCCTGAACCCTGTTATTGAATCTGCCCTCCAGAGATCTGTGCAATAGATCTTCTCCCAGAAACTATACCTCCTTGTGGGCAGCTTTACCATCTTTTTGTGCCAGAGAGGTTTTCCATGGAAAATTTATACAGAAGTCTCTTGCTACAGATCTGATCCATCCTTCTGCCTCCCCAGCCGGAGCAGGATTCTTCTTTGTGGAAAGGACAAGTCTCTCTGCCCATTTATTGATTATTGGGGCCTCAACATCATAGGAATAAAGAATCGCTACCCATTATGTCAGCTTTCGAACTGCTTCAAGGTGCCACCATCTTCTCTAAACTAGACTTGTGCAATGCCTATCATTTGGTGCCTATCCACAAGGGTAATGAATGGATGGCCTTCAATACTCCAACTGGCCACTATGAATATTTGATTGTCTTTTGGGTTGATCAATGCTCCAGCAGTTTTTCATCTTTCAACTTGTTTAACAATGTTTTATGGAATATGTTAAATTGCAATGTTGTTCGTATATCTAGATGACATCATAAACTCTCTCGTACATTGGGTGAACACAAGCCATGTACAATCTGCCCTCCAACAACTCCTTCCGAACCATCTATAAATGAAAACTGACAACACTGTAAGGAATTTTCTAAGGAGACCATCTGGACAGCAAATTAACACACAGTTCAGTTTATTCAGATTTCTAAGGTTGAACCTGAAAGTAAAATATTATGCCACCTCTTGTAATTCTATGTGTACTGTATTTGTTAGTACAGTATATTGGATCCAAACAGCATTTCAAACACTTCATACCCACTGTCAAGCATGGTGATAGAGAGGTGATTTATTTGGGCT
Source organism: Channallabes apus (assembly GCA_030522415.1). Lineage (NCBI taxonomy): Eukaryota > Metazoa > Chordata > Actinopteri > Siluriformes > Clariidae > Channallabes > Channallabes apus. Next base: position 13,049,958 of record CM060119.1, read on the forward strand.
TATTTTGCAAACAGATGACGTGGGCATCTTGCAGTCTACCAGGGTATTCTAGAGGCAAATGTGAGGCCATCTGTACAAAAACAAAACCTTGGTCAACATTCAGTCATGCAACAAGACGGTGGGTTGAACCACATCAGTAAATCTACATCAGATTGCCTAAAAAAAATTAAATAATCAAAGATTTGAAATGGCCTAGTCCAGACCCTAACATAACATGCATTGATTGGACCTTAACAGAGCTGTGCATAATGAATACCCAAAAACCATATTGAACTGAAGCGATGTTGTAAAGAAATGGACCAAAATGATGAAAGACTGATAGTCATACAAGAAATGATTACTTCCTAAAGGTGGATCTTCAAACTATTGAATCCAGGAGTACTACATTTTGCCCTGATTTCGTTTTGGCTTAATTTTTACTAAATATTAAATAATGGCACAGAAAAAATATGTTGTTCCCCTGGGATTGTTTTTTCCTAATACGTAGACCCGCTACAATCAGATTATTTTTTACACAAAAAACATATAATTGAAAGAAGGGGCACTAAAGTTTAAACATGACTGGACATACATTGACTTTTGGAACATTACAGATTGGTGGAGCCAAATCTGATCTTAATCCAAATGTGGTTTCTCTTGTACAGATTTATGTAAACTTTGTTAGCTGGATTGTTACTGTAGATGTGAACATCAATAGCCACCCATGTTTGATGGATTGTTAGATGTCTACATCAACAGCCACCAACTCGCTTGTCAACATACACTGAACAACCATAACATTACATCACAAAACAGTATGTTCAATATTGTGTAGGATTTGACTTGTTTTCCTGGCACATCCCATGGGTGCTCAATCAGATTGTGATCTGTTGAATTTGGGATCTGATTTATTGGCCTTGGGCTGGACATTTCTTGTGATGTAAAATAATTAGGGCCGGGACTTTAACGCGTTAATTTAGATTAATTAATTACACAGAAATAACACGTAAAAAATTTTTTTGCGCAATTTAATCACACTTATTTTTGCACCGCGGAACGTTTCTCACTGGATGAGTTTCGGCGGAACGATTATACTGGAGCACCAACTAGCGTTCAGACAAAAACAAACGGCAGTGAACATGGACAAAGAAGCTGATGAGACCGCTTTGGTTGGCCCTGTGGATGGGAAATTTTGTTATTAAAAACGAATGGATGGAAGCGTCAGGGTTTCCAATGTTCTGAATGTACTTGAAAGTATTGTGTTTTACTTAAAAAACAGTTTACAGAAGGTCTACCTACCTATAGGGTACCTGAATTTCTGAAATGTAGGCTACTATATTTCTAAATATTCTATTGAAACAATTAATGGCAATATTGCATTGGTCTGTTGGACTTGTTTGAACAAAAATAAACAATATTTTGTTGCTTAAGCTTATGTATTCAGTCATTATTCAATAGAATACTAAAAATCCATATGAAAAAACTTACTTCTCACTATTCTCAGGTCAAATATTTATATGCGATAAAAAAAACGTTTAATTTTGATTAATTAATTACAAAGCCTGTAAATTAATTACAAAGCCTCTAATTAATTAGATTTTTTTTTTTATCGAGTCCCGGCCCGAAAAATAATCAATGCTATGAAATTTGTATAATAATGAGATTGTATTAATGATCAGTACACAATATATTGCATTAATGATTGTATATAAATGTGAGAAGTCGACCTTAATAACTTAATATGAAAGCAACCATCTATTACACCATCAAGATTTGTTCTTCAAGTAATCCTACCTGCAGTGTCGTATGCAATATAACATTTACACAAAATATAATAACTGGTTGGAATGTGAATACTGTATGCCAGTGGTTCTCAAACATTTTCTGTCATTCCCCACTTAAGGGTGTATCGCTGCCACACAAAAGGGACATTTTCATATACAGGGAAATGATTGAAGAGCTAATGCTGCTCACCTGTAGCCAAAGATGTGCCCTGGCGGTTTCTGTTTCCCCTTGTTACGATGTTTGGTCACCGGGCAAGTTCCCGCGCATGCGCGATCGCGGCGCAAGGGAACCCGGAAGTGACGTGGGTCACGTGAGCCGGCATAAAGCCGGAACCGGCGTAGAAGCCGGCACGGAGAGATGAGGACAGCGCGCTGTGAGTTCTTTGAGGCTGAGAGACTGCTTGCGGATTATTGTTCAATAATTTCATCCAGTACCCAGCTCCTTCCGTTTCTCGATCTCCCAGACTTTCCATCTTTTACTGGTGAGATCAAACCATCTCTCCAACTCAACATTTTCATACCCTTTGCCATATATCAGACACTGGACTATCATACACACACTCACACACCCGCATACATCCCGCACACACTATTTATCTTTGTATTATATTTGTATATATTGGTTTTGGTGCACCTTGTTTGTTTATTTATCTGTTTGTCGCTGTATAATACACTTGGTTTAATTTCTTACAATTGTTTTGTGTCACGTCGTATTTTGTCCTGCCGCGATTATGCAATACCGGAAGTGTGGTTTTCAAGCCCCTATTTGGATTCCCGAATCCGTTTTTTTGTAACCATGCGGTTAATGAAATCCAAGCGTTACATAGTGGTGGCCCGTACGGGGAATCTGTATTTTGGGGTATTTTCCGGTTTTGTGTGGCGTGGTTGAACAAGATGGACGCTAACATCGCTAACGCTAATGCTAAGGCTAATGCTAATGCTAGTAGTGCTGCTAAGGCCGACTATGGTGTAGCTAAGAACATGCTGGTTGATGTAGAGAATGCTTTGGATACATGCCGTAACCCTACAGCTGAATTAACTTCATTGATTGGTTCATTATATATTTCAGATAGCCATGATATTGTCAATGATGATGATGTGATTGTTCATGGGACTGATATAGAGGTAGTGCACACACTACAAAAAGAATTATATCAATGTAAGGTGGACATGGTGGCGCTTACTGATAAAGTGAGCTCCATGGAGCTGGATTATAGACAATCCATAGACAGCAGTCTCAACAGGGAAAGCAGTCTTCGTGATGCAGTGGACGCGAGCTTGGAAGGGCTGCAGCGCTACTGCCAGGAGGCTCTCGAAAAAAAGGAGAGAGTCATCGTTGACTGTTTTCTGCGACGTGACGTCATCTGGGAAAACCGGATGAAGAGACTGCGTCTCACTGGTACGCCCACCACCCACAGGTTACAGGCCTGCACCCCTGCATCCCCTCCAGCTCCTGCTCAACATCTGCCCAGCACTCCAACCACTACAGCCACGGCCAAGGTAAAGCCACCAAGCACTACTAATGGCAACGACGTTCCTCCTGGTGTTCCAGCACACTCCTCGGCTCTGCTCTCCTCCCCACTTTCTTCTTCTTCTTCTCTTCATGCTCATCCATCCATCTGTGTGGAGTTCCCAGCCTTCTGCGACGTGTCAGAGACAGCTGAGGTGAGGAACTTCATCGAACAAGCGGAGAAGTACATGGAGATCAGACCCCTGACCCGCCCAGAGCTGCTGGGAACCCTCGGCACGGTTCTACGAGGGCCTGCTCTGAGTTGGTGGAAGGCGGAGAAAGGCAAGGTGAAGGACTGGGAGTCGTTTAAACAGGCATTCCTGGCGGCGTTTATACTGGATGACGACCTCGACGAAGAGGAAGACAACCTGAGGTCTCCGGTACAGCAGCCAGGGCAACGCCAGGGAGACTTCGCCGATGACCACCCCGCCCTCTGTCTCATGGGAAAACCTGATATCTCCGAGGAAGACCTGAGCGAGATCATCAAAGCCCAACAGAATGACCCAACTATCATGAAGCTGCTCTCTAAAGATCACCCAAGAGGCACACCAGATCAGAGGGTCACCTTCAAATGTCATCAGGGCGTGCTGTATCGCCGGGTACCAGTAAGGCACGGGGAGAAAATCCAGCTCGTTGTCCCCCAGTCTCTAATAAAGATTTTTCTTTATTACTACCATGACAATCCACTGGGAGGACACTGGGGACAACTGAAAACCCTGCTGAGGCTATTAGATGTGGCGTGGTGGCCGACTGTGAGGAAAGACGTCTGGCACTACACAAAATCTTGCAGCGTTTGCCACCGACACAAGGCAGGACATCCATCACCACCCCGACTAAGACTTATGAGGGAGGAGGGCAAACAAAGAGCAGAACACCGGAGATCCAGACAAGCCAGAGGTCACAATACCCGGGGGGAAGCAGCGCACTTCCAACCGGGAGAACTGGTTTGGGTCAAAACTCAACCTCTCTCCTCCACAGCCAAGAGAGATTCTGCAAGGCGAGCGCCCCAGTGGGGGGGTCCAGCAGAGATAAAACCCAGAAGAGAACCAATTAAATACACAAGGTCTTGGGGCTACCCACAAAAAGCCGATCTGTACAGTGTGGCGAAGTTAAAGCGCTGGTACGGACGTTCTCCTCAGACGCCGGAAGCTTGGGGGGGGGGGGGGGGTCTATGTAGCGCTGCCACACAAAAGGGACATTTTCATATACAGGGAAATGATTGAAGAGCTAATGCTGCTCACCTGTAGCCGAAGATGTGCCCTGGCGGTTTCTGTTTCCCCTTGTTACGATGTTTGGTCACCGGGCAAGTTCCCGCGCATGTGCGATCGCGGCGCAAGGGAACCCGGAAGTGACGTGGGTCACGTGAGCTGGCATATATCAGACACTGGACTATCATACACACACTCACACACCCGCATACATCCCGCACACACTATTTATCTTTGTATTATATTTGTATATATTGGTTTTGGTGCACCTTGTTTGTTTATTTATCTGTTTGTCGCTGTATAATACACTTGGTTTAATTTCTTACAATTGTTTTGTGTCACGTCGTATTTTGTCCTGCCGCGATTATGCAATACCGGAAGTGTGGTTTTCAAGCCCCTATTTGGATTGCCGAATCCGTTTTTTTGTAACCAAGCGGTTAATAAAATCCAAGCGTTACAAGGGGGTGGGCGAATTTTCAAGCCCCACATGTCAACAAAGTGATAACGAAATCGGCCAAGTTTACTATTTATTGAAATATCAATGTCTAAACCAATAAGATCAAATAACACCAAGTTCAAAACAGATAAATTACATGTGCAATTGTTATAACAGGCTTACTTCGTCACTTATCTAGAGCTTTCTTTCAAAGAAGTCGAGTGGCTTATTAACGTAACTGGGGTGTGTTGTCTCTAAGTGTCTTTCTACTTTGTTGGGTCTCGTGCTGTCTGCTGCCAGTGGTTTAAGACACAAAACACACATGGGTCTCTCCTCTGCCCCCACCATTCCCACCATGAATCCAAGCACAAGATCGGCTTCATCATGTTTTCCTTTCGGTTGGGTTTTTGGTTGATTAGGCTGATGGTGCTGAATCACCTACTTTTTTGTGGTCCATGTAACAAATGTATCCATTGACGTTATTATGCCCACTACATACAGTACGCTACTGACCCGGTTTGTGTCTGCGGTAAAGTTAGTTTCATGTTCGCATATTCGCATCTCCGAATTCAATAGCCCCGTAAATAAACCTGCAAATAAGCAGTGGTGTCAAAAGTATTCACATTCATTACTTGAGTAAACCTGCAAATAAGCAGTGGTGTCAAAAGTATTCACATTCATTACTTGAGTAGAATTATAGATACTAGGGTTTAAAAAGATTTCTTTAGAAGTTGAAGTATCAACTCAAGCTTTTTACTCAAGTAAAAGTGTAAAAGTACTGGTTTCAAAACTACTTAAAGTATAAAAGTAAAAGTAACGAGAAGAAGATATGATAACTAGTATATAAGTATTTTAGTGGTGCAAAAAGTCAAACTTCAGAGGCATGTCATCAGTAACCTTTATTGGAATGTAAATGTCATCCAAGCTTAGTTGCAGGAATCTGTGAGGGCAACATACAAGAAAATTAGTGTACCCAGGGAAGGCTTAGTAACAATTACCCTTGTATGGTTGTCTACAATAAACATTAGTGCTGTCAGAATGAAGGATTAATATGAAGGATTATAATAAGTGATTATAATATATTTTTATTATACATATATATATATATATATACACACACATACAGTATATGCACATATTATATATTTATGTGTGTGTGTGTATATACAGTATATATCATTCCTGTTACCCTACTGGTGCTGTTACCTTCCTCGCTGGTGCTTGGTTGTGACATTTCGCTCGAATCTTGAGTCTCTATTACGGACAGCTTTGTCTACTTATCACAACCTTATCAACCGAAAATGCTAATTTATTCAAACGTCCTTGCTGGAGTGTGTGACGTGACGTCATGTGCAGTTGCGATGGTATGTTTATACTTCTAATCTTTAAGGTCCTTCAGTATAGAAGAAAATAAAGATCACAGACAAACGGAGTTGTTAGTGAATGTGCCGTTTACTTTTTTGTTCTCTCATGCGCATGCCCAGTGACAGATTACACACGCTTAGTTACCTCGTCCCGCTTGACGTGCTTACGTCAGAGTCAGGATGCTGAACAGAAAACTGGGAACAGAACTACATGCAAACTACATCATCCAACCACAATCAAATTTGCTCCATCCGGATGGCGCGATTTATCCGGATGTTTTTTTTGTTTGTTTTTTGAATGACAAGCTGAAATAAAATAGGAGTAACGAGGCTATTTTTAAAATGTAAGGAGTAGAAAGTACAGATAATTGCGTGAAAATGTAAGGAGGAGAAAAAAAATTACTCCAATAAAGTAGATACCCAAAATTTCTACTTTATACTTCATTACTTGGCACCTCTGTAAATAAGATACATACATACATTTCCTCTCTACATTGTCTTTAAGCTACATCCGCCTTAAATTATACATGTTTAAAAGCATAAACATCGTTATTCTCTACGGCACAACAAATGATTTAGAGATCATCGCAAAATGCCGCATACCAACAAAAAGCGTAGAACGATATTGATCTTCCCTTCTGTTCCGCGCCTGAAGGATCAAAAAGCAACTTTGTTGCCACACTGGAAACTAGAAATGCCAGACTAGTACTGCCTGATAAAATATAAATTTTTAACAATAATCATTGAGAATTTTTTTTAAACAGAAATATCAGCATACACAATGGAATAAATTAATTAACATATATAATACCGAATGTTTCCACTTTTTCTCTGATGTTATTTTAATTTTAAAACCACGGCTGTATGGACACACTGTATATTCAGATTTTTTTTCTTCATTGAGGCCTAATTTTATTTTAAATTATTTAATATAGCTCACAATTGTGCGCTGCGTATTAGTATGCAGTGTATTTACATCATGTATACTATAGTCAATATGGATATATAAATGTGATATTCATATTTATTTTTTATATTTATTTTTTATATTTATTTAATGTCATTTTAATGATTTCTCATACATGGATAAATTGGAACTTGAAGTATTCATCAAAGAAAAAAAGACTTCTGGTTATATTAAAATATTAAAGAAACATTAGAATAAGAATTATCAATACAACTTGGTATTAGTATAATAGTCAAAAAATACTTTATTTAATTTATAATATAGATTATACACTTTTTTATTTATAGGATAGATTTATTGATAATGACTTAATGCAATAAACCAGAACCTAAATTCCTAATCGCGGACATGAACTGCAAGAAAATATTATTATAATGAACATACTGATAAGCTTGATGCATATTGACATAACTTTGAAGAATTAAGCCACACCACAGAAGAAACCTTCTCCCACACCACTCCACTTCTCCACTCCCTTGAATGGCTTCCTGTAGCTGCCTGTATCAAATTCAAAACACTGATGCTTGCCCACAAAGCTAAAAATGGCCCAGCTCCCATTTGCCTCAAAGTTCTTACCATATCCCTCACTGTACCATACTCCCTTGAATCCTTCAGCACTGATGAAGACATGCATCTACACTGTTATCTGTTCTGCCTCCTAGGTTTAAAAGATGACTAAAGACCTATCTGCTTCCTAGGTATTTGGGTTAACACCAAAAAAAAAAAAAGTTCTGAACAGCATTTGACTGATGGTACTTCTAGTTAGTAACCCAGTAACCCAATGTAAGGATCTACCTAATGGTGGAATCTTAAACACTTTTGTAAATCACTCTGGATAAGAGCATCTGCCAAATGAATAAATGTAAATGTAGAAAACTCACTGAGTAATCTAAGCTTTATCATATTAAATTAAGCATGACGCACAGACATGAAAGAAGAGACCAAAGAATTGCAGTAAGCCACCAGAATTTAGCTATATTAAAACATTCTTCTTGGGTTTCCCTTTTAAATGATATTGAAAGTTTAATGGTCTTGATTCATCGGTAATACACTGACAGCTCTAAACCTTACTGTATTTGGAAGAAACTTAGTAGTTGTAAGACTTGTGAAGGTGGCAGACTTTTATCAAGACAATGTAATGACCGTGCTAAGGCCGTGTCCACCAACCAAATAATTTAGTCAGTAGGGGTCCGGTTGTGGCATTTATCCAATAAAAAGGGTCAGTACTGGAAGGAAAAGATGTACATAATAAATTGTCAACTTACAAACTATATAAAACATATTGGCAGTGTTGGTACTCCAGAGTTCAGTCTTTAGCTAGGTTTGTGTAGTTTTGCATGTTGTCTCCATATCTGTCTGGGTTTTGTGAGTTTACACTGTGACCTTCCAAAAACATGGCAACAGCTGGAAAAACTACTCTAAAAGGCCCTTATAACTGGAAATCCTGAATAAGTTCTGTACACACGTATAATTAATTATCTATTGTCTACTATGTACGGAAAATAACTAATAAGAAATAACCTTTATTCTATAAAACAGAAATGTACTTCACAGGTACCTGGCATAAATCAGCTTTAAGAAAAGAATAAGAAGAAATGGACCTACTAATGATAATTAATAGAATTTTTTTTTTCTGTTTTAATGTGGTTTATGTGTCATATTTTTATGACATTGACAAATTTTTTTAAGAGATATGGTTTTGCAATTTGATCAGGGTTATGTGACGCCTTTTTAAATGCTTTAGCTAGTCAACACACGCCCACTCGAAGTGGCCCCAGTTGTATATACAGTGTGGGGTTATGAGGTTTTTGCCAGTCGCAATGACACTTGCTGCAGGCTAGTGAAAAACATGCATCTGCTTATACTCAGTGGGGTTACTGAGTGAGATGATGCCTGTGTTTTAATTTGTCTATTTAATAAGAAGCTTTTGTTCTCAGCAAAGCTTATATCAGTACAAAAAATGAGTCACTGCTGAGAAGCAATGTGGCAGTGTGGGATGTAAATGCTCATTACGCTACTGCTTTGTTGGATGTTAATTCTTCTGAACATTTTCTTCACTTATTTTGTAGGTTAACTTAGTTTAACCAGTTAGTTCATAATGTCTCATTAATGCTAGGAACCTGGTGTACACGTTTAGGCAATCTTACTGAATTTATATGCAGCAAGTCATCAGGGAGACAGGCTTTATTAGTATGTAACAAATTTTCTGTACTATTCAGGCAGCTCTGCACAGGCCATGCTGTAAGGGACAATTTCATAAGACAATACTTAAGGAACTGTGGACAAAAACATTCTTAAGATGAATTTCTGGAGTAGAAAACAAATGGAATACAGTTATCTAAGTGCCACAGAGAAAAAGAAAACCTAAAAGTTTGTTGATACACTGCCAAGGGTACACTATTAGGGTGGAGGAAGATTCTTGAGGAATTCTTTGGATAATTTATGTGTTTTCTCTCTAAGGGGTTATATAACAGACAAACCAGAGAACTCATTATGTTGGTATCTTAAGTCCAAAAGTGTAGTTGATATTTATGAACAGAGGTACTTTTAGGCAGAGATGAATTACACACATAATTCAGGCATGGTTCATGCATTGGTGTTCATACTTATTCCTTCTCATTTAGATTATGTAAATCACTTGAATGTAAACTAAACCTGGAGTTTTCAATAGTGTCCAGACCACCACCTTTATACACATGGACTTACCTTTTAGATTGAAAATAGGGGATGGAAGAAGAACTAAATTAATGCATTAATAAGAAGTTCTTTTGCATTTAAACTAATATGGCAAGCATTGGAATAAATATCCAAATGGAGTCTAATATAATGAAACCGTGGTCTAGCGGTTCACGCTGTCACCTTGCACATCCAGGGTTAGGAGTGTGTGAGTGTGAGTGCTTGTGCTCTGCAATGGGTTGGCACTCCACCAGGGTGCATATATTTTGCCCTATCTTCCATGGGATATGCTCCAGGCCCCCTGATGATGGATGGAGTCATGGAGTCTAGTATACAACACTGATTTAAAAATAGTGGAAATGTTATTACCACATTTATCACTGCAACTTATATTATTCATTTGTTACTTTACAGCTTAAAAATAGCAATTCACCCAGCATCCTATTATTTTTCATTATTTGTTAATTGTGCTCTAATGGTGCAATGCACTTTTAAGTTAATTCAAACCTGTTATACTAAATCGATTGGATATACCATTTTTTCATGCTTTAAAATCATAATTTTGCAATGTCAATATAATTAATATCAAAGCAAATAAAATTTTTATATACACACGAGGGTGAGTGCAAATTTATCCGCACTCCGCACTCAGGTGTGAACGTGTTACATCAGTTCATTTGTAACTGCAGCGTGAGCAAAAATAGCTGCCCCAGTTTGTATGAAAGAACTGCAGCATGTAGTGATTAGTTTTTTGTGGTCTGAGTGCATACCGATACAACTCACAGAAGAGCATAAACAGAATGTTTGGATATGTGATACTCTAAGGAAGGTGAAAGTTTCTTAAAGAGAGTAATTGGTGGTGAGACATGGGTTCATAACTTTCTGACATAACAGGTCTGAGAGCAAACGGCAGAGTATAAAATGGAAACATCCTCAATTGCCAATGAAAAAAGTTAAAAAGCCTGAATCATCTGAATCAATGTGCACAATTTCAGAATCATAATCCTTACTCTACACACTTAACTCACCTCTGGATACAGCATTAAGAATGTAACTTCCTGTTTCTAGACAGACCACACTGCTTGTGTAGCCCTCCACTACTATAATCATCTACTGCTATCCAACTCTACATCATTCATCAGGTATGTATGTCTTAGTTACAGTATCTTATTTTTCAGTGTTTCGGTGTATTGCAAAAAAAAAAAAAAAAAAAAGACTGATAACATAAAGCATGCATAATTTTTCCCTAAATGAATATTGTTACATGCTTGCTAAATATATTCAAATCTCCTAGTCAATTGATGAACTCCTTCCCAACCAGACAAGTTTCCTAAAGGTTCCAAGAGGTACACTGACTGTTCTCCTGGGACATGAAGCCCCAGTGTCTTGGATTAATAGATCTCATTTCATAATATTGTTATTTGCATCTCTAATCAAATTCAGGTCGAGTGTCTGAAGGGGGAGAAGGTGCAACCTGCGTGCCTTGGAACATCTGTCAAAGTTCTGATATTTGACAGGGAGGACTGTCATGGAGAGTTTATCCTTTCCAGTGAGAAAGAGAACAGAAGCTGTGGCAGACAGAAAGTGCAAATCAGTAGTGACATGAGAATGATGAATCACATAGCTCTGTATATAGGTAGAGAAAATATAGTCAAAGTGGAAACATAATGTCATGATCGGGCATTTATATGAATTCATACTAAGATAGATTTTGCACAAAGCTATGAAAGTAAGATAAGTCAGAGATAGCTGTCAATATTTGTCCGTATAGCTTCATTTGTATATAGATTGTTTTTCTGCAGCGCCACATTAGTTTTACTTGTGACTTGTCTGTATAACCTATTTCCTTTTAATTATTTTCATATCGGGTGGCGCGGTGGTTTAGTGGTTAGCACTGTCGCCTTGCACCTCCAGGGTCTGGGTTCGATTCCCCAGCCAGGCTCGACACACACATACACACACTCACACACTACGGGCAATTTGGGAACGCCAATTAGCCTAACCTGCATATCTTTGGACTGTGGGAGGAAACCGGAGTACCCGGAGGAAACCCACCAAGCACGGGGAGAACATGCAAACTCCATGCACACAGAGATGGGAATCGAGCCTGGCCGGGGAATCGAATCCAGACCCTGGAGGTGCAAGGCGACAGTGCTAACCACTACACCACCGCGCCGCGTTGTTAGCATTATGACACTTCTAATTGACTGAATAATAATAATAATAATTATGACACATCTAATTGACTGAATAATAATAATAATAATAATAATAATACTCTAAACCAGCTGATTAAAAACATAAACTGATCATCCATTACATAACAACATAAAACATTAAGCCCTATTAAGCTATTGGAGGAGCTCTGTCCCCTAGGGCATGACTTCACAAGACCTCTGGGGGTGTGCTGTGGCATCTGGCCCCAGGACATTGGCAGCGGATCCTTTGGATGCTGTGGGTCGTGGCCTGGGGCCTCGATTGACTTGTTTGGCCAGCGTTGACTTTTTGTGTGATTTGTGCCCAAAAAACTGGCGGGCCTTTGGTCCCTGCTGGCATGGATGAGCCTTGGATGCCCATCCTTCTGTTGCCAGTTTACTGATTTATAGTTAGTGATCAGTTTTATTCAATTCACCTCTCAGTGTTCATAATGTTATGGCTGATCTTGGTATAAAGGCAGGTCACAAATTAAAGAAAATGTTGAAGGTATTTGGCTGTCAGGGTTTGTCTCCTTAGAGGAAAAGTGTCTCTGCATATCAGTTATTCTGATCAATTTATCCCATGGTGAAACATTTCAATCCAGATGGGCGTGGTCTTTTACAATCAGGATGGTTGTCCCTTGCCTCAGTCCAGTTACAGCACGATACAAATGCTGTGGAAAGCAATACAATTCTCACTTTTCAGGAACACATATATGGCTTTTGCACAGTATTGGCTTGAAGTGGGATTTTCCCAGAAACCCAGTAATACGTGAGTTTCACCTTACACCCTTTTATTTCACATGATTGCTATTTATGGAATCCCACAAGTGAAAACACAACATTTGCTTTCAAATCCCATGGAAAGAAATTGGCTTGGATATGAAAAAGAATTAATTTTTCCTAACAGGAAATATGTAACCCTTGATGATTTGAGTTGTAACTAGGTATGATTTGTGGTCTGGGTCTAATTCAACAAACAATCCTCAGCCACCAGATGTGAGTATATACATCTGTAAATTTGAGTGGACACTCCATGTACCTACAGGGTCTATTTCCCTTTTGCATTGTTTCCAGCAATGCAGACACAGATGTTTTATACTGTAGCTCTAGAGAAAACGTCTGCCTGCGGAAACTATTGCTTCAGCCTAAATATGCCTGTTGCTATTGGAAAATAAATATTTCATTTGGCCTAAACGAGTTGCCCAGTTGCAGAATGAAATCGAAGGAGTGAGGAGATTTCCAGAAAGCTTCCATGTATATATGGTGTGTGTGCGCGCGTGCGTGTGTGCGCGTGCGTGCGTGTGTGTCTGTTTACTCAATCAGCATTATTCTGACCTTTTTATTCATACAGTAAATGTATTGGGATAATACAGTTATGTGTTCAGTCAAGACTTATAAGGTAATATGGATTCCAGCTTTAGATTGTTGTCAGATTTAAGGTTCAAAATTGCACCACATTAGCTTTCCTCAATAGGATTATTACCTTAAAACACTCCTTTATCCTGGCACACAAGGGTGTTGACACTGTGACTTGCCATGAATGTAAGTGAGCTAAGGGAGCAAATCACTTCTGGCAAGTACAATTTAGAGTAATTGATTGAACAGTCAAGTGTATGAAATCATTCCACTTGCAAAAGCAAGAAAAAAAATTTTTTTGTTGTTTATTTTTACTGCTTAATTGATAAAGGCAATCAACGGAGGTTGATTCAAATGAAGTTGTGCATCAGAATTGTATTATGATAAATATGGATTATAACTGTGTAGTGGTTAGTACTGTCGCCTTGCACCTCCAGGGTCTGGGTTCGATTCCCCGGCCATGCTCGATTCCCGTCTCTGTGTGCATGGAGTTTGCATGTTCTCCCCGTGCTTGGTGGGTTTCCTCCGGGTACTCCGGTTTCCTCCCACAGTCCAAAGATATGCAGGTTAGGCTAATTGGCGTTGCTAAATTGCCCGTCGTGTGTGATTGGGTGTGTGAGTGTGTGTATGTGTGTGTGCCCTGCGATGGATTGGCACCCTGTCCAGGGTGTACCCCGCCTAGTGCCCGAAGTCTCCTGGGATAGGCTCCAGGTCCCCCGCGACCCTGAACACAGGATTAAGCGGTATAGAAAATGAATGAATGAATGAATGGATTATAACTAACATTTTAGATCCGTAGGTGTTTTGTTAAAAACAAATAACACAACTGAAAAATTCACATAACCAGCTTTTGAGCAAGCTTCAGCCTCCATTAGGCAGTGGTTTTGACCCTGCCCAGTAACAGCTCCACTTCATTCTGCATGTAGACTGGGCAATCAGGACGGGTAACAAGCTCTTGTAATGTAATATTTTGCCTTTATATTTTTTTTTATGTAGGACAGTTTGGGTTTAATTAATTAATTACATTAAGTAATTAAATGTAACAATAACAATTAAATAATTTGTACCCATTTGAGGAGAGTAGCTCAGTTGTAACACTATTGATTGCTCCAATCGTGTTCACTCATTACTCTAAAGTTTTCTCCCTCTTTATACGGTATCTATGAATTCACTTGTTTTCTCTATTTTATAAGTCAATTAAATACCCGCCATTTTGCCATGTATTGCCACCCAACCAACCCTCAGCTTTGTGGGTTTCCTCCAGGTAGTCCAGTTTCCCCCACAGCCCAGAGACATGTGATGGAGGTTGACTGACTTCTGTATTGCCTGTAAGGTATAATTGTGTGTGTTAGTATGTGTACACCTCACTCACTTACTCACTCAAGTAACTCACTCCTGTATTCAGGGTTGCGGGGACTTGGAGCTAATCCCAAGAGGCTTAGGGCGCAAGGCGGGGTACACCCTGTACAGGGTACCAATCCATCACAGATGTGTACACCTGTTCACTGGAATTAGTTGGCACCTCATTCAAGGTGTCACCTGATTTATGCCCTTAAAAGGAATACACATAGGAAATGCTATACTAATTATAAGGAATATGAAAAATTAATAAAAGCATAAGCACAAATTTATGAGACATTCAAGTCAAACTGAGACTTGTGACAAATTCTTTATGAATAAAGGTACAAAATCAATTGACATTTAGAATTCAAGCACAGTATGGTGATGAGACTCTTAGCAACAGAAAAACATTTGAATGGTGCAAAACCATGAATGACGATCCCAGCCGAGGTGACTCAGAGCCAACTGCAATAGTTAATATAACATTAATCAATTTATGTCCAGAGTTCTATCAACTGACTGAGATCTATTATCAATGACGGGAGAATCAAACCACCCCTTTAAAGTCTACTCCAGCATATCCCTAATACTTTCCGTTGGGTCATGATGAGGTCAATTCATGTGTGAAAATATTCAAATTCAAAGTTTATTTGTCACATACACAGTCATACACAGTATAATATGCAGTGAAATGCTTAACATTAAATAACGTTCTTCATGCTCCTAGAAACACTGTTTTACCATTTGAAGCTGTTTACAAGTTGTTCTGGAACTTGTCCATGCCATCAGAGTATAAATAAAAACCATAGATGTGATAACCTGGTTGTTCAGTTAGCTGACTTCATTTTATTGCCACATAATGTTGCTGAGCTTAGTCCTGAACAACTAAGCAATCCCAGATCATAACACTGCCTCTAGAGGCCACTTGAGAGTGGGCACTCTGCATGATAGGTACATCACTTCTTGTACTGCTCTTCATAAACATCCATCACTATGAAATAGGGTCAGTCTGGACTCATCAGCCCATACATTTACATTCCTTCAAAGTTGAAGCCATTTTTTGCTGATTAGCCTTACTAACATGAGGCTACACATCACATTGTGTTTGGAAACATACTTACTTTCATAATTATATATAGCTCTGATTTCTTTTATTGATTTTTTTGTCACCTCCAATCAGGGTAATTTTTGTTTTTATTTCTATGATATATGTTCTGAAAAGTTGACTGTTCAACACTATCCTTCCAGGTCTTAATAATGTTTTGGACAGTTCATAACCGAATTCCAGTAACTGTAATAACTGTAACCAATTTCCTTCTTTGTAACCAATGTTTTCTTTGCTTGACGCAGGCCAATATTTTGACCCATTAATCCATAACTGCAGTAATTATTTAAATAAATTTTCGTAAATATTGGCCTATACTTAAATCCAAGGAGTGTTTCATAAGTCTTTAGGTAAGATGAAAATATCACAGTTGTTGTTGTTGTTGTTTTTTTTTACAGTGTGCTTACATTACATACATGCTTACGACTCAGATCAAAAAGGCTACTTTATAAACATGAAGAAATGACTGAAGGTTTACACAGTACTTCATCAGAAATCATAACAAGATCATTCATACTGACAGATATTTTAAGAAAATATCTCAAAAACTGCCAAAATTCTTAATTAAGGCATCATAAATAATTTATTGACCTAAAATTCTGAATACATAAAAATGTTCTTTTTTCATAAATGCAATTTCGAATTTCTAAACCTAATAAGGACCAAATTGCAAAGTCTTTATAACTGACACTATTGATGAATGAGTGTATAAATAAGTAGTTTTATATCAGCTGTAGAAGACAAGACTGACAAATCATTTGTGCAAATTTTCCACAACACACATCTTTCAGTCTGAATAGAACAGGCGACAGTTTCAAACGGAAGACGGGTGAAGATACAATTTAGGAACACATGGGAGTGTCTCGCCCTCGCGCTAATCTGTCCTCTTTATGGGCAGCATAATGAAATTATCCTCCAGAGAATTAGCACTAATATGTCCATTTATCATTGTTCATCCTTGTGCTGGGAGAAAAATACACACGTCCATGCACTCACTTCAGTGCAAAGTGTAACTGCCCTTATTGCTCTGTCATCCTGTTGGATGACACTGCATAATAAATATAAAGTTATTCTGACTGATCACCTTTCAACTTAGGATGAAACTTTTTTTTTTTTCTCAGTGAGAGTGGTCTGTTGCAGAATAAGAATGGCTTCATTCATAGAGTATGAGGGTTCACTAAATGGTTTGATGAGTTCAAAAATGATTTAAATTACACACTGTTGCCTTCACAGGTCACCAGATCACAACCAAATGTAACGCCACATGGACAGATGTGTTAGACAGCAGTCACTACAACCTAGGTAGTAGACTATTAACATATTGTGGCGTGGGCGGGCCGGCGGCTGACAACCGTCATGCTTTGCGGGGGTTTTCTCTGTCTCTACCATGAGAGAGAAGGGTGTTTGGGTTAGTGGCTTCGGCCAGGTTGGGTGCGTGTATGTGTGTGTGCTTGACCTGTGTATGTGTGCTTGTGCTGAGAGTAATAAACTACTCCCCAGCCATTTGCATTGGGGAGCAAGTAAGCTCACTCGTACTCCAAGATCCCTGCTAGCGTCGAAAAACGTTACATTGGTGTCAGAAGTGGGATGGAGAATTTTGAGTTGGAGCGAACGGCGGAGGACCGCCGAGTTGCAGCACAACTCCGGAAGAAAAAGTATCTCCCGGACGGAACCAGTGCCAGCAAAGCGGCACGACGAAAGCGGAGCGGCGAGATGAGGATCCCGGCACTGGATCTCGGAGCGGAGCCCGACGCTGCGCAAGTGCTGGAGCAAACTACAGCTCCGTGCCGGCGATGTGCGCTGCAGCTGCGCCTTCCCTCCTACAACGGCGCCGTCGAACCCTACGCGTTCTTCGCCCAAGTGGAGCTAGCCGCCGACTTCGCAGGCTGGTCTTCGGCGGAAACGGCCGTAACGGTTGCACTCTCGTTGAAGGGTGACACGCTCCGGGCACTGGAAGACCTCCGGGCCGATGAGCGGAAGGACTGGGCAAAGCTCCGCGAGTCGCTTCACCTCCGGTTCGGCGCCGGTGACCGTCAAGAAGCAGCGTGCGAGGAGCTGGCGGTCCGCAAGCGGCGCGCGTCTGAGCCACTGGGCGCGTTCACCATGGATTTAAGAGGCTTGGCACGCCGGGGCTGTCCAGAGTGCGAGCCGAATCGACAGGAAGAGCTAGCGTATCGCGCTTTTCTTCGAGGGCTCCGACCGCCGCGGCTCCGTGAGCACATCAGGTTAGCAGCACCAGCTTCCCTCACCGAGGTGCTCCGCGCAGCACAGCGCGCTGAACCCACAACTGCGGTGAACACGGCGAAAGAGCCAAGCGACCGCCCGCAGCTCGGGGGCACTCGGTAGGTGAATCTAGCCGGGGACAGGGCTACCCGTCACGGCTCGACAATGGAAAAGTCTCTGGGGTTTCGCGGCGATGCCGAGGCAACGTTCCTAGGTCTGAGGGACAGCGTACCCCAGCAGCCGTCGGACGAGCGCCAGTGGTCGTGCCAGGTGAACATCCGGGCAGCAAAGCGCGTCGTCGGTACTGCGAGCGAGGTGAAGAGCGCGTGTGCCGAGTTACTCCCTCGCCGAGAGCATCGCCCGCAGTCGTTTCACCTGCGCCGCCGCTGGTAAAGAAGGGCCCCACCCAGCGCTCACGGGCACCGCTGCAGGACTTGCGGGTGGGGGCACCTGTGGAGCGTGTGGGTGTGGACACTCACAGCCAGGAGCGAGGCTTTGCTGCTGGTGAGCAGGTGTGGGTGTGTTCCGGAAGGAAGAGAGGGCGTTCACCCAAGCTCATGTCTCACTGGGTGGGCCTCTGTACGGTACTCGCGCGGCTCTCTGATTTCATCTACCGGGTGCGGTTGGCAGGGCGGGCGCGAGTGTTGCTCCACCGAGACCGTCTTGCGCCTTACCAGCCGCACGCCGGCAAGACATCGAACTCTGCGGAGGCCGGACCGCCTCCGGGACAATGTGCTTCTCCACAACAGGACCCCGTGAACGCCGACCGCCTTCACGCCTCCAAGACTGAGAGTCATGGTGACCGGGGACGGTCACAGCTCGGGTGGGGGCAGTGTGGCGTGGGCGGGCCGGCGGCTGACGACCGTCATGCTTTGCGGGGGTTTTCTCTGTCTCTACCATGAGAGAGAAGGGTGTTTGGGTTAGTGGCTTCTGCCAAGTTGGGTGCGTGTATGTGTGTGTGCTTGACCTGTGTATGTGTGCTTGTGCTGAGAGTAATAAACTACTCCCCAGCCATTTGCATTGGGGAGCAATTAAGCTCACTCGTACTCCAAGATCCCTGCTAGCGTAGAAAAACGCTACAATATGCATTAAATGCTAAATAATGTAATTCAATTAAAATGCTTATACTTTGAGGTGTACATCCCAGTTTAAATTCAATAATCAACATATCTTTGTGGGGACTTATTTTTCTTTGAGCCTGTGCATGAACTGATAGGACTGTGTTTTATTAGAATGAACCCTACATGTTCAAAGCGAGGGCAACCCTGTCAAGTGCCGCATATCGTATAATTATTCTCTAGTGGTGCAGTCTGGACGCAACCTTGTCTACAGAGAATCCTCTTGACCAACTGGAAATTTATGCAACACAATTATTACACTTATGTAAAGCTCTACATTATGCTAATGCTATTTTAGTACAGTGGCAACCATTATTGAGAGGCTTCAAAGCATGGCTAATCACCCAGGAGTGGACGAGCTGCTAATACGCGTCTAGCCTGAGACAATGTGTTGATTGACAAGCTATTGTAGGAGACAAGTAGTAATGTGAAAGTTAAGTCTTAAAAAAAGAAGAAGAAAGTTCTTACAAGAAGCAAAATGAACAGTTAATACATTCACAGAATTTTTTTATTAGTTGTAATTTCCCCTCTCTTTTAACATGAAACATGTGTATTCATAATCATAGACATCCAGAATCTCACACAACATACTGCACTTTATATCCGGTCCTTAAGTTACAGACTAAAACAGCTGATATATACAGGGTTAGGGTTACTGTACTGTAAATACTAATCTCTTTTCTGTACTACATTCATTCATGTTCAGTAACCATCCTGCTCAGCTTCTCGATGAATCCAGAGACTTTCGCTAGGAACAAAACAAAAATACAACGTGACATACACATTGTACACTACGGTGTGATTTATTAGTTAAGCTTTCAGAAATGTGACTCATCTTATGAATTCAGGTATCAAGACGCATGGGTTAGTTTTGCACTATGGTCAATATTGTGCAGTAGGTGAAAACCAGCAAATATTAAATTCTTGCAAAAATTGGTTGATAAATACTTTATCTTCCTGATCCTTCAACATACTTGAGGACATTTTCATCTTAGTTAATTGATCAAGGAATCTAAAAAAATATGCATTAGTCAAATAGACTTAATACCTGATTTGATGTGACTTTCTGATCGGAAAATAGGATTTCCCAAAAGTCAACTTAACTCAATTAGTTCTCTTAAGTGGATAACAACAAAAGAATCAATTCTGTCTAGGCTACATTAGCACGCATGTGAACCATTAACCAGAAGTTAAATTTAAAGCAGTTTATAAAAGAAAAAAAAGAAAGAAAACATTAGATAACATATAGATCAATATTTCTTTTTTAAAGCATATTTCAGACATCAATGTGAGACAGATTTTTAGATCTTATTCACACTTCTCAAATAATGAATCTTACATAAGATGTTTTAGATGGGGCTAAAACTCCAAATCAAAGCAGACAGGTGTTCAAAAGCTGAGATGTGGGATACAACTTTATGGGCACTGGACAGGAGTCGGTCGCTAAGCTACGGACCTGCTGTGAAAATGAATAGTGGAAACAGAGTGAGAATGATGAGTAATTGGTATTATTATACAGTTCAGTATTATTCACTGCATGTCTATGCATATCTTTATTATTCATATGGCTGGATCAATGAAACCAGGCAACAAGCCATGCTTGGCCCACAGTCTTTGAATATGACTGCCATTTTAAAGGTTTACAATATAGAGAAAAGTTAAGGACCATAGTGGGACACACAGTCTATTGTTAGAATGTTGGTTAACATCGCACAAATACACTTCTACTGGGACGACAGTAACAGTGCTTCTTTGACCAATTCATTGGTGCTTTCCCAGCACATGATAATTTTTTTTTAGGATTGATGTCACAAGAAAAATAACACTTTTAATTTTTTTCTTTTTGGGTAGAGTACAAATTTTATATAAAATAATATATAATTTATTTTACAAATAAAAATATTTGGAAATTCGGTACTAAGAAATTACATATATTGCCCAAAATTTTTCATTTGAGTCTAAGCATATTCCCTTCAGCTGAGACTGATATTAAATTGCCTAATGCTCTTTAAAAAATCAATCATTAAAGTAAAAAAAAAAATTATACTGATGTAATTTGTTTAATATTTTAGACTGACAAATTGTGGAAAAACAAAATTATTCCAAATTTCAAATGTCAAAATTTTATGTAGTCCTTGTTGGCTAACTTAATAGAAAGGTAGATATATTTTGTCATGTAAATAAGGAGAAAAAGCTAATTGTTGTTGTAAAAAAAAATTCTTACAAAAAAGCAGTATTGCCTGGTTTTACCTTTGCAGACTCCTCCTCAAACACCCTCTCATGACACCTATATTACTCCGCAAGGTCTTGAATAGTCTATCACTAAACCCTATTGCCATCAATCAAAGGAGACTGTTAGGGGCCATCCTTAAGGTTCACCATCCTTCAAAAGGCTGCATAACAATGAGTGGTGATACAATGGACTCCAGTGCATCCTGGGTAGTATGAAGAAGTTATTTGTTATTGTGGTTTAGGTTTTAGACCTGTCATGTGTATTACCATACATGAAAGACGGTGGGAAGAAATGAAAAGAGAGACAGGCTGCATTTCCATCCAAATTTTCTTGTACAAATACTCTAAGAAAATATCAGAAGAGCTTCAATTCACCTTGGCATAGATTCTAGAACTGTTTGGAACTGCACTGTTGAACACAAACAACAAAATTATTACCACAGCTGGTGTCTAACCCATGGAACAGTCCTCCTGGAAGACACAACTTCAGTTGAGTGTTGAGTTGTGTTGAGTTGTTGAGTTGCAGTGACACTGGCTCAACCAGAGCATAATCAAGACCTATTAGTTCTACAACATTTGGCAGAAAACCTTATCCAGAGCGACTTACATTTGATCTCACTATACATCTGAGGCAGGTGAGGGTTAAGGGCCTTGCTCAAGGGCACAAAAGTGGCAGCTCGGTGGTGCTGGGATATGAACCTGGGACCTTCTGGACCATAGACCTTAACCACAGAGCTTCCCCTGACCTCCATAAAACCATAAAACAGGGTTGGTGAAAGTTAACTAGGCAATAATTAATGGTTATAGAAATTGTAGTATCACTGGAGCACCACCCCATGGTTCACCAACCCATTTTGTTCTTACTGTGCATGCATGGTTAGACCAGCATATTTTCAGGATGTAGATGTTCCGCGACCGGTGCCTACACTGAAATTTAAATGTTTGCTTTCATGTTACTATGTAATACAGTACATGTACAATTTGTTGCAACAATTTGTATTAGAAATATGGACTTTATTGCCAATTTTAAATGCCCAGTTACTTTCCACCCTTCTTGTATAACAAATATTTAATCTGCCAATCTGCAGTCAGGCATGTATATGTGGTTAAGACCATCTGCTGAATTTTAAACCGAGCATCATAATGCGGAAGAAATGTGATTTAAACATAGTATGGTTGATGGTGCCAGACAGGCTGGTCTGAGTTTTCCCAAAAACTGCTGCTCTACTGTGGTTTTCATGCACAACCATATCTTGTTGATGCCAGAGGTCAGAGGAGAATGGACAATGGCTACAGCACCAGAAGTCCACACCCAGTGCCACTCCTTAAGGAATATTGGAATTTTTAGTTGCCTTTTGTTTCAGAAACAGACCTCATTAAAAGTTTATTTTGTTCATCTTCATTGTCTTCATTTTATTTAGCACATACCTTACATTATATTTAAAGTCTTGTGGCTAAATAATGGGTATTGAATAATGGCACAATTCATAATATGAATCATTAATTACTCATTTAAAAAATCTATAGACTATTCAACTATCAAAATAGTCATTAGTTGCAGCCCTAATCTAGTTCACAGCTAATGAAGCGAGCTTCACAAAACCATGGTTGATCTCTAGATTTGCAATGAATCAAAATTCCCAATGGTTTCATTTCTTAATTTATTGTTCATAAATATTTATAGGTTACATCTAACCTGAGCAAACACAGACATAATTGCCATGCCAGTAGAGCACCTTGAATAGAATTGAAATGAATTGCATTGACTGGGAGACAGTGAGAGGAATCTGGAGGAGTCGTGCTTCACTGACATCTGACTGGTTGTCTCAGAATCCTATGGTGACAGGTCAGAGCTGTCCAACAAACGCACGCGCACACAACACACACACACACACACACACACACACACACACACACACACACACACACACACACACACACACACACACACACACACACACAGCAGGTCTGCTGTTCTGTGGCCTATTGGGATGCAGAGAGAAAAAGAGAAGGACATTGTTCACGGCATGGAGGGCACAATGGTGTGCTCCTCCAGCAGAGAAAAACGTCCAGCTGAGGGAAGATTCTGAGATACTTAGCATAATGTCTGTGTGAGGGTGGAAGACGATTGACACTGAAGTGGGGGCTTTAATTATCAGCTAATGGGTGGACAATCCTTGTCAGTGTGCATTCAGAAACAATGTCACATACTGAGAATGAAATGTGATGACTGTCATGTAGATGCAGAGTGTTTGTGGGGGTGAGACATTAAAACTTGTGGGAGCAAAAGTTGTAATTCTTTTTAAAGAGGAAATGCCAAAAAAAAAAGTTCCACAAAGCATGGGCAGACAATTTGTGCAGTAATTCTACAGAGATTACTACAGTGTTCTAATAGCTAATAAATAAGGTCAATATTTTACTTTCTGTATTAACAGAGTACAACTTGCAAAGTAAAAAGGGGATGCATGCAAAAATTTTGTTAGTTATCTAACCTAAGGTAAGAAATAGTAGGTATTAAAGTTAAATACAGTGCATGATATGATTAATAAACATTGAGCCTTGTTCAAGTGTTTGATGAATTTGCTCTGATATAATACAGTTTGCCATCTGGTGAATCTCGGGTAGATCTACTATTAATTTGCAGATGATGATGATGATGAGTTATGAACAAGACACCTTGCTAGCCTATGTATTCATCCGTTTAAAAATATAAATGATTTGATCAGTTTCACCAATAATAATTGACAATCAATTTATGACTGCTGCTATAATGCTTTTTAAAATCAATGCATATATGTCTCCTTACTTTGACTCATTATTTGGCATTACTATAATGGTCCTGTGCCAACAATTTATTATTCATGCTTCAGTACTGTGCAACTTATACATACATACATATAGTAATCTGTTTACAAGTTAATAATAATAATAATAATAATAATAATAATAATAAAATGTACTATGTAACCCCGTCCCCCCATTTCTTCATATTTAGCTTCTAAAGAGACAGACTTTTTTGTATTTTTTAAAAATAAAATAAAATCTAACTTAATGCATCAACTAGTGAGAAACATGCAGATGATCAGATCAGTGATTAGTATACTAGTGATGCTGAATGCTGAGTGGTTGGAACAGATGAGAGGGGAAATGAGGTTGCTGCTGAGGTTGTTGCGTAATTAACAAATTTTTAAATTGTATCTTTGGGCATTTTTAGGCCTGTCACAGTAAAACATTTCTTCCCATTTCTTTAATTTAATCTATATCATTTCATTCCATTTCATATAAAGAAATGAGGGGTGGTGTAAGACTTTTCCACAGTACTGTATATAATAATTAAGTAACGACATTACACATGCAATTTATTTAAACACTGTATTTTACTGTAAATTTTAAGTACAGTATTTTCCCTGTGGGGTAAAATCAGCTATAGTAGATCTTTTTGTCTGTTTGTCTGTTCACTCACTTATTTTGCAGCTGTGACAGACAAGTGACACCTGGAAAATATTAAGGTAAAAGTATAAATTTTACTTCATAGTTGTTTCATTTTGTTGTTGTTTCTTGACAAATGATACCACTGCCTTCAGTCTTGTTTCCTATGCTGGCAACATTTGCCAATTCACAGAGTTAAACTTATCCAAGATAAACTCAGAGCAAATTGAAACTAAAATCAAGTTTGTTTGTTTGGTTTGTTTTTTTTCTCTCAGATCCTGCATTTGTTCCTATCCGAGTGATTTGTCTTTTGTCACATTTGTCGAATTTTAAGTGCAAATGGTGCTTGGGACTTGAGGCACTTTGCAACTGCTGCTTGTAATTTGCTGAAAAGTGGAAATAACTCACAAATCTCAAATCCCTGCTGCATTTATCAGCTTTTTTTCCATAGAAAATCAGAGCAAGTTTTTAGATTGCAAGTTTGATTTCAGCATGTGCATACTTTGCCTGGTGATTAATTAATAAATGCATATCAACAGTAATCAGTTACTATCTAAAGATATAGAGTAGGATTTTTAGAAATTGACATATAGTATTATAATAGTTAATATAAGAAGGTTAACTTTTTTTCTGTTGGAAGACTCAGTTTAAAT
Source organism: Channallabes apus (assembly GCA_030522415.1). NCBI lineage: Eukaryota > Metazoa > Chordata > Actinopteri > Siluriformes > Clariidae > Channallabes > Channallabes apus. The sequence goes on from CM060119.1 coordinate 13,075,537, forward strand.
GGGTTATCAGGATTTTTGGTCCCCTTAAGTACAGCAACATGTGTGTGTGTGTGTGTGTGTGTGTGTGTGTGTGTGTGTGTGTGTGTGTGTGTGTGTGTGTGTGTGAGAGAGAGAGAGAGAGACTCACTGAAGTGACTGACACGTCTCCAATGGTGTGTGTATGTCTGTGAGGGAGAGTAAGAGAAAGTGTGATTCCATTACATGAAGTGCTTGAAACTTTCAAGTGTCAGCTAAAACACTTTTGAACAGTGAGAGGCCATGATGGTACATATTAACACAAACCTTGTGCACCATTAACCAGCCAAGAGTTGGTGCACTACATTAAAATCTAGGGTGGGTCTCCATAAATGGCAACAGCGGTGATGGTTAAAAGCTTGCAGGTGTGGAGTTAGTCTACTAAGTTGGCATGGATAGTGTGTGTGTGTGTGTGTGTGTGTGTGTGTGTGTGTGTGTGTATGCTGCATGCATATGAAAACATAAAAGTTGTGTCCTCTTATTTGATCTTGCCACTCTGTAAAATGCAGTGTGAACACACTGAGTCACTGTTTGTCTTCAGATGAAATCCAACCCCTTCATGATGCACTTAACCGTGCAGTAACCCCAGAAAAGCCTAAAAAAAAAATAAACAACAACAAAAATAATTGACTTTTACTCTGTTGGCGTACTAACTAGTTGTTGTACTACATTTCTCTCGTACAGTATTTAAGCTTAATGATGTTATATAATATTTAATGAGAGAGAGAGAGAGAGAGAGAGAGAATATAAAACTGTTTTGTAAGTTCCTCTCGGGAAGGGCATATGCTAAATGCTGTAAATGTAAACACCAGCATCCACAACCACATGAAAATTATTGCCTTCTTGCACTGTTTGAGCGAGAGCTGCTAACTCATGATAAATGTCACATTACCTCCTTAGATGGCATTTAAAAAATGCCACATCCTGAACGCATTGAGCCATGTTACTTATTATGGACAGAATGCTATTAAACCATTATAAGCCAGGGCAGTTCCAGATATTAGATGGTAGTCCTAAAACATTACATCTTGGCCAAATAACTATTAGAGACGAAAAACGCATTATATCCCAAGATATTGATGACATAATATGAATGATGTGATAATAAAATGAACACTTTATCTCTGGATGAGACTTGTACTTTTGGCATGGATCAGCTGAGACTTCTGGTTACAAAAACATAATAGAAGACTAATAATAGTAATTTTTCAAAGCAAACCAGATGTTTTTTTTTTTCTTTAATGTCACATTGTGTGGTTAACAATCAGTAAAGCACTATTAAAATTTTCACTTCTACTGCATTCTATTGAGTTAGACATTGTAAGAGCCATATCATACTTGTTATGAATTTGTTGTTGTGTTTATTTGTTTAGATATTAGATATCCAGACTTTAGAGAGGGTTAGAGAATGTGAGAGCAGCGTTATTCCAGTAGCGGACAGTCTGGGTGCCGCAGGCAGAGATAAACAGCCCCCGACTCCGGCATTAGAACCCTCACAGCAGGGCGAGTGGGTGACGACTCGGCGGCATACTCGTTCAGCCAAAGCTAACGCTAAGGCTAGCCCACTGGAGCACACCTCCTCTGCGCCTCACGTGTCCAACAGGTTTGCTCTCCTCAGTGATGCACCCGCTGAGAAACCTGAAAGAGCACTGGTTATAGGAGACTCTATACTCAGACACGTGACATTAGCTAGACCTTTAGGGGCGGCAGTGGTTAGGTGTATCCCGGGAGCCAGAGCACCGGACATAGCAGGTAATCTTAGGGCTCTAGGACAGCACAGGTTCTCTAAGATAGTGATACATGCTGGAGCTAACGATATACGCCTTCGTCAGTCAGAGGTTAGTAAGAGTAACTTTACAGAGGTGTTTAAATTAGCGAAGGCGATGTCCGATGAAGTAGTATGCTCTGGTCCCATCCCAATGAGACGTGGTGACATAGCTTACAGCAGGTTATGGTCGCTGAACCGCTGGATGTCCAGGTGGTGCTCCAAAAATAATGTGGGCTACATAGATAATTGGAAGACCTTTGAGGGCAAAGCTGGCCTGTTAGGGCGGGACGGTGTCCATCCCACTCGGGAAGGTGCTGCTCTCATTTCCTGTAGTATACTGTAGCTCATAGTCTCAGTAGTTAATCGGTGACAATCCAGAGCCCAGGCCAGGGAGCAGACAGACAGGCTAAACCAACCGTCTGCTAGCTGCATAGAGTCGTCACTCAGGGTTCACCATATTGAGACTGTGTCTGTTCCCCGATCTAAGCAAAAATGTAGAAAGACTCAGAAAGTCTGTTTGAATAATTTAATTAACATAAAGACCACAAACTCCGATCATACTGAATGTGCAGCCGGCACCTCTGATCTGAAGCTAGGAATGTTAAATATTAGATCTCTCCCATCAAAAGCAGTTATTGTTAATGAAATTATCACAGATCAGGCGTTTGATATACTCTGTTTAACTGAAACATGGGTTAAACAGGACGAGTATGTAGCTCTAAATGAAGCTAGTCCTCCTGGATACAGCTACATACATAAGTTACCAACTTCGATTAGGTCACCGTCTGACCCCACAGAACTCGATCAGGCGACTGAATATTTAGAGTCGACATTTCGTTGTACTTTAGATAATGTAGCTCCAGCTAAAAGAAAAATTATTGGAGATAAGAAACTCGCTCCCTGGTATAACGATCACACGCGCACTTTAAAACAGACCGCTCGGAAATCAGAGCGTAAATGGCGTCAAACTAAATTGTTAGTATTTCAAATAGTATGGAAAGAGAGCATCCTGAACTATAGGAAAGCTCTTAGTGTAGCTAGATCAACGTATCTCTCCACTCTTATAGAAGAAAATAAAAATAATCCTAGATTTTTATTTAATACCGTAGCCAAATTAACGAGAAATAAGACCACTACAGAAATCTCCACAACAACATCATGCAATAGTAAGGACTTCATGAACTTTTTTAATAATAAAATTATAAATATCAGGCATAAAATTGAGGCTTTGAAACCGAACAATGTAATTGATACAGATGTTAACCTAGACATGTCAGATTCAAACCTAGAATACTTTACTCCCCTTGAAGAGAATGAACTAATTTCACTCATCTCTTCTGCAAATTCATCAACCTGTATATTAGATCCTATACCGACACATTTTCTTAAACAGATAGTACCAGTAATATCAGAACCGCTGTTGAGAATAATTAATTCCTCACTCAGCATTGGTTATGTTCCAAAATCTTTTAAAATAGCAGTTATCAAACCAATAATTAAGAAACCTGACCTCGACCCCTGTCAGCTGTCCAATTACAGGCCAATATCAAACATCCCCTTTATCTGTAAGATTCTGGAAAAGATAGTAGCAGAGCAGCTATGCTCATATCTACATAGAAATGGCATACATGAACTGTATCAGTCAGGATTTAGGCCTCATCACAGCACAGAAACAGCACTCGTTAAAGTAGTAAATGACCTCCTATTGGCCTCTGATCAGGGTTGTGTAACTATGCTTGTATTACTCGACCTCAGTGCAGCTTTTGACACCATTGATCATGCTATTCTTCTTCACAGATTAGAAAATGTAGTAGGAATTAAGGGTACAGCCCTCTCCTGGCTCAGATCCTATTTGACCGATCGTTATCAGTATGTAGACTTAAATTGTGATTATTCTGCATGTTCTCTAGTGGAGTTTGGCGTTCCGCAGGGTTCAGTTTTAGGCCCACTGCTTTTTGCCCTTTACATGCTTCCTCTGGGCAACATAATCCGTAAGCATGGTATTAGTTTTCATTGTTATGCTGACGACACACAGCTATACGTCTCAACAAAACCTGATGAGAAAAACCATCTTACTAAAGTTGAGCAATGTGTGCAGGACATAAGAAATTGGATGCTAATTAACTTCCTTCTGCTTAATCCGGATAAGACAGAAGTTCTAGTCATAGGACCGCATACAGCTAGAAGTAAAATCTTAGATCACACTTTAGATGGCCTTTCTGTTCCATCAAGTGCAACAGTAAAAGACCTCGGCGTGATTATAGATTCCAACCTTTCATTTGAAGCTCATGTAGATAATATCACCAGGATAGCATTCTTTCACCTCAGAAATATTGCCAAGATAAGAAATATATTGTCACTAAACGATGCAGAAAAACTAGTTCATTCTTTTATCACTTGTAGGTTGGACTATTGTAACGCCTTACTGTCTGGTTGTTCAGTTAGGTGCATAAACAAGCTTCAGCTAGTCCAGAATGCAGCAGCGAGAGTCCTCACTAGAACCAGAAGATATGAGCACATCACCCCTATCCTATCTTCACTACATCGGCTCCCTGTGAAATTTCGCATTGATTTTAAAATACTACTCTTGACATATAAAGCATTAAATGGTCTCGCGCCGCAGTATCTGAGCGAACTGCTAGTGTCTTACGATCCACCACGCCTACTTCGGTCAAAGGATGCAGGCTGCTTGTCAGTACCGCGTATTATGAAAACTACAGCTGGGGGCAGAGCTTTTTCTTACAAAGCCCCAAAATTATGGAATAGTCTTCCAAATAGTGTTCGGGACTCAGACACAGTATCAGTGTTTAAGTCTAGGCTCAAAACCTATTTATTTAGCCAAGCATTTTTTTTTAGATTTGCCATAAGGTAAAGGAGCAGATCTGGGGGACTCATGGACGTAGAGTATTATGGTGAACTGGTATGTTTAGATGCTGTCTTCCTCAGTCTCATTTGATCACTCAGGTTTGTTGACGGTGAGGTGATTGTTTGCTTTACATCTCAGGGAACCCTCATGTTTGTGTTTCCTTCTGGCTCTCCCTTTTAGTTATGCTGTCATAGTTAGTCCTGCCGGAGTCCCTGCTTGCACTCTACAGTAAATATACATTCACATTATACATTGTGACTGTGACCATACCTAATTGCAATCTCTCCTCCTCTTCTCTTCCTCCCCCTCTTTCTCTTTCCTCTCTCCCCCTGTCTCCCCCTTTCACTCTTTCTCTCTCTCTCTCTGTCGAGCTACACATGTCGTTCCTGAGCTGCCAGTGATCCAGACTCCCTCTGCCCTCCAAACCTGTCTGATCCATCCTGGTGCCCCGTTTCTGGTTGGAGGTCTCGTCGCATGGATGCCCTGTGTGTCTCTTTGGGATGCGTCTGGTGTCTGGGGATGATTCTATCTACTTAGAAGATGGTTCTGGCCTCGACTGGTGTTGTCAGCTGTTTCTCTGAGGACTTGACAATTCGATAGTTCAGGACTTTCTACAAGTCTACCTGAGTCTCCAATAACTACTGGACTCCATTTTACATCAACTATTATAACATCAATTAACATCAACTATTATAGCTGAACCTAACACTTAACACTGTATAAATGCAGATAATTTCCTGCTATCTGTTTTACCCAGATGAGGATGGGTTCCCTGTTGAGTCTGGTTCCTCTCAAGGTTTCTTCCTATTACCATCTCAGGGAGTTTTTCCTTGCCACTGTCGCCCTCAGGCTTGCTCACCAGGGACTATCTGAACATTTGATTCATACACATTCACATTCCATACAAACTTAAATAATTCTCTTGATTGTGTAAAGCTGTTTTGAGACAATGTCAATTGTTAAAAGCGCTATACAAATAAAACTGAATTGAATTGAATTGAATACAGCAACTGGTGTTGTAACTACAGTGGATTTACTCAAGACGACTGTATGAATTGTTGATTCTTTGATGCTGACAAACTAAAATACAAGAGTCAAAGAGATCATCGGACTTCAGTTTTTCGTGAGTAAAAAAGGCAAGCCAAAGATACGCGTCAAAACTAGTGAAATAATATGTCCCCATCAACAGACATCTTTCCCAGACTACAGATGACAGTTGATCCAATGAGCTTTGCCATTGCAGAGACCATTTCATGTCAGCTACTTAATCAAACATCATAATGGAGGTTTGCTTGCAACAAAACATTGAAGAAGACTTTATAATGTTAACAAAATATATGTATCTGGCCATAAAATTGCAACAATTATATTTGTACTATGTTTCTACTTTATATTTGCACATTTCTTTGCTGCTGTAACATTGAACACAAATAAAGGTATATCTTATCTTATATTATCTTATCAATGAAGTAGCTATGCTACATACTGTAATTACTTTGTGTTACTGGGGAGTTGCTGAGTGAGAATGGGCACATTTAAATAGCTAATATTGTTGATTTAACAAATGATCTGGACAGTACCTTGAACTGAAGTGCCAAACAACCTTAGTGTAATCACAAAGTATTACGCCTTGAATGTGCATACTACAAATTTATAACTCAAGAGACTTATAAACTCTCTCTTCCGTTTCTCAGCAACATAACAGGTTTAAATATACAGTGTATATTAAATTATTCAAAATACTGTATATTGTGTACGCGCACACACACACACACACACACACAATTTGGGAACGCTAATTAACCTTGTATGCATGACTTTGGACTGTATAAGGAAACTGGAGTACCCAGAGGGGAAACTAGAAACTCACCAAGAAGAAGAACATGCACACACAAACAGCACCACAACAAGCAAACTCCACAAACAGCAACAGAACATGCAAACTCCATGCACACACACACACACACACACACACACACACACACACACACACACACACACACACACAGCCACAACATTATAACCATTATAAGGTATGCTGTGGTACCTGGCACCAGGCCCTCAGGAGCAGATAATTCACAGTAACCTCTGTAAGGGCCTCCATGGTTCAGGTTTTTCAATACCACCCAGGGATGCTTGATTGGATTGAAATCTGGAGAATCTGGAAGCCAAGTCAACACCTTGAACACATTGTGGGGTGTACTTGGAGAACAACTGTGTTTAGGTCGATGGTATGTGCCAGCTTGCATTCTTCCCATAGTGCATACCTTGCCACATACCTGGGCATCCACAAGAAAAGAAAATGTGATTCGATTCATCAGACTAAATGACCTTCTTCCTTAGCTCCATGGTGCAGTTCTGATTTTCACTTTAGGCACTTTCTGTGTTCTTCATGGGACATTTCGTGAACCGGTTCTGCACACATCTAATTTTGTTAGATTATTTAAAAGTAACAATAATAATGATACAATAGCTATATATCACACACATTGAGAATGGTTCCATTATGGCCTACTGGGTTTGCGTTGTGTTTCATACAAAAAATACCAAACATGCTAGATTTATGTTTCTAAATTACAGTGCACAATGCCCGAGTTTACTGTTAAGAATATACATTTATCAGTATCTTAACTATTATTTATTTGCTCAGTCAATTTTAATTAGTTTCCTGTTTTTAACATGCACATCTAAATCAACACTTTCTGATCGATTATTCACAATAGCCTTTATAGAAAAGAAACTGGGAGAACAAGTTGCCACCTGCCGTAAAGTTTAGAATTTCTGAAACTTTTGATTAAAGGTGTGTTTCCCTGTTATTTAAAAAAAAAGCCAGTTTAATAGCATAAGCCACCACCTGCCAAGCCAGTGGTAATGCTGGTAAACCATCATTCTTTAATGGCTCAAACCTACACGCTTTTCAAAATCATAGGGTTAGAGTTCAAGCCAAACTGGCTAACCAGGATAACAGTAGTAATCTTTCCTAGTACATTGGAGGTTTAACAGGTCAACACCCACAAAGCATAATGAAATTTTCCATCCACCTTAATTATATAATTTATTTTGTGTCTCCTTATTAAATAGCTATTGAGTCTAAGTATTGCCACATATATATTATAATCAAGAGTATTTAGTGTGATGTAAAATTTTGTGTGATGTGATGGCCAAAAAAAGAGTCACAGTTTTAGAAGGAGCAAACTATTGGCCTGCAACAAGTAAAGAAAACATTTAAATTACTGGAATTTGGGTAAGAACTCTCCAATGAATTATTAAAACCTAGAAAAGTAGTGCTGAATCATCAACTTTGCAGGACAACATTGTTGGGGGGAAAATGATTGACTGTGATCAGAGGTCACTTCTATGCTTGGTGAAGTTCCACTGCAAACAAAAGAAAAAGTAGACAGTAGAAAGCATAGCTATTTTCAATAGTCAGAATAAGATCACTTCCACATGCACAGTGAACTCAGACGATTGGGACAAAACAGCTGTGTACACAAGAAAACTACTTGTTAGCAAGGCTAATCAGAACAATGGATAAAATTTTCTAGGGAGCATAAAGATGTTAATGGGAATGGCAATGAGAAAAGGCCACATGGTTTGATGATTTCAATTGACCCTATTCCAGAGCAATAGGCTCTGAAGGGAAGTAACATCACAAATCCTGGTTTGACTTAAACGACCCCTTTTGTGTTATTTATAACTTATATTTTAAATATAATTCATATTAATATTAGTTATATTTCTGGCACAAGGGGGTCAGATTTACATAGTCATAGTTAAACTCTGTGTGTATCCATAATTCTGAGATCATCAGAGCAAATTAAGGAAACAAAGGGTGGAAAAAAATAGAATTCAGCCGTGACTTAAATTAGCACCTGAGCCATAGTCAATGGAAGATATGATTAGATCGTGTGATTATAGACATGATTCAAACCTGACAATATTCAAACTACAAACCAACCGTAATCTCTAAACCCAGAACATTTTACACACACACACACACACACACACACACACACACACACACACTGTGACGGTTAACCCCTAGAGGGTGCCTAACGCCCGTTTTTGGTTTTTGTTTGTAGTTTATTTGTGTTGATTAGTTTACTTCATTTCCCAGTGACGTAAGAAGCTCACCTGAACCGAGGGAAGAGTAATTACGTTGATTTATGTTTCCTTATAAATAGCCTGACTGAATAGCAGTCAGGCGTCTAGCTTTTGTTATATTAAGGTTTAGTTTGTGTTTGGTGTGATAGTCCTATTTTATGTTTATTTGCTTCAATAAAAAGGACTTAATTAAACCGTCAGCTCGCTTCCTCCGCATTCATGCCACGCACACACTCCAGACGCAGACCAAGAGGGAATCGTGACAGAAAGCTAGACCGTCCAAGTGGCATGGCGGAGGATTTCCCCCTGGATTATTTTTGGGGGGGCGCGGAGACCATCTCGCCCGAGCTGGCGAACTGGCAGGAGGACAGCGAGGAGGAGCAAATGTATCGCAGCTGGGAGTATAGCTTGCTGATGGAGCAGGAGGGCTTGCGGGAAGAGAGCGAGGAGCTCAGCGAGACAGCGTTCTGGCAAAGCTGGGAGAACTGCAGGTACGCCGAGGAGGCGGAGAGGCAGGAGGAGAAAGCAACACAGAGGGAGAGGATGGCGCAGCAGAGCTGGGAAGGCTGCGGGCTCGCCATCCGCCGCACACCGCCGAGAGGTGTAGCGGCCGAGGGAGAGACAGAGGAGTTCTACAGGCAGTGGGCAGAGCGCAACGAGGAGTGCATTCGCGACCTGCGCGAGCAGGTGCTGCAGCTCCAACTGCAGTTCGTCCAGGTTCGGGAGAACCAGCCTGTAGTCCCGGAAGCGATCCCCCTCCCGGACCTGGACGATGCACTCCTCCACCGGCCACTGCCTGAAGCCGACGCGGAGGGAAACGTGCATGAGGTAGGCTGCTACGGGCAGTGGGCGGAGCTCAACCAGGAGTGCATTCGTGACCTGCGCGAGCAGGTGCTGCAGCTCCAACTGCAGGTCGTCCAGTTTCGGGAGAACCAGGCTGTAGTCCCGGAAGCGATCTCGCTCCCGGATCTGGACGATGCGCTCCTCCCCCGGCCACTGCCTGAACCTGTCACGGAGGACAGTGCACCAGCGGGTCAGCAGCAGCTGACCGACGCTCCTGTTCTGCCGCCGCCTCCCGGCTTTGAGGACGACGTTACGCTGCAGTCGAGCGCAGTGCACGCTCCCACGCTGCAGTCGAGCGCCGTGCACGCTCCCACGCTGCAGTCGAGCGCCGTGCACGCTCCCACGCTGCAGTCGAGCGCCGTGCACGCTCCCACGCTGCAGTCGAGCGCCGTGCACGCTCCCACGCTGCAGTCGAGCGCCGTGAACGCTCCCACGCTGCAGTCGAGCGCCGTGCACGCTCCCACGCTGCAGTCGAGCGCCGTGCACGCTCCAACGCTGCAGTCGAGCGCCGTGCACGCTCCAACGCTGCAGTCGTGCGCCGTGCACGCTCCAACGCCATCCGCCGGCTTCGAGGGCAGCGAGCTAGCATGTCAGCAGCCGCTATCCCACACACACGTTCTGCCGCCGCCTCCCGGCTTTGAGGACGACGTTGAGCCATCGTCGAGCGCACTGCACGCTCCAGGGCCGTCGTCGAGCGCACTGCACGCTCCAGGGCCGTCGTCGAGCGCACTGCACGCTCCAGGGCCGTCGTCGAGCGCACTGCACGCTCCAGGGCCGTCGTCGAGCGCACTGCACGCTCCAGGGCCGTCGTCGAGCGCACTGCACGCTCCAGGGCCGTCGTCGAGCGCACTGCACGCTCCAGGGCCGTCGTCGAGCGCACTGCACGCGCCAGGGCCGTCGTCGAGCGCACTGCACGCGCCAGGGCCGTCGTCGAGCGCAGTGACCGCTCCAACGCCTCCGTCGAGCGCAGTGACCGCTCCAACGCCTCCGTCGAGCGCAGTGACCGCTCCAACGCCTCCGTCGAGCGCAGTGACCGCTCCAACGCCTCCGTCGAGCGCAGTGACCGCTCCAACGCCTCCGTCGAGCGCAGTGACCGCTCCAACGCCTCCGAACGCTTCTCCAGCTCTGCAGCCGCCGAGCGCTTCTCCAGCTCTGCAGCCGCCGAGCGCTTCTCCAGCCCCGTCACCCAGCCTCCTGGTCAGGAGGCCGAAGGTAGTACTGTGGGGTGGGAGCCCGGGGCCTCCGGTGATGCTCCGGAGGAGCATTTCTTTGGGGGGGAGTACTGTGACGGTTAACCCCTAGAGGGCGCCTAACGCCCGTTTTTGGTTTTTGTTTGTAGTTTGTTTGTGTTGGTTAGTTTACTTCATTTCCCAGTATGCACCTCGGTCAGGTGACGTAAGAAGCTCACCTGAACCGAGGGAAGAGTAATTACGTTGATTTATGTTTCCTTATAAATAGCCTGACTGAATAGCAGTCAGGCGTCTAGCTTTTGTTATATTAAGGTTTAGTTTGTGTTTGGTGTGATAGTCCTATTTTATGTTTATTTGCTTCAATAAAAAGGACTTAATTAAACCGTCAGCTCGCTTCCTCCGCATTCATGCCACGCACACACTCCAGACGCAGACCAAGAGGGAATCGTGACACACACACACACCCTATGCATATGAATATACCCATGCATGCAATTATTTACATACACATTAATGCATAGTTATGTCATTTGGTCAATTAATTGCACTTTTTTAATATATATATATTATATATACACACATATATACTGGACAGTGTATGGCACTTGTTAAATATTGCACTTTGTGTAAATTATCTCTGCAACTTTTTATTGCCCAAATATTTCCTTTTGGCTACTGATATATAAACATTCCATTATAACGTATAATAATCAATGGATGGTCCTTACAAGGATAATAAGACAAATGTGTTTGTGTATTTGTGAGAGAGAGAGAGAGAGAGAGAGAGAGATAACCGATTGCTACAACACAGAGACAACATTCGCTCAATATTATTGAGCTGTTTGTGGTGGCTGTGAAAGGCCCGGTCACTGGACTTGCATTGATTCACAGCATGAGTTTGGCATCTGCATTACCACCCTGACATTCAGAAGCACGCAAACATTCTCACACATTCCAGAGTGTGTAAAAACCAACCGTTTACCCATCCATGTGTTTCATCAATCTGAAAATTACTGCTTTTGAAGAAGAACATGTCAAGAATCCTCTTGTTTCATATAGAACTAAACTGCCTTTCTCTTGTTTTACAGCTACACATTTGTAAAATTAATTTACATGTTAATAATTTTAAATGTTAGCAATATGTATCAAACACCTAAAAGAAATATATATATGGTGAAAGTACATATGGAGGAAAATCATTGAAAAAAAAAAGTCATGTAATTTTAGACACACCCTAAATAATATAATATCGCTCTACTACTTTCATGCTAAAATCTAATAGTATATACTACTATTTTCTAATGTATACTGCCTGGACAAAAAAAAAGTTGCACACTCTGAGATTTCATTTAGTCATCTTTAGCATTGATTACAGCACACAACGTGGCGGCCAGTTCATGTGTGAAAATGATTCCTCAGTCACCCAGAACCATTTGTTTACGATTTGAGTCCTAGAATATACCTGTTGCATCAGGGAAGACGTGATATTCTGGTCATTCAGCACATTCAGGCGTCAGTCACATAACCAGATTATAATACTGTTTCCAGAGGATAATACAGGGGCACTATGCATGATGGGTGCGTCACTGCATACGCTTCCCATCTTAGCCTGACACACCCAGCGCCCTGGAATAGGGTCAATCTGAAAACATCAGACAACCTTATTCATTTGCACGAAATATCCAATAATTTTGCCCCCTTTCCCACATTCATGCCTTTATTGGTTATTCTTACTAATAAGTAATTTTGGCCATGCAGCTGTTTAGTCCTAATCCTCTCTGAGTTCCGTTCCACCACAAAAAATGCTCTTACTTTTCCATACTATTAAACATACCTATGGTCTTTATTGTTTATTTTTTAAGTTAATTAAGTTTACTCCATTCATGATTTTCCACATTTCTTCCACAAAGGTGAGAGTTCAGCACTACCCTTCAAGGTTTTGATAACATGTTGAAGGGTTTTTTGCCCAATTCCAGTAATTTTAACTCTCTTTAGTTGTTTTCTTTGCTTAATGCAGACCAATAATCTTACCCTTCTGAAAAAAAACTTTTTTTGGCCAGGCAGGATATGTAATATAGCTTTTCTAGTGATCTGTTCAGGGCTAAGATTAATACATGATTTACTTGTTAGTGACTGTAAGTAAAAGTGGCTTCCAAATTAAAAATTAAACACACCACAACACTTAAGAAAACACATGCTTTAATGAGCTCCTCAACATTTACATTTAGGCATTTGGCAGATGCTCTTATCCAGAGCGACTTACAAAAAGTGCTTTAAAGTTTACATCACTGGATACATACTTACACTGGGTTAACTAGGTTAATAACTAAGTGCCATTAGTCCAACACAACTGGGAAGAGGGATTTTTTATTTTACATTTTTTTTTGGGGGGGGGGGGGGGCAGGGGGGGGTAGTCCAAGTGTAGATGCGGACATATTATTTCACTAGTTTTGACGCGTATCTTTAATTTGAAGTTTCACTCACAACAACTGAAGTCCACCACCTAGGTGCCAGAACAGAAAAGAGCCTGGATGAATGCCGCCCTCGATCCCTGAGAGATGGTGGGATGAGGAGAGCAGTGCTGGAGGATCGGAGGGAACGTGGTGCAGTGCGTGGTGTGATTAGAGCAGAGAGGTAAGTGGGTGCAGGGCCATTTTTAGCTTTGTAGGCAAGCATCAGCATTTTGAATTTGATGCGGGCAGCTACAGGAAGCCAGTGCAGGGAGCGGAGGAGTGAGGTGGTGTGGGAGAACTTGGGGAGGTTAAAAATGAGACGTGCTGCTGCATTCTGGATCAGTTGCAGAGGACAAATCGTGGACAGAGGCAGACCTGCCAGGAGTGAGTTGCAGTAGTCCAGTCTTGAAATAACAAGGGACTGAACAAGCACCTGAGTAGCCTGTGAAGAAAGAAATGGGCGAATTCTTCTGATATTGTAAAGAAGAAATCTACAAGAGCGAGTAAGGTTAGCGATGTGTGGGGAAAATGACAGATGATTGTCCACGGTTACCCCAAGATTGTGGGCAGTGGCTGAAGGAGTGATTTGGTTGTTGTCCAGGGATATCACAAGGTCTTGACCTGGGGATGAGTCACAAGGGATGAACAACAGTTCAGTTTTACTCAGATTGAGCTTTAGCTGATGTACAGCCATCCAGGATGAGATGTCTGCCAGACATGCTGAGATCCGGGTGGAAACCTGAGTGTCAGAGGGAGGAAAGGAGAGAGTAAGTTGGGTGTCATCTGCATAACAATGGTATGAAAATCCATGCGATGATATGACTTTACCAAGAGACCGAGTATAGAGGGAGAACAGAAGAGGACCAAGTACTGAGCCCTGTGGGACAACAGTAGAGAGTCTACGTGGGGCAGATGTAGATCCCCTCCATGTTACCTCATATGACCTATCTTCTAGGTAAGAAGCAAACCATTGCCATGCTGTTCCACAAATTCCAAGGCTTGTAAGAATAGATAATAGAATCTTGTGGTTCACTGTGTAAAATGCAGCTGACAGGTCCAGGAGGATGAGAACAGATGACAGTTTAGCAGATCTAGCAGCATGGAGCATCTCAGTGACTCACAGAAGGGCAGTCTCTGTGGAATGTGCCACTTTGAATCCAGATTGGTTGGGATCATTAAGGTTGTTCTGTGAGAGATAAAGAGACATTTGGTTATAAATAGAGATGTTCCGATACCATTTTTTCCCTCCCGATACTTTCCGATTCCGATACTTGGGCTCAGGGTATCGGCCGATACCGAGTACCGATCCGATACCTGGGTGTGTATCTGTACTGTGTGTGTGTGTATGTGTGTATATATATACAGTGGTGTGAAAAACTATTTGCCCCCTTCCTGATTTCTTATTCTTTTGCATGATTGTCACACTTAAATGTTTCTGCTCATCAAAAACCGTTAACTATTAGTCAAAGATAACATAATTGAACACAAAATGCAGTTTTTAAATGAAGGTTTACGTTAATAAGGGAGAAAAAAAACTCCAAATCTACATGGCCCTGTGTGAAAAAGTGATTGCCCCCCTTGTTAAAAAATAACTTAACTGTGGTTTATCACACCTGAGTTCAATTTCTGTAGTCACCCCCAGGCCTGATTACTGCCACACCTGTTTCAATCAAGAAATCACTTAAATAGGAGCTACCTGACACAGAGAAGTAGACCAAAAGCACCTCAAAAGCTAGACATCATGCCAAGATCCAAAGAAATTCAGGAACAAATGAGAACAAAAGTAATTGAGATCTATCAGTCTGGTAAAGGTTATAAAGCCATTTCTAAAGCTTTGGGACTCCAGCGAACCACAGTGAGAGCCATTATCCACAAATGGCAAAAACATGGAACAGTGGTGAACCTTCCCAGGAGTGGCCGGCCGACCGAAATTACCCCAAGAGCTCAGAGACAACTCATCCGAGAGGCCACAAAAGACCCCAGGACAACATCTAAAGAACTGCAGGCCTCACTTGCCTCAATTAAGGTCAGTGTTCACGACTCCACCATAAGAAAGAGACTGGGCAAAAACGGCCTGCATGGCAGATTTCCAAGGCGCAAACCACTTTTAAGCAAAAAGAACATTAAGGCTCGTCTCAATTTTGCTAAAAAACATCTCAATGATTGCCAAGACTTTTGGGAAAATACCTTGTGGACCGACGAGACAAAAGTTGAACTTTTTGGAAGGTGCGTGTCCTGTTACATATTTCGTAAAAGTAACACAGCATTTCAGAAAAAGAACATCATACCAACAGTAAAATATGGTGGTGGTAGTGTGATGGTCTGGGGTTGTTTTGCTGCTTCAGGACCTGGAAGGCTTGCTGTGATAGATGGAACCATGAATTCTACTGTCTACCAAAAAATCCTGAAGGAGAATGTCCGGCCATCTGTTCGTCAACTCAAGCTGAAGCGATCTTGGGTGCTGCAGCAGGACAATGACCCAAAACACACCAGCAAATCCACCTCTGAATGGCTGAAGAAAAACAAAATGAAGACTTTGGAGTGGCCTAGTCAAAGTCCTGACCTGAATCCTATTGAGATGTTGTGGCATGACCTTAAAAAGGCGGTTCATGCTAGAAAACCCTCAAATAAAGCTGAATTACAACAATTCTGCAAAGATGAGTGGGCCAAAATTCCTCCAGAGCGCTGTAAAAGACTCGTTGCAAGTTATCGCAAACGCTTGATTGCAGTTATTGCTGCTAAGGGTGGCCCAACCAGTTATTAGGTTCAGGGGGCAATTACTTTTTCACACAGGGCCATGTAGGTTTGGATTTTTTTTCTCCCTAAATAATAAAACCCCTCATTTAAAAACTGCATTTTGTGTTTACTTGTGTTATCTTTGACTAATAGTTAAATGTGTTTGATGATCAGAAACATTTTGTGTGACAAACATGCAAAAGAATAAGAAATCAGAAGGGGGGCAAATAGTTTTTCACACCACTGTATATATATATATATATATATATATATATATATATATATATATATATATATATATATATATATATATACACACACACATACATACATACATAATAAATAAATATACGGGATTCCAAAAAAGTTGGGACACTAAACAAATTGTGAATAAAAACTGAATGCAATGATGTGGAGATGGCAAATGTCAATATTTTATTCAGAATAGAACATAAATCACGGAACAAAAGTTTAAACTGAGAAAATGTATCATTTTAAGGGAAAAGTATGGTGAATCAAATGTCATGGTGTCAACAAATCCCAAAAAAGTTGGGACAAGGCCATTTTCACCACTGTGTGGCATCTCCCCTTCTTCTTACAACACTCAACAGACTTCAGGGGACAGAGGAGACCAGTTTCTCAAGTTTAGAAATAGGAATGCTCTCCCATTCTTGTCTAATACAGGCCTCTAACTGTTCAATCGTCTTGGGCCTTCTTTGTCGCACCTTCCTCTTTATGATGCGCCAAATATTCTCTATAAGGGAAAGATCTGGACTGCAGACTGGCCATTTCAGTACCCGGATCCTTCTCCTACGCAGCCATGATGTTGTGATTGATGCAGAATGTGGTCTGGCATTATCTTGTTGAAAAATGCAGGGTCTTCCCTGAAAGAGATGACTAGATGTTGTTCTAGAACCTGAATATATTTTTCTGCATTGATGGTGCCTTTCCAGACATGCAACCCCATACCATCAGAGATGCAGGCTTCTGAACTGAGCGTTGATAACAACTTGGGTTGTCCTTGTCCTCTTTGGTCCGGATGACATGGAATCCCACATTTCCAAGAAGAACTTCGAATCGTGACTCGTCTGACCACAGAACAGTCTTCCATTTTGCCACACTCCATTTTAAATTATCCCTGGCCCAATGAAAATGCCTGTGCTTGTGGATCTTGCTTAGAAATGGCTTCTTCTTTGCACTGTAGAGTTTCAGCTGGCAACGGCGGATGGCACGGTGGATTGTGTTCACTGACAATGGTTTCTGGAAGTATTCCTGAGCCCATTCTGTGATTTCCTTTACAGTAGCATTCCTGTTTGTGGTGCAGTGTCGTTGAAGGGCCCGGAGATCACGGGCATCCAGTATGGTTTTACGCCCTTGACCCTTACGCACAGAGATTGTTCCAGATTCTCTGAATCTTCGGATGATATTATGCACAGTTGATGATGATAACTGCAAAGTCTTTGCAATTTTTCGCTGGGTAACACCTTTCTGATATTGCTCCACTATCTTTCTGCGCAACATTGTGGGAATTGGTGATCCTCTACCCATCTTGGCTTCTGAGAGACACTGCCACTCTGAGAAGCTCTTTTTATACCCAATCATGTTGCCAATTAACCTAATTACTGTTAATTGGTCTTCCAGCTCTTCGTTATGCTCAAATTTACTTTTTCCAGCCTCTTATTGCTACTTGTACCAACTTTTTTGGGATTTGTTGACACCGTGAAATTTGGAATCAACGTATTTTTCCTTTAAAATGATACATTTTCCCGGATTAAACTTTTGACCTGTCATCTATGTTGTATTCTGAATAAAATATTGACATTTGCCATCTCCACATCATTGCATTCAGTTTTTATTCACAATTTGTTTAGTGTCCCAACTTTTTTGGAATCCGGTTTGTAATTTCTTTTTTAAGTAAAATACTACTAGCCCTGTGTAACGGGTTCGACCCTAAGTGCACGGGCGACACCATGAAACACGGACACGAGGCGAGGTCTTACAGCAAAAAGGGTCAGTTATTTAGAAAAATGGGGAAGGAAAGGGTTAAAGGCTCTCTGCGGTCTTTTCCCCTTCGGCGGCAGGGATGCGAAGGCGGGCTCTATGCGGAAGTGAAGGTGCCGCGGGAGCTCGCGCAGCTCGTTCACGCGCTCCTCTCGCGGAGATTAAAGGCGCCCCCCTTTTTAAAGTCTTTGGGCCGCATCACATCGCCCCGCTCTTGTGCCACTGTCTCTCATAAAATCCACCGTGTCGCAAAGTCCAGTTTCCCAACAGTCAGACCCCGAGCTACACTCCCCGCTGTGCTTTATAGCGCCGATAGCTCATTGGCCGTTGCCTGATTCTGCGGCCCTGCTACTTCACATACCTAAAGGGTGGGGAGGCCGCCTAACTAGTGAGCGAGGAGCAATATCAATTTGGGCGCACGCCCATCACAGGCGCAGGCCGTGACACTCTGTAAGTAAGCTAAGCTAGCAAAGCTAGCGGGCATAAATAGGTTATGTTTAGGAAAATGGTATCGGATCGGTACGTGGACCCAATTACTCGCCGATTCCGATGCCAGCTTTTTTTGTGGTATCCGCAGCATTTCCGATACCAGTATCGGAATCAGAACAACCCTAGTTATAAACAGTTCTTTCAAGAATTTTGGAAATAAATGAGAGAAGTGATACCGGGCGATAGTTGTTAACTTCTGATGGGTCCAGGCAGGGTTTCTTGATGATGGGAATAACCCTTGCCTTCTTAAAAGCAGCAGGAACATGACCAGATGATATGGAATGGTTGATGATGGTAGTGGTGAAGGAAAGGAGGTCTCGTGAGATTGCCTGGAACATTGTGGAGGGGATTGAGTCTAATGAACAGGTGGTGGGTTTAGATGACGAGATGATCTGCTGAATCTCATCAGATGACAAGTTGGAGAATTCTGCTAAAGGAGGGAAGGGAAGGTCCTGAGGTTCTGCTGTAGGAGTTTGGTTGGGAGCGAAGGACTGGCGGATTGCTGAAATTTTTCCATCGTAGAATGTGGCAAAATCGTGAGCAGTCAGAGAGGAAGGGGCAGGATGAGTTGGTGGGTTGAGTAGTGAGGAGAAGATGTTTTGGAGTTTGCCAGGATAATGTGCAGAGGCTTCCAGCTTTTCTCTGAAGAAGGTAGTTTTGGCAGAAGTCACAGCACATGAGAATTTGGAGAGAAGAGTCTGGTAAGAGATGAAATCTGCATCAAGTTGCGATTTCTTCCATCTTCTCTCTGCAGTTCTTGATTCTCTCCTGTTGTTGCGTAGTACATCTGATAGCCAAGGAGCAGGACAAGACGTCTTCCTTGGTTTAGATGACAGTGGGCAAAGGAGATCTATGGATGAGGAGAGAGAGGAGAGGAAAGTTTCGGTTGCAGTCTCTACTGGTAGAGAGGAGAAGGAGGTTGGGTCTGGGAGGGATGATAGGGTGCATGAAGACACAGAGGAGGGGGAGACAGAGTGAAGGTTTCTGCGAGAAAAAGAGAAATTTTGGTCGAGACTAATTACTGCATTGTAATCACTTTAACTTCTGGCTGTGTCCTATTTGTAGCGAAAATCACAGTTTAATATATCAGATACATCAGAGATCTGAGAGAATTTGTAATTTGGTTTGTAATTATCTGTTCCACTTTGCACTGAGCGGATCTTATGTCTTTTTGTCTCACAGAATGACTTTGCACAATTTTGCAGCTTTGATCACTTGAAAAAATTATGGCAAGCATCAGTTCCCTGCTTGCTTCATGATATTCAGACAAGAATATTCATCTTCATCTGCAGCTCTAATGAACATTTGTGGATACACACCATCACACGGCCTCATAGAAGTTGAAATGCAGGACAGACAGACAGATAGATATTCATACTCACAATACTTAGAGGTCATTTGGATTATTGAGGAATGCCAATACATCACTTCAAATGCAAGTCACAAATAAGATAATTGCAATACATAACTGAGTCAATTTACAGATAGTATAGACTGTATAAAGTAGTGCTGTCAATTGATTTAAATGTTTTATCCAGTTAATCACAGACATAGTCTTGATTAATTCATCATAATTTTAAAATACTCAGATTTACTTGTATTATAAATGTGCAATGTTGGAATAAAGAAATGCATGACAAACTGGTTAGAGGAAACAGATTATGCAGTTTTATAATATCTCAAACATTAACATTATAAAAATGTTCAATTAAAATTTCTCAAATGTGATCGGCACTGCATGCTGCAGCTGGGTAGTATGGGATGGGGTAACCACCAACAACAGGACTCAAACCTGGATCTTCAGGTCTGATAATCAACAACCTAGAGGCCTTAGCCACCAGATCCACAATTCATGCAGCTTACATTTAATATATTCTTGTAAAATAGTTCACCTTGAAAGTACCTCGAGCACACAACTTTACGAACACTCTGGGACATCACCCACAGTGACTCCACCTAAACCCTGGTTAATCCATAAATGGACAAAAGGGCAGAGCAAACCTGGCTGTTGATTGAACACATCAACTTACCTCAGTTATCACAAGCTAGCTAGTTTAGCTTTAGCTTAGCTAAAATGATGAGGGTAGTTAGCATTAATGTACATGCTAACATAACTTTGCGTTTGCTTTAACTAAATCATCCATACCCGAATCACCACATTATCCCATGTGAGCTCCTACATTTCTTTATGAGTACCGAGTATCATGTATCACGCATGCGCTTCTTGTTTTGACGCCAAGCATCATGTGATCACAAATTCAAATAAAAATTTTATTCGTCACATACACAGTCATACACAGTCCGATATGCAGTGAAATGCTTACACGACCGCCAGTGACCTTAAAAAGAGAATTAAATCTTATAGCAAGAAATAAATATGAATAAAGAAATACGATAGGAAAATTTAAACTTAACTAGAATAAAAATAGAAATAAAAATAAAAGTATACTGTACATAAAATAGAAATAAAAATAGAAATGTACTGTACAATAGAGATTTTTATTTTTTTTATTGAAATTTGGTGGAGGAAGTATGGTGTGCAAGTATACATAGAAACGTGTCTTAAGGTGCCTTATTAAAGTGTCTTTGTGCAAGGGTCCAGAATGTAAACATAACGGTCCAGAATGTAAACATAAACATGAGTTTCGATATAAGTGTAGATGTGCATGAAAGTGTCCATAGTGTCCATTGACGTTAACAGGTTGTATTAGTTCTGTGTTTGTGGTGTGAATGTGGTATGGTTGAGAGACCTTATCGCCTGCGGGAAGAAGCTCCTCCTCAGTCTCTCTGTGTTGGCCTTCAGGGAGCGGAAGCGCTTTCCTGACCGCAACAGAGAGAACAGTCCATTGTTGGGATGGCTGAGGTCCTTCACGATCTTCCTGGTCTTGGTCCAGCACCGCTTGGTGAAGACTGAGTGCAGGTCAGGGAGCTTGGTGCGGATGATGCGCTCAGCTGAACGCACCACCATCTGTAGAGCTCGTCTGTCCTGCATGGTGCTGTTTCCAAACCAGGTCATGATGTTTCCCGTCAGGATGCTCTCTATGGTGCAGGAGTAGAAATTCCTGAGCACCTTGGAGGGCAGTCTGAAGTCTCTCAAGCGTCTGAGGTGGTACAGACGCTGCCGGGCCTTTTTCACCATGGTGTTGATGTGACAGGACCATGACAGGTCCTGCGTGATGTGAACACCGAGGTATCTGAAGCTGTCCACTCTCTCCACTGGGCTCCTGTTGATGACGGGGGTCTGGTAGTTCCTCTCCTGCTTTGTACTAAAGTCCACTATCAGCTCCTTTGTCTTACTGACCATCGTTGTCATCGTTGTTCGTGATCAGGCCCACGACGACAGTGTCGTCAGCAAACTTGATGACGGCGGTGGAGTTGGTAGTGGCCACGCAGTCGTAGATGTATAAAGAGTATAGCAGAGGGCTCAGAACACAACCCTGGGGGGGCTCCAGTGCTGAGTGTGAGGGAAGCTGAGACATGACCGCCCATCCTTACTGCCTGTGGTCTGCCAGTTAGGAAGTTGGAGATCCACTGACACATGGGTGAGCTGAGTCCCAGGTGCTCCAGCTTGGTGGTGAGTGTGGAGAGAATTATGGTATTAAATGCAGAGCTGTAGTCGATGAAGTGCATTTTCACATAATTTCCCCTCTTAGTGTCCAGGTGGGTGAGAGATGTGTGGAGGAGATTTGAGATTGCATCGTGAAGAGATGATGAAGTCTCTGACCAGGCGTTCAAAGCACTTCATCACTACTGAGGTGAGGGCTACAGGGCGATAGTCATTGAGGGAAGCAGGATGTGGTTTCTTTGGAACAGGAACAATGATGGACTCTTTGAAGCATGTGGGGATCACCGACTGAGATAAAGAGATGTTGAATATCTCAGTGAACACAGGTGCTAGCTGGTCTGCGCAGGCTCTGAGGATACGGCCTGAGATGCCATCTGGTCCTGCTGCTTTCCTGGTGTTCACTCTCTTGAAGGCTCTCCTCACGTCATGCTCGGAGATGATGAGCGCGTTCCCGGTGCTGGCAGTGTCTTCCTGTCTGCAGCTGTTAGCGCCGTTAGCATTAGCGCCGTTAGCATTAGCGCCGCTAGCATTAGCATCGCTAGCGTCTTTAGCTGCATCATCAAAGCGAGCATAGAAGGTGTTCAGCCCGTCTGCCAGAGTCGCGTCTGCGTTCATCATACCGGATGTTGAACCAATGTTTTTTCTCTCTCCTGCGGTATGGAATTGTGGGTAGTTGTCTCCCCTACTGGGTCTTCATGATAATCAACATCCGTGCATGCATCTTCTGTTTACTATAACACTGTAACCAACATGTGTGTGGGTAAAACATATTTTATTTTGTGTCTGTATGCGTGTGTGTACAACGCACGTGTAAAGCAAAAGCAAGGCTCATTAGAGAAGTTAAAAATCCATTTTCTCTGGCTGTATCAGCCTGCTCGCGTCATTGGACACCGTGCCACACACACACACACACACAGACACCTCCTACATTCACCTTCACAGACACACACAGACACACACACTCTTTCTCTCTGCTCTACACAGAAACACAGCTCTGTCGCAATTCTTTTCAAAGGTAGAGTGCAGGTTAATTTGTTCTATTTTTACTTTACAGCCGTTAATCCTGTAAGTGTGCTGCTCAATCGAGTGTCATTAGATAGATATCTTGTTTATTTTTCCAATAAAACACTGTTTCCGTTATGTGCGCGCGCGTGTGTGAAAAGAATGGAGGAAGGGTAACTGTGTAAGACGAGACCGTGGAAAGGGTATAGAATAAAATCACTGTCAAAAATATTTGTGAGTAAAAAAAAAAAGATGTGTGTAATTCTGTATTTTGTCTGAGTTGGATTCCAAAATCTACAGGCACGACAGCTTACAGATATGAGATTTTGTGTGTTTGTGTAACGCCCGCATGCCCCTGGAACAGGCATGTAATGGATTTAATTCCACTACGGGACGACCCGAATTCATATAACTAACAGTGATAACACAATATATGCGTATATCTAGGAGTTTGTGCTCTCTCGTATGAGTAAACAATCGAAAATGAATAATCTCCACAACAATGGGTTAAATAAAATAAATGTCTTTACTTGCTCTTATGTCTTTTCTTTCGGAAAAATAAAATTATAAAATTACACAAAAATAAAATACATGAAGTAATACTTTCTCTCAAAAGCTATACCCTTTTTTCTAATAAATGAAAATATGGTTCCTTGAACCTCAAAACTCCTTTTTTTTTAAAAAAACAGTTTCCCTCACATAGGAGAAATTAGCAGTAAAATAAAACGTGCGCTTTCACACAAAACTATGACCATTAAACGCTGAGCATCAAAACAGTCAAATCAACAAAAGCAAAAGAGCAAGACCCCGTCAGACCAAAGTAGGAAACGTCGGAAATATGAGGAAGAATTCATAAAGTGCAGTCACTATCAGTATTCACTAAGTTGCAGTAGCACCCGAATACACGAGTTGTCCCATGCAGCAATGGATGTACTGCTTCAATTTGGATCTACATATTTGTGTGAGCAGTATTTTTCCGCTGTTACATATAAAAAATAAATACAGCTCACGTCATGATGTCGAAGATGATATGCGGGTAGCTGTATCCGGCCACGAATTAAGCTTTTGTGCTGCCAAAAACAAGTACACCCTTCCCATTGAAAGGTAAACCAAAATTATTTTGATGTATGGTAAATGTAGTCAAAATACTGTTAACAGCTTATTTTTATTGCTTGTTTTTGATATGGCTCATACAGTGGGGGTCTCGAGATCTTGTCGATCTTTAATTAGAGGTCGCTGGCTTGAAAGTTTGGAAACCACTGGTCTATACATTCACGTGAGTGGATTATTGTCCGTCATCACAGTGAATCTCACCCCATATAGATAATTGTGGAATTTATCCACCACAATCTATTTAAGAGCTAGAAACTCAAGCTGGTGTATGTGATACTTCTGCTCAGCAGCATTTAAGCCTCTGCTAGCAAATGCAACAGGCCTAAGGCACCTGATTCAAAACAGCACCCAGCCCTTTAAGGCTAGCGTCAATGTGCAAGACATAGGGCTTGTTAGGGTCAGCAAAGGCTAACACCAGCGCGTTACTAAGGCGACTGATGATGTCATGGAAAGCTTTTGTACATGCATCTGTCCAACGTGGACCAAACGGTTCAGACTCCTTGTAGTAATGTTTTTCCCCCATAACATTCAGCTTTTTACCCTTCCTTACAGGAGGATAACCTTTAGTAAGGGCAGTCAGTGGCTTCACAACAAAAGAATAGCTGGCAACAAATCTGCGATAGTAACCACAGAAGTTAAGGAATGACCTCAATGACTTCAACTCAGTGGGCAGTGGCCACCGGGTTACAGCTTCCACTTTAGATGGGTCTGTGGTAATCCCATCAGCTGACACTATATGGCCCACATATTTTACTTTAGGCTGACAGAACTGGCACTTGTCCAATGACACTTTGAGACCTACCTCCTCGAGGCGGTCTAAAACCTTCATGAGCCTCTCCTCATGTTCCTCCAACGTTGCACCAAACACAATCAAATCGTCTAAATAAACAAGGACTTGTAGCAAGTTCATGTCCACTACAGCCTTTTCCATTAAGCGCTGGAACGTCGCAGGGGCCTCCATAACTCCCTGCGGCATGCGCTCGAACTGGTAGAAACCGAGCGGACAAGTTAACGCAGTCTTCTCCTTGTCTTCCTCCGCCATGTCTATTTGGTAGTAACCACTACGGAGGTCTAACACAGAGAACCAGCTTCCAGCTAGAGAATTCAACGCATCATCAATGCGCGGTGTCAAGTATTGGTCAGGTATTGTCTTACTATTCAGAGCCCGATAGTCAATACACATACGCAGAATACCATTCCTTTTCCTTGCAATCACTATAGGAGGTGCATATGGACTCCGAGATTCTTTTATCACTCCTGCAGCTAGCAGGTCTTGCAGATGCTTTCTCACATCCTCTATGTCAGCAGGCGCAAGACGCCTGCACCTCTCCCGAAACGGTCGGGGATCAGACAGACGAATATGATGCTCTACCTCCTTGGCTAACCCAACCTCCCATTCATGGAGTGAAAACACATTAGGTCGACCACACAGCTTTCTCCTAAGTCTGTCTTTCCATTCTACAGGAAGAGGTGAATCGCCAAAATCAATTGCAGATGGATCTACCTCTTCAGATGCTTGACTTTTCACCCGCGGACTTGTCAATTCAGCAGTCTGGATGTTACCCAGTGGCGTACCTCGGGGGATACTAACCTCTTTCTTTGTCTCATTCTTACACAGGAAGTGCGCTGGATCTGAGCAGGTGTGTAAACAGTGGAGCTCATTGTCTGCTTTGAGACAATGACCATTGTTAAAAGTGCTATATAAATAAAATTGAATTGAATTGAATCTCATTCTGTATTAACAAAGATAAACAACTAGGGTTAATGGCACTAACTGGAGCTACCATAGACTGAACCATTGCACCTTGCGGCAATGGGGTGGCATCACTTGCCTCCACCACAACAATACCCTTAGGCATTGGCTTGCAGAAGTCCACTTGGCACGGCATACAAGAAGACTCTTGAGGTGAGAGGGACAGCGGATCAGGGCCCATCCACCTCACCAAGCCCACCATGTTATCTGTGTCCCTATCACTAAGGCTGTGCTAAGCAAGGTCCCTCTTGGGCCCTACACTGCTTACATTTAATGCATGAGCCAGAGCGTCACTCTTAGATCGACCACATAACGCAGCAAGTCTATGGAACAAACTAGCATTAGTGCCCAGAATAACGGGGACCTAACACAGCTAGTGTCTCTGGTTTACCAACAAGCTCTTTTGGGAACTGCATGTCAACCACAACATATCCTAAATATGGGTAACTTGTATCACTGAGTCCCCAGATGGCTAAGCCAGACACTGGTAGTATGGGTATACCTGATAAGTAATCCTCATACCATTTCTCAAAAATGATGGTCACCTGTGACCCACTATCCAAAATTTGCAGTACAGGGGTGACCATTAACCTTAACCTGTACAGTAGATGGGGGACCAATAAGAAACTCCGGAAACGGACTTGTTGTCTTAGCATGCACGGCTTGTTTCTTGGAAAAGCAGTGGGCGGTTTCACTAATAGATCTACTATCAGGGACACACTCATCCTTGGTTTTTTTAAGTGAAGCTATAAGCCTCCTAATCACTTTTTTCTCACTCTCGTCAGAGGAGCACCTGGTAGCGATATGGCCATCTTCCCCACACCTGTAACAGAAGCGGACATCACCTTGATGGCTCAGCATTTGCCTAGGAGAACCACAATCAGCAGGCTTAGTTCCAACAGCAGCAACTGTGGCTGCTGGTTCAACATTAATTCCCTTAGACTTTCATTTGTAGCTTAATCTTCTAACATTCTTACTTAAAGCAACAGCTTCAGATCTGTTGTGGCCAGATTGGGGCATCTGGACCGTGGATAGGGGAGCAACAGCTCTCTCAGTAGAGGGCCTCCTTCTTACTCATCTGAACCACTTGAGTTCTTAAAGCTTTAAAATCAGCCTTCAGCCCTTCAATGTCTACGTTCATCTCTGCGGATTCATCTCGAGTAGCAACATTCCGAACACGAGCATTCACTTTCTGTCGTGTTCGCTGGTGCTCTTCTTCCGTTCCAAACTCAGAAAGCAAATCAAGAAAATTGGGAGGATCAGTCCGTCTCTCCTTCAGCCGTAGCTGCAATAACATCAAGTCTGAATCAATTGCTCCGCAAAGCAGTTGTTCTACTCTCACCCTATCTTTATCTTGTGCTGAAATACCACCTCTCTTCACTACTTTGGCCAGAAAGGGTTCGATTCTCTGAACATAGTCTGACAATTTCTCACCAGTCTTCTGTTGAATGAGACGAAAGGAGAAGTAAAGGTCTTCAGCAGACTCTGCTGAACCAAATGCACTATCCAGTGCATCAAGGAACTCATGGTCAGTGGCACCTTGCCTACCGAGTCGCAAAGACTTCACAACCTCTAAGGCGGCCTGCTCTCAAAGACTCTTAATATTTCTAAGATCTCTTTTCTTGCTCAACCAATTCACTCTCCTGAACCATTAAAGTGGCCTGTTCAAGCCAATACTCCACAGAATCCTCCCCAGCGGGAGTAGGAGTGATGCCTGAAAAATTCGGAGATGGCGATAACCATACCCATCAGTCTGCCTTTTGCTAGTTCGGCTGACTACGTCAACCATAGCACGCAAAACCGACTCGTCAGGTCCCCGTGGAGGAGCAGAGGGACTGCACAAACCTTGTCAACTAGGGTCTTACCCTCAGCCCAAAGTCCCTCAACTTAGCTGAAAAATCTTCAGGGGCAGTAAGGGCTTGCCCAACTGTCACAAAAACTGTCATCTCCACAACAATGGGTTAAATAAAATAAATGTCTTTACTTGCTCTTATGTCTTTTCTTTCTGAAAAATTAAATTATAAAATTACACAAAAATAAAGTATATGAAACAATACTTTCTCTCAAAAGCTATACCCTTTTTTCTTATAAATGAAAATATGGTTCCTTGAACCTCAAAACTCCTTTGTTTTAAACAGTTTCCCTTTTACAGAGGAGAAGTTAGCAATAACATAAAACACATGCGCTTTCACACAAAACTATAACCATTAAACGCTGAGCATCAAAACAGTCTAACAATTTTCTGCACTCAATTTAAATCAGTCACAATAACTCCTATGCTATAAACTTTCAAAACCTCGTTGCAGGCCTGATTCCGATGCTTGGGAGCGGTGAGATCCTAAACCATGAGCGGTCGCTTCGCTCTGGGAGCAAACAAAATGGAGCAGGTACCTGAAGGTTCAGAAGAAGGAAAAAGTCGTTTCTCACACGGACTCGTGTTGACACCAAACCCTTGTCGGATCCACCTTATCCAGATGAAACACTGAGGTTGCTGTCTCAGCAATGCAGTCGGAAGTCCTTGTGCACCGAGGATAAAACCGTGTCGGAATCACGTAGTCAAACGGCGGCCAGGTGTCTTCCAGAGGCAGGCTCTCTCGGCGGGTTAAACTCGGCGAATATTCCACGCACACAGTCGCCAATAATACAGTTTATCAGGCCGGTAAACTTATATCAGCATCAGTCCACTTCTAAAGCCTAGATGCGGGGAAATAACTATGTAATTCTTTCTCTCTTGTTAATGAGCTTAGACTAGCCGTCTGCTCTTCACTGATTCCTCCTTTCTTCTCCCGATAATTCCCTGCTTCCCCTCTAACTGATTAGGGTACAAAGGTCACCATACACTTTTATCCAATGAAATAAAGAACATTTAAAAATTCAAATAAAATACAGGCCTCCAGAAAATAAATATATGTTGGCATAGTACATTCAGAATTTATATCTCTCAACATTCTGTAATTGAAAATAAAACATATATATATATATATACACATACATATAGCACAGGGCTACATTTGTTACAATACAACTCTGACCGTTTACAGACACAAAACTTGTTTTTACAACTCCTCTGTTACACAGACGAATTGTGAAATTACGCAACAAAAATATGTTATCAAGGCCACATGCACAGGCATTACTATTCGAATCGATTCGGCGCATGCTCCCTGCCACTGTTTTAAACCACTGGTGCCAAAATACCAGATCAGCAGCTGAGGGCGCTCTCTCATCATCTCAGGTAAGTTTTTTTTTTTTCACAGATTCAGACATGTTTAAGATAAGTAAAATCACAGAGATGTTTTAACAATAGTAGGTAAGATTTTAGGAGTTTAAAACGGTGGCGGGGAGCATGCGCCGAATCAGAATTACACACAAATCTTTTTTTTACACACAAATATTTTTGACAGTGATCTTATTCCATAGAGGGGAGCTTACTTTAGTTTCACACACACACACACACACACACACACACACACGCACACACACACACAGCGCCTGTGTGCACAAACGGAAACACTTATCTGTCTGGATTTATTTTTACTTTTTTTTTTTATTTACATAAAAATCCACCCCCTGTACAGTTTGTCATGAACATAAAATCTAGGTATGTAAACCTTTAAAACAAATTTTTAAAAAGCTTTGTTGGGTTAAAGGCTTCTCTATTATCCTCATTCTTAGTGGCATAAAGAAGTTTAGCTAGAATAGACTCTGGTTGGTTTGTTCATCATTGTTATTGGCTAAATTAATGTCAATTACTTCCAAACTGGCTAATTAAATTTTAATGAAAATTAATACATCATAATTATGTATTAAAAATGTGTATTAATGTGCATAAAGAAGCCAAGGAAAGATGGAAACATCCCCAAAAGCCATCAAAATGCAAAGACATTCTTATAATATGTCAAAAAAAAAAGTTGGATTTTATTTCCACAATTTACAGTTTCAAAATAACAGAAAACCAAATAGAGGTGTCTGCAAAGGTTTGGGCACCCTGCAGAGTTAATACCTTGTACTGCCCCCTTTGGCAAGCTGAGACCTGACAGTGTCAGGGACTGTTCACAAACATTGTGTGGAAAGACCAGGTGTTGCCAATCTCAAAGGTTTTAAATGCCCATACTCATCTGGCCTTGCTCCAACAATCAGCACCATGGGTTCTTCTAAGCAGTTGTCTAGAACACTGAAACTGAAAATAGTTGACGATCACAAAGCAGGAGAAGGCTATAAGAAGATAGCAAAGCGTCTTCAAATGTCAATATCCTCTGTTCGGAATGTAATTAAGAAATGGCAGTCACCTGGAACAGTGGAAGTTAAAGCAGGAACTGGAAGACCAAGAAAAATATCAGACAGAACAGCTCGCAGTATTGTGAGAAAAGCAAATCAAGAACCACGTCTGACTGCACGATCCCTCCAGAAAGATTTTGAATGCCAACTTGATGCCATCTGTGGCAAAAAAAAAAGCTGAAGTTAAAGAGAGGATGGCTTCTACAAATGGATAATGATCGGAAACACACCTCAAAATCAATGGTGGATTACATGAAGAGGTGTAAACTGAAAGTTTTGCCATGGCCTTCACAATCTCCTGACCTTAACATAATTGAAAATCTATGGATAGACCTTAAAAGAACAATGCATAACAGGCAGCCCAGAAATCTAACACAACTGGAAGACTTTGTAAGGAAGAATGGGCGAAGATACCTCAAACAAGAATTGAAAGACTCTTGGCTGGCTACAAAAAGCGTTTACAAGCTGTAATACTTTCCAAAGGCGGCAGTACAAGGTATTAACTCGGCAGGGTACCCAAACTTTTGCAGACACCATTATTTGGTTTTCTGTTATTTTGTAAGTTTAAATGATGAAAATAAAATCCAACTTTTTTTGACAAATTATCTGCATTTTGATGGCTTTTGGGGATGTTTCCATCTTTCCTTGACTTCTTTATGCACATTAATACACATTTTTACTTGGGGTGCCCAAACTTTCAATCTCCACTGTATGTGTCCTATGTAAAGTTACAAAAATCAATCACGCCGTCTATGTTCTCGCTCAGTCGCTCTTCATCCTTGCTATGTATGTGGATTTTCCTGACATCTGCTAAAGCAAGATCACACCATTACAAGGTGCAGCTATTTAGCGTGAACCTGTGTTCATGGCACTCAATCTTCACAGCTTTTTTTAAGAGCACCGCAAAGGCCACTTCCAAACAAAGTTGTTACTTCGATGTCAACTTTTACCACCTTTTGATTAGAGCCACATGCGTGCTGCACTGTTCTAAAAGCTGATGCAGGTGAGCCGTTACTCCTAAACCCGTGAACGTCAGGGCCCCTCTCCGGAAATTTGCTCCATCATGGAAATAAAACCGAGCCCGTGGTAGGATTTCTGTGCACTCATTTGGGCAAGAGAGTAAGAACAGATGTGGGTAAAGGTGTCAGTGTGTGTGGGGAGGTGTTGAGGTAGATATGAGAGAGCTTCAAAAGAGCAACATTGAGTTTCAGGAGGCAAATAATGGCCAACTGTCCAGATGGTTGGGTACTAAAGGTACAAGCCTTTCTTGCAGAGGCTTTGTATTATGTTGTGTTTAGTTGAAGTGGTTGCTGTTTATGATATAACATGAAAAGTAAAATATCTGTCAATAAAGCAACAGTATTTACAAGAGTTAAGTTTGAGGAATGCAACATATCATAAGGTCATGGTGATGGGAACAAGAATGATATGGGTTAAATTATTGATTTAAAAAATACATGCGATTTTTATTTTTATTTTTTAAACCCATATACTGCATGAGAACTGGATCAACCCTCCGTGATGTCACCCATAGGTTTTTTGAAAGTCGATTTTGAAGTTCAAATGTGGAAGCTCCCGTCATTGCCATCTTGGCAGGAGTTAACTCCTTCCCAACCCTTATTAATCCATAGAAGGGCAAATATCAAATATGCTAGCCTAGCATTTTGTTGGAACAATCCTACTTATCTAACTTACCACAAACTAGCTATCTTACCTAAAATGTTATGGTGGTTAACCCTAATTTATATGCAATTATTTTGCATTTGATTGAATATCCTATACGTCATCTGGTGTCAACTATATTTCTTGTGCTAAGTCAAACTACAACTAATTCAGTATTAGGGTAATTTATAATTTATAATTAGGGTAAACTAATTTGGGTATACGTTGGGTATGCCTCTCTAATTATGTACAAAGTTATGGCCTTAAAATAGTTTTATCTGATACATTAAATAAAAATGATTTTAGATTTTCACAAAATCTAACTAGACCAGTTGGAAAATCATTTATTTCTGTTGTTAAGTAGGACATCGTCCCTCCCAAGCACAAACACGCAGGTTACACCGAGATTTAAACTTGGATCATTGGATTCAAAGTCCAGAGTGCTTACCATTACAGTGCATTTTATCCAGATTTTCCCCTAAGTTCCATAGTTAAAAGGATTTAAGTATAATTAAGAAATGTGAATTTTCCCCCCCTCCCCGGCTTCCCTTTATTTATAAACTCGATTATAGTTTACACCTGTCTGTAGTTTTGTCTCATTAGTGCCTATAAGTCTGGGTGTGTATATATAGCACTTGTTTGATCATAACCATGCCCTTCTCTTTTAAGGGTCACTCTCCGTGGGGGTCAAAAATAATGGTCATCTAGGGATGCACTTTTGCATCGTTTCTCAAAACTGGAGCCAACAATTTCTGTGTATTAAGTGTGATTCTTTAAATTACTTTTAAAAATTGCATGGATATATATTTAATGTTTGTTACAACAGACATTCCCAACCTACATGTATACAGATTTAGATGCCTCGGTTCAGAATATTGACATTTGCCTTTTTCTGATGATACATTAAATTCACTATGATAAGCAAATTTAAAGTATGTATGATCTACAGCACTGTGCAAAATTATTGAATCACCCCTCATTTTTTCATATTAGATAAAAGTAAATTATGTAGATTAAAGAAAAGTTAATCGGTAGGTTCGTTTTTAGCACTGTCACCTTGCACCTGCAGGGTCTAGGTTCGATTCCTGCTGTGAGTGCGGTCTATTTGCATGAAGTTTACATATTCTCCCAGTGCTTGGTGAGTTTCCTTCATGTCCTCCAGTTTCCTCCCACAGTCCAAAGAAATGCCAGATAGGTTAACTGGCATAGGTTAATTTGGCACATATTGTGTGAATGAGAGTGTGCATGTGTGTGTGACCTGCAATGGATTGGCACTCCATCCAGGGTGTACACTGCCTCATGTTCAAGCCTCCTGGGATAGGGCCCAGTCCATGTATACAGGATAAATCAGTACAAACGATGAGTGAGTGAGTAAATAAAAAAAAAATGAGAACAGATGTTTTACTGAGACAGGTGGCAAAGTGCATACAAAATTGGTCATTTATGTAACAACCTCAGCAGCAACCTCATTTCAACTCTTTGTGTTCCAAACACTCAGCATTTAGTGTCACCAGTTACTAATCACAGGTCTGATCATCTGTCATCACCTGCACCTGTTTCTCATTGGTTCATGCCTTAAGTTCATTGAACTTAAGTTGAAACTGGTCAGACACAAGACTTCAATAAAAATACAACAAAGTCTGGCTGTTTGTAAGCAAAAAATTAAAGTATTATATATTTAGAATAGTCTATTTAAGAAATCATTGTTTGACACTTCAAAACTCTACAAATGTTTGCTGTGAGCATTATTTCCTGAAAGCGCCCTACAGAGTCATTAAGTTTTTCTAGTGTTAATATGTGTTCCTGACACTGGTCCTCTGGTTCCTAGTTCCTTGTGTCACTAATATTGCAATTGCTATTGTTTTTTCTTAGGCATCTGCACTGCGGGTTATTTTTCCAATAAGAAATGGTAGTAGTTATATAAAAGCTAAAATGTAAACTTTGCTGCTTCCATCCAAGCGTAACGTTTCATTGCATGTCATTCATTTCATTCATATACAGTATAGTATACGTTTAATTCAATGACAGCTTATACATAATAGAATAAACCATGGTTATAGATTTTATTTTTACTTTATTTTTGTGCATTAAGCAGTAAACAGGAAGAACTTGCTGGTAGGAACTAAAGTTGTTAATGCAGAACCAAATAAATGTCTGCCCATACACACACACCATATGAGTGGTATGGGGGATCATCTGATCCAGACACTTGAATTCGCCAGTTTCCATACATAATTTGGATTAAATAAAAAATAAATAAATTACATGTTGCACAGTTTATTTGATGCTTTTACTTTGAAGCTGCCTACTGTTGCTGAATTTGTGGCTCTGTGTCATGCACATACTGTTTATTATATTGCTTGCTAGGCTAAATGTAGGTCCCAACTCAGCAGTTTAGTTAATATGGACCTTGCTCAAAAATCTTTTAAATCAGTACCCTATTGTCTTTACAATTGTGCTACGACTGTAACTCACAGGTTGTTTGTAGTCATTAATTGTGCTGGTTATATTTCTTCACATTTTGACACCCATCCTGTATTTAAATTTATGGTGCTTTACTGACCCTGCTGAATATACATGCACAAAACAAATAGAAAGCACAAGTGTGTTCTGACTTTGGTTCCCATTGTCACAGCCTCAAATCAGTGATACAGCATCAACACTGGATATATTGCAATTAGTGTGTGCCATGCATCACATATCAGGGCATTATCAGCTTCCATAATTACTCCAATTAATAGGGGTATGAGCCAAGTGGTGGAGCCTGGACTCTAAATAAGCCTTCGAGTCACAAATTAGCCAGCTTAATTCTCCTACACACTGGTTATCCTGAGGCTTGCCGGAGGTCAGAGGTCACAAAGCAGCTTTGACACCCAAAATGGTCTCTAACTCCTCTCTATTAAAAAGTAGACAGAAGTAATTAAAGCTTAAGTGTGTTTGATCTCATTTCATTAGTACAATAAGTCAACCCTCACAACAAGCCCTGGAGAATAAACTGCAGGTTATATGAGGAAAGACAAAGTTGATACGTTTCTTCCTTTAAAAAAAATATAAAAAGTGAGCAACTATTATATTAAATCCACAAGGAAGTGTAAATTGAGGAGATCAAAGCAAAAGTTATGGCAAGGTCAGGGCGAGTCTACGTTTCAGGTGACACTTAAAAGACTTGGTGTGAGTGAATGATGTGCAAAGAAAGAGAGTACAACTGGATTGTGCTTCAATAAAGGGAGGCAATGTGTGAATTCTCAGACATATGCACACACGTGTGCACCAGATGAGGTCAGGTCAGGCTGTGTTCCAATTTCACTCCTGTTCTCTGGCTTTTCTTTCTCTCTGTGGGAGATTCTGGACCTGAACACATCGGCGAGACTTGAAAGCTTTAAACTTTCTTTTAAACCAGTCTTTCTGAATGCTGCTTTCTCAAGGTCAGAGGTCACCGCCCACAGAGAGTTGTCTCTCTCTAAGCACCGGGCTGAGTCACCTGAAGGAAAATAGACAGTGTCTAGAACATTTGCAGGTCTCAGACAGCACTCTTATATCTACATCCATTCAGATGAAAAAGCACAAGTATCAACACCAGATCTGCAATATTATTCAGAAAATTCTGATGGTCAGTGGTGTATAGTGTACTTGCATGAGTGACTATATCTACACCAGACTATTTATATCTGTTCCTTTTTGTAGTCCTGGAAAGTTCCAGTGTGATCTAATTCCACAATTATAAAATACATGCTTCATTTCAAACATAGTCTTGTTCACTGTGTTTAAGAGACGATTTAATGTCATTGGACCACTCATGTAGTGTTTGAGTTCTACAATCATAATTTTATGGTAGCTTGGAGTTTCATGACTTGGGATGTTATACCAATCATTCTTGATGTGTTGAACCCACAAATGTCCACGTCCCTGGTCCATTCTTAATGATATCAGTGTAATTTTAGCTATTTTTTGTATTAAAATTGTTTTATTTTTAAACCAATTAGATAATGTATACTGGGTATCTGTAGATCATAAGTCTCGAGTGTTCTCATGATTTTAAATATTTAAACACTGTCCCTTAACCATCATAATTGTAATGGGGAAAAAAGTGTCTCACGACATTCCTCTTTTTGTTAATGTACTATACTGTATGTACTATACTGTGGCGTGGGCGGGGCTGGCGATCGCCGGCTTTGGTCCAGCATGATGTTTGTGTTCACCATGGGTGGGATGTTGGTTTTAGGTTAGTGGCTTCGGTCATGTTTAAGCATGTGGGTGTGTGTGTTTTGACCTGTATGTGTGTTTATGCTTGTGCTGAGATAATAAAAATACTCCCAGTCATTACATTGGGTAGCCACCAAGCTCACTCGTCCTCCAAGATCCCTGCTTAGTGTTGAAAAACGCTACATTGGTGTCAGAAGTGGGATGGAGATCTCCGAGTTGGAGCGAACGGCGGAGGATCTGAAGAAGATCAAAGAGGGCCGCCGAGTGGCAGCAGAACTCCTGCAGAGGAAACACCTTCCGGACGGTGCCAGCACAAAGAAAGCAGCGCGGCGAAAGCAGAGCGGCGAGATGAGGGTCCCGGCACTGGATCTCGGGGCGGAGCTTCCCACAGACCAAGCCCCGTGCACCGTTAACCGGCGAGGCGACTTACAGCTGCGCCTTCCTTTCTATAACGGCGCCGTCGAACCCTACGCATTTTTTGCGCAGGTAGAGCTCGCCGCCGATCTCGCGGGCTGGTCCCCAGCGGAAATCGCGGTCCGCGTAGCACTCTCGCTTGAGGGCGACGCACTCCGGGTGCTCGAGGACCTCCGGGCCGAGGAGCGGAACGACTGGGCGAAGCTGCGGGAATCGCTCCACTTCCGGTTCGGCACGGGTGACCGCAGAGAAGCGGCTGGCGAAGAGCTCGCTTCAGAGCCGCTGGGCGCGTTTGCAATGGACGTGCGATGCCTCGCGCGGCGGGGCTATCCTGACTTCGGGCACGACCAGCAGGAAGAGCTAGCTCGTCGTGCAGGCCCGGGACCGCAGTATTACGGCCCTAACATTTCGAGGCGCGAGGACAACGTACCCCAGCAGCCGTTAAACTAGGACCGGGAGGCAGCGAGGGGAAGCCACCTCCCGTGGCCGATTCTGTTTCCCCAATTGGCGGAGTCGATCTCCGTTCGGGACGTGTGGGACAACGCGCTGGGATCTACGTGGATTGTGTGCTAGACGGCGTCCCGCTGCGTGCGCTTGTGGACACCGGCTCCACTGTTTCACTACTCCGCAACGGAGTGTTGGGACCATGCGAGCGCGCTGGCAAAGTGCCCAAACCAACCCTCAGCATCCGCACCGTGTCTGGGAGCCATTTGAAGATACGGGCTCGTCGCTCGGTGCGAATCAACAAAGGTGAGCACAACTATGTTCATGATTTTTTGCTGGGGAACATTGAAGATGGCTGTATATTGGGGCTAGACATTTTGGAAAAGTGGGGGGCGGTGCTCAGCCTAACGGACGGGACTCTTTGTGGGGATTTTGGCAGAGCTAGGTTGCTAACACCGAAACCACAGCCGCATGTGAAAGTAGCACACACCCGGGGGGCGGAACTTCCGGAGGCTGCGCCACACAAACATCCGGTACACGACCAATCGAGCGTGCTAGATGAGCTTTTGCGACGTAGCAGCGCGGGGTTAACTTCGACACAGACCGAAACGCTGAGATCGTTCCTTAACGAATTCGCGGATGTATTCGCGGTAGACGAGCGCGATTGCACCCATACCAATCTGGTGCAGCACAGGATTGATACGGGGAACGCAGCTCCTGTTCGGTTGCACCCGCGATGCCTCCCATTAGCTAAACGGGCTGCCGCCGAACAGAAGCTGCGTGAGATGGTCGACTCAGGCGTCATTGAGCCAGCGTCCGGACCGTGGTCTTCACCGGTTGTGCTTGTGCGTAAGAGGGACAATTCTTGGCGGTTTTGTGTCGATTACCGGCGGTTAAACGCGGTGACGCGGAAGGACTCATACCCGTTGCCACGGATAGATGATGCGCTGGAGCATGTCGCAGGCTCGGCTTGGTTTAGTTCATTAGATCTGTGTAGCGGGTATTGGCAAGTAGAGCTCGCTCCGGAAGACCGCCCTAAAACCGCGTTTTCGATCGGGCACGGGCTGTGGCAATTCCGGCGTATGCCTTTCGGCCTATGCAACGCTCCGGCGACGTTTGAACGGTTGATGGAGAAAGTGTTGGCGGATATCCCTCGTAACCGTTGCGTCGTCTATCTGGATGATTTGCTAGTGCACGGCAAGGAGTTTGAGGTCGCGCTAGCTAATCTCCGGGTGGTATTTTTGGCTATCCGACGGGCGAACTTGCGGCTCAATCTGGGGAAATGCCAGCTGTTGCGTCGAGAGACCGCGTTTCTGGGCCACATAATTAGTGCGAACGGGATTGCTACCGACCCAAACAAAATCGCTGCAGTACAGAATTGGCCAGAACCAGTAAATGTGTCACAGCTGCGCACTTTCCTCGGGTTAGCCTCGTACTACCGCCGGTTCGTGAAAGACTTCGCCACCGTTGCAAGTCCGTTGCATGGGTTGACGAAAAAGAACCAGCCGTTCCGCTGGGAGGTTGTACATGCGCGCGCGTTCGCTCGGTTGCGCGAAGCTTTGGTCACGTGTCCCGTCCTCGGCTCGTTGTCGCGCCGACCATGCAGTGAAGCGCGTTGTCGGTACTGCGAGCGGGTCGAAGAGCGCGGTTGCGACGTAGGCCAACCTCCGGAACCACTGGCGCACAACTTCCTTTCCGTTCAGTCCCCCGGACCCCCCGGGGGTGATCAGCCGACCGTTCCAGCGTGCAGCCGAGTCACTGCCTCGCCTAGGGCACCTCCCACAGTCATCTCACCTGTGCCACAGCTGGACAGTGTACAGCTCGCGGCCGAGCAGGAGAGCGATCCGGTTCTGCATCAAGTTCTGGGTTGGGTTAAAGCGGGCCGGAGACCGGATTATACTGCAATCACTCACCTGGGGTTAGAGGCGAAAGCTCTGCACTCACAGTTCACCCGCCTAGCATTGCGGCAAGGGTTACTCTACCGTCGCTGGGAGCGGCCGTGCGGCGCTGGCGAATGTTTCCAGCTTCTGGTACCAAAAACTTTGCGGGCATGTGTGCTGGGGTTGGTTCATGGGCATACGGGTTCAGGACACTTCGGTGTGACAAAAACTCTGCGGCGGTTGCGCGCTCGCTTCTACTGGCCGGGCTGTCACACTGATAGTGAACTCTTTGTTCACAGATGCGACTCCTGCACGGCGAAGAAGGGCCCTACCCAGCGCTCGCGAGCCCCGCTGCAGGACTTTCGGGTGGGGGCGCCCATGGAGCGTATGGGCGTGGACATTCTTGGACCGTTCCCCGTTTCCGATCGGGGTAACCGTTATGTGCTGGTCGTTGTGGATTACTTCACCAAGTGGCCGGAGGCTTTCGCTGTGCCTGATCAGAGCGCCTCCACCACGGCCCGAGTACTAGTGGATGAGGTGTTCAGCCGCTTCGGCGCTCCAGAGCAGTTGCACAGCGATCAGGGGCGCAACTTCGAGGCGGAGGTGTTTGCGGCGGTGTGCGAACGCCTCGGGGTGAAAAAGACCCGCACCACGCCGCTTCATCCACAAAGTGACGGCCTCGTGGAGCGCTTTAATCGGACGCTCACCACACAACTCGCCCTACTTACCAGCGATCGGCAACGTGATTGGGACGAACATTTGCCTCTCGTTCTTTGGGCATATCGCACGGCAGTACAGGAGTCATCGCAGCTAACGCCAGCTGTTCTCATGTTTGGACGCGAGCTGCGCACTCCAGTGGACCTCGTTTTCGGGCCACCGCCACAGTCGGATTTACCCACGGCACCGGGGTTGGATTATTTTTGTTCTTTAAAAGAAAAACTGTTCCGGGTTCACGAGTTAGCGCGCAAACACTTGGCGGACGCCGGTGTTAAGCAGCGCCGGGTTTATGACACTCACAGCCGGGGGCGAGACTTTGAGCCGGGAGAGCAGGTATGGGTTTATTCCCCGAGAAGGAAGAGAGGGCTATCACCCAAACTTATGTCACACTGGGTGGGACCCTGTACGGTGATCGCTCAACTTTCGGATGTCGTCTACCGGGTGCGGCTGGCGGGGCGGGCGCGGATGATTGTGCTTCACCGAGACCGTCTCGCTCCCTACCAGCCGCATGCCGGTGAGACGGCGACTGCTGCAGAGGCCCGGCCGCCTCAGGTTAATGTTCACATGTCGTCTACAGCAGGGCTCCGGCGTTCACAGCGCCAGCGCCGACCGCCTGCACGTCTCAGAGACTGAAGGATTAGGGGTGACCGGGGACGGTCACAGCTCGGGTGGGGGCAGTGTGGCGTGGGCGGGGCTGGCGATCGCCGGCTTTGGTCCAGCATGATGTTTGTGTTCACCATGGGTGGGATGTTGGTTTTAGGTTAGTGGCTTCGGCCATGTTTAAGCATGTGGGTGTGTGTGTTTTGACCTGTATGTGTGTTTATGCTTGTGCTGAGATAATAAAAATACTCCCAGTCATTACATTGGGTAGCCACCAAGCTCACTCGTCCTCCAAGATCCCTGCTTAGTGTTGAAAAACGCTACAATACTTTAGCAAAAGCACACCACTAGGAGTGCTGTTGTATTGAATATTAGCACGGCTGTGATATAGCCGATTACATAACATTACATTTAGGCATTTGGCAGACGCTCTTATCCAGAGCGACTTACATTTTTGCCCATGTGGCAAAAATGTCACTGCTGTGCAGATGTTCAGTAGTATACAAACTTGAGTGTGATATTGCATTTCACTGCATATCATACTGTGTATGACTGTGTATGTGACAAATAAAATTTGAATTTGCTGTTATGCAATAGTCCCACAAATGCCATTTGTTATCAACTGAATATGATTTGTTTGTTTATTTAATCAGTTACTTTGCAACACCAAAACATAACCTTCATTAAGTGGCGAAGCTGGCGACACACAAAATGTTTCTGATCATCAAACACATTTAACTATTAGTCAAAGATAACACAAGTAAACACAAAATGCAGTTTTTAAATGAGGGGTTTTATTTTTTAGGGAGAAAAAAAAATCCAAACCTACATGGCCCTGTGTGAAAAAGTAATTGCCCCCTGAACCTAATAACTGGTTGGGCCACCCTTAGCAGCAATAACTGCAATCAAGCGTTTGCGATAACTTGCAACGAGTCTTTTACAGCGCTCTGGAGGAATTTTGGCCCACTCATCTTTGCAGAATTGTTGTAATTCAGCTTTATTTGAGGGTTTTCTAGCATGAACCGCCTTTTTAAGGTCATGCCACAACATCTCAATAGGATTCAGGTCAGGACTTTGACTAGGCCACCCCAAAGTCTTCATTTTGTTTTTCTTCAGCCATTCAGAGGTGGATTTGCTGGTGTGTTTTGGGTCATTGTCCTGCTGCAGCACCCAAGATCGCTTTAGCTTGAGTTGACGAACAGATGGCCGGACATTCTCCTTCAGGATTTTTTGGTAGACAGTAGAATTCATGGTTCCATCTATCACAGCAAGCCTTCCAGGTCCTGAAGCAGCAAAACAACCCCAGACCATCACACTACCACCACCATATTTTACTGTTGGTATGATGTTCTTTTTCTGAAATGCTGTGTTACTTTTACGCCAGATGTAACGGGACACGCACCTTCCAAAATGTTCAACTTTTGTCTCGTCGGTCCACAAGGTATTTTCCCAAAAGTCTTGGCAATCATTGAGATGTTTTTTAGCAAAATTGAGACGAGCCTTAATGTTCTGTTTGCTTAAAAGTGGATTGCGCCTTGGAAATCTGCCATGCAGGCCGTTTTTGCCCAGTCTCTTTCTTATGGTGGAGTCGTGAACACTGACCTTAATTGAGGCAAGTGAGGCCTGCAGTTCTTTAGATGTTGTCCTGGAGTCTTTTGTGGCCTCTCGGATGAGTTGTCTGTGCGCTCTTGGGGTAATTTTGGTCGGCCGGCCACTCCTGGGAAGGTTCACCACTGTTCCATGTTTTTGCCATTTGTGGATAATGGCTCTCACTGTGGTTCGCTGGAGTCCCAAAGCTTTAGAAATGGCTTTATAACCTTTACCAGACTGATAGATCTCAATTACTTTTGTTCCTGAATTTCTTTGGATCTTGGCATGATGTCTAGCTTTTGAGGTGCTTTTGGTCTACTTCTCTGTGTCAGGTAGCTCCTATTTAAGTGATTTCTTGGTTGAAACAGGTGTGGCAGTAATCAGGCCTGGGGGTGACTACAGAAATTGAACTCAGGTGTGATAAACCACAGTTAAGTTACAAGGGGGGCAATCACTTTTTCACACAGGGCCATGTAGATTTGGAGTTTTTTTTCTCCCTTAATAACGTAAACCTTC
This sequence comes from Channallabes apus, assembly GCA_030522415.1. Classification (NCBI taxonomy): domain Eukaryota; kingdom Metazoa; phylum Chordata; class Actinopteri; order Siluriformes; family Clariidae; genus Channallabes; species Channallabes apus. The sequence goes on from CM060119.1 coordinate 13,117,739, forward strand.
ATTTAAAAACTGCATTTTGTGTTCAATTATGGTATCTTTGACTAATAGTTAACGGTTTTTGATGAGCAGAAACATTTAAGTGTGACAAACATGCAAAAGAATAAGAAATCAGGAAGGGGGCAAATAGTTTTTCACACCACTGTATATTTAGCAGGCATGAATATAGTTTTAATTTCATACTGGTACTATGTAGCCAAAAAGTGGGAGAATAAACCATGGAGGTGGTGGAGGTGGTGTCCCATTATCTTTACATTTCCACTTATTTCTCTTTAGACAACTGTCTAAATTTCGAGGTTGAATCCCAAATAAAATTAAATGGAAAGCCAGTCTGCTTTGTTCTCTTGTTCCACACACCAAGTAGTGCCCTTGTACTGGGTATAAAGTGGCATTTATAATTCAGCCTTAAGTTAGGAGCTTTACTTTTTTTACTAAGGAATTACTAAGGAAACAATTGTGTGTGTGTGTTTTCTTGCTGAAAGTGCTTCTGTGACCAGTGTTGAATATGGGTTTTGGCAGGCGGCTACTCTCCGCACTTTCCAATACTATGGACTGTACCAACGTGCTTTCACCCAACTGTTGTATAATGCTATTTTAGCGAAATTGTAAGATGTGAGCTCTTGTGTTCCGCTGCATCTGTGTTTTTTAATCAATTGACTAAAAGCCATGAAGTTTATTTTTTTCAGTCTGCATTTTCTATCTATTACACCCAAAATGGTTTTAGAGGAAAAACTAAATGTATATTGTCTATCTATACATTATACAATTAAAATATAAACTGTGCTATATCCCGACTCCTCTGTTACAATACACTGTGCCATTTTATTCACAAAGTTTTTTTTTTTTTTTTTACTTTTTAAGTAAGATTTTTACCAGGAGCAAGTCTTGAATAACACTCACAGTATTTGGAACAAATATCTCAAAAGTAACAGCATAATCAGTTTAGTCAGCTCTACTGTCATCTAACTGGCAGTGAAAGAATGACACACCAAAATCAACTTCAGATGAAGCATGAGAAGCAGACTATGTACTCTAATGCTCTGTTAATTTTGGGCTGTGACTAACTTTGAGAAACGCTGAGCTGCCATGTGCATTTCTGGTACATGGCTGCACTTCCTCAGCCCCAGCTGCCACAGCAAGTATGTGTGTGTATTATTTATATATCGTTTTACATATTTTTATGATGTCATTTTCACTCAAATAAATAAAATTTCATGTGTACTTAATTCAATTTAATGAGTTTAACATAAATGTACAATTCATACCATTATATGATTTAGTTAAACTTACATATTTTACATGAGTGAAATTATTATTTTAGCTGTATATTATGTGATCTAGTGTGTTCAAAGCCCAAGAGGAAAATATTGGTGCTGATTCCATATCAAAGCCAAAATAATTATCAATTGTGGCATGTAGTGTGTAAAAACATATATTTTGTTGATCACAGCAATGATTTATAGACTGCAGTGTCATGTTATAATGTGTTCCCGGGCTGAATATAGTCTTCTGAACTGTAATACAGCTGGACAGAATGCTGTACATTTGGCCAGGAAATTATTTGACTCTACAGTATAGCCATACCTTGAAACTGGACATGGCTCTGTCTTTTGGCTTATGACTGACATTGTCATCTGTCCTAAATCAGATATGGGAACTCACAGGTTTGAGCTACATGTGGCAATGAGCTGAGATGTTATCAACCTGGGTGGCTTTCTTAGGCATGTTAGTTGATTTCAAGAATCATGTAGGAGACAGCACATCAACCAGGCCTAATTTTAGAAAGAAAATTGACTGTTAATTCCCAGTCAATGAATGATTTCAACTCGGGAAAACTATACTTTTAGCCCTGACTGTGTGGCAGTGCTATTCTTGCTATTAGATTTATTTTGTGATTTTAATAATAAAAAAGCATAATGCTTTCTATCTGACTACTAAAAACTAAAAAACGTTTTAAAAATAAAAAATAAAAAGTGACTGCTTCTGTTGCATCTTTTCATGTATATCTCCCAGAGGTTAGCACCATTTACACCACACGCTGCCTTCGAAGAGTGCACAGTCTCCTACACGATCAGCATCACTCTGCACTTCGCCTGTTCCAGCTACCGCCCTCAGGCAGACGGTCCATATGTGGTAGAACCACCAGACTGTCCCACAGACTTTTTCATGCAGCTGTGAGGCTGTTGAACGAGCAGGTACCTCGGACCTTAGGAGCCCCCGCCTACTCTTACATATCGTACATCACTATTACAAAACCTATGAACTGGACTTTGCATTGCTGCAGCACATACAATAGACAAACTTTATTTTTTGTTTCGTGTCCCCCTTCTCCCTTTATGATTACTGCACTACTACACTATGGTCGCACTTTATTATATTACGTGTCGGGAAGATGATACTCTAATGATATCTCATTGTTATTTATACTCTTTATAATTTTTTTTTTATAAAATTTTTTTTTTTTTATTGAATTTAATTGAATTCATGTATATTTATTGTTTTGGATTAGAGTAACTGCTTAAAGTTAAATTTTTATTATATGCAATAATATTGTGTTGTTTAAAAAAATGGTTTAAAAACTTTTTACAGTCATGCGCAGCTAGCATTAACAGCAATGATTTTCCTACTAATCCTCACTCTTAGTATGATTTTAAAAATTTGACTCAATGTAATTTCCACCCACAGTTCTAAATATAAACACAGAAACACTTTTATATTTTGTGATCTGTATATAGTCTGGTGAGAGAGACTGAGATGTGATTGACAGAGTGTAGGATGAAGCTGTGAATGTTTTGGCAGGGGCAAAAAAGCCCCAGTAATGAAAGGAAGCTGAAGCGACTCTGACACCTGCTCTCTGAGCCATGCCTGGACACGCTCTGCCTTCTTGGCTCCTGATCACACTCGGTTTCCCCTATCCAGCAGGACCGAGACCCTAATAGTGGTAGAATAGGCCTTTGGTTAAAACCAAACGGTCCATTTCATATCAGAGATCAGAGATGGACGATTGTGATAATCACATGGCTCGGAATTGCTGAATAAAATGAACACTTTCATATCCTGTGCTGTGTTGTTAATGCTGGCTTCTGCACTGCCGCTGAGTCTCTGTGGCCTGTGGGTCTTTGACAAGCAGTGCTCAAAACACTGAAAGGACTCAGACGATAAAAAAGAACATGAGTGGGTGGATTCCATATTCGAATCCGTCACATAAGAGATGGAGACTGAGAGGGGAGAGAGAGTGAATGAAATAAAAGCAAGACAGGAGTAAAGAAAATGAGGGAGACAGAGAATGATAGAATGAGGGATAACAGGGGAGACAGATGGAAAGCGATGGATTAAATTCTTTCAAAGCAGCAAAACAAGAGAAAGAGGAGAACTGGATGGAGATACAGTGAATGATGGAGTGAAGAAAAACTAGGATGACGTGAGAGAGAGAGAGAGAGAGAGAGAGGATAAACGCAGAGACAAAATGAAAAGGGGAAAGAGTAAACAATAGCGATAAAATAAGAGATAATGAAGAGAGGACGAAATTATAGACCAAGACATTAGAGAGCCAGAGGTAACACAGAGGTAAGAAGACAGTGATACTGTAGGTGACAGGGTATCACAGACAGAGTGTGAAAGAGAGAAAGAACACTATGTAAAAACAGACTACGTAAGCCCATCTAGTCTAGGTTTGGTGAACCTGTTCCCATTATAGAGAACAGTTCCCTGGTCCTCTTGAAAATTATGATTCCATGGAAGTGTGGTAAGATTTCTTTTTTTGGGGGGGTATGTCCAATTTTCTCCCCAATTTAGTCGTAGCCAATTCCTCCCCGTCGCTAGGGGGGCTCCCTCATTAAGGCTACAACTACCACTCAGTCGGGAGGGCCGAAGACTATCACGTGTTTCCTCTGAACCGCGTGACGTCAGCCGACCGCATGTTTTCGAAATGCTTGCTCACGCACCATTAGGGGCGGAGTAACCCACTCGGAGGAAAGCGCTAGCCGCTCCTTCCGTGTGCGCGAGCTCACAGACACCCCTGATTGGCTGTAGAGCCGTGATTAATGTGGGAGCGCAAGTACCTCTCATCCCTCCCCCCTGAGAGAGCTCAGCCAATCAGCTCTCCCTATGCCTCCAGCTGTGAGAGGAAAACCAGCGATCTCTGGATGATAGGGCGAGCGCTTTACCACTGCGCCCCTCGGAGGCATTAGTGTGTTATGATTTTTATCAGGTTTGGAAGACTGTTAGGCCTTTGTTCCCCCCCCCCCCCCCCCAAATCAGATTTTTGGAATGTCCAGATTGGATTGAGTTTGGAATCTGATTGCTATCTTGTAATCTGAACAATAAAAAATGCAGTAAATCTGTGTAAAAATGTGTCTCAGTCTGAATGCTCTATCCACTCAAATCAAATGTCAATCTGTTTATTACATCACTGGTGAAAATTCGCATCCACACCATCACATGGTTGAAAAATGAGCAGGAAGACAATGTTTTCTGGTTCTGTTTATACAAGTTACCATCATTTGATGTCACACATCACGCACTAGAGAGTACCCACACCTCTGGCGTAATTACCACAGCAACCACTGCGAATAGGTTGATAATGTGTTGCCAGTTTAAACAGAGCCAAATCTGAACACTTGGATTTGCCTGCAGTCTGAACGAGGCATTACATGACGTTGTGTTTTTTGAGTTAATGTGATGTGAGTTTTTGGATGGTGTAGGATGTGTTTTGGTCAGAGAAGAATGGGGGGAAAAAAAGACTTTGTTGATATATAAAACGAGACCGTCATAACCCAAAACCTTAAAGGATTGCCAGTGCTTGCACTGAGAGCATCACATCTCTTGCTTGCCTGACTGCATGGCTAAAATGTTAAAAAGATAATCTTATGAGAATCTCATATTCACATATTCTTGAATGATGACATTTTGTGTATTTTAAAAACACTTGAGTGTTGATAAAAAAAAAATTTAAGAAATTTTAACGCTTCTCATTTTGAAAATCTGCAAATACAAAAGTGATAAACTGTGCGACTGATCTACCAAATTTTTCTTCTTTTTTTTTTAAACCTGCAATAAATTTTTTTTTTTCAAATAATCAGATATAAAGTTTGTATTCTGGTTCACACTGTGACATGTATGGCAGGTGTACAGGATAACAGCATTAAAGCATCCCTGCTATTCCAGACTACACTACATCATGGGTTAGGATAGCTCTGTGAATGAGCTCCAGAGCAGCTCAAAGAGAGAAAGTCATCTCATAAAAGCCAGCATTTCAATTGTGAGTCTGCTCCACTCTCCTGGGTACATGGTGTCCAAAAATACAGGCAGCAGGAAATTCTCTGTGGGTGATATCATATTCTGTGAAATGCCAGAAAAGCACTGAAAAAGCCCTCTTCTAATTGCACATTTGACAAGCTCTCTCTCTCCTCTCACATCGTCTCTCTTTCCCTTTCTCTCTTTCCCTCTATCACTCTTAACAACAGCAGACCACCATATCACTCAGCCCACACATCATCTGCATGAAGCATTTTACTGGAGTCAAGGTGTTGGAAATATGATAATTGAAGTATGAGCAGGGGGTGAGGGGTGAGAGGAACCAGTGAGAGGAAAAGTAGAAGAGCATTATAGGAAAGTGCAGCTGTGAAACTAGTTAAGATACAGATCCTTTAATAATTGATCAAAGGCTTTCACCCAAGCACAATACTGCAGAATGAAGGAACTGAATGTGAAGTAAATGTAGCTTTATTTATGCACACAAACTGTGAATTACAGGCTGTTCATTTCTAAGAATTTGAAAAACTGACTTGCATTCATGGGAAAATTGTTCTCACCAAGTTAGCATGTACAAAGAAATTGAAATTACAAGAAGAGTTTAAGATGTAGTGAAAAACCACAACTTTTGTGATAACCAATGATGGATAATTGTAATAAAGAAATAATAATAATAATCCTTCCTTGACATGAAAAATTTCCTCGGCAAGTTGGGAAAGCCTCTTCAACCTCTTCCCCATGCTTCGTGGGATTCCTCTGGGTACTCTGGTTTCCTCCCACAGTCCAAAGACATGTAGGTTAGGGTAATTGACATTCCCAAATTGCCTGTAGATTGTGAATGAGCATGTGAGTGCATGTGTGTGTGTGCCCTGCGATGGACTGGCACCCTGTCCAGGGTGTACCCCGCCTCTTGCCCTAAGCCTCCTGGCATAGGCTCCAGGTCCCCACAACCGTGAATACAGGATAAAATGGTATATTCAATTCAATTTTATTTGTATAGCACTTTTAACAATTGACATTGTCTCAAAACAGCTTTACACAATCAAAAGAATTATTTAAGTTATATTGAATGTGAATGTGTATGAATCAAAATGTTCAGATAGTCCCTGGTGAGCAAGCCGAGGGCGACAGTGGCAAGGAAAAACTCCCTGAGATGGTAATAGGAAGAAACCTTGAGAGGAACCAGACTCAACAGGGAACCCATCCTCATCTGGGTGAAACAGATAGCAGGAAATGATCTGCATTTATACAGTGTGTTAGGTGGCAGGCAGTTCAGCTATAATAGTTGATCTTAATTGATGTTAAAATGGAGTCCAGGTAGTTATTGGAGACTCAGATAGACTTGTAGAAAGTTCCAGTCCTGAACTATCGAATTGTCAAGTCCTCAGAGAAACAGCTGCTAACACGAGGCCAGAACCATCTTCTAAGTAGAGAGAATCATTCCCAGACACCAGACGCATCCCAAAGACACACACGGGGCATCCATGCGACGAGACCTCCAACCAGAAGCGGGGCAACAGGATGGGTCAGACAGGTCCGGAGGGCAGAGGGAGTCTGGATCCCTGGCAGCTCAGGAACATGTGTAGCTCGACAGAGAGAGAAAAAGTGAAAGGGGGAGACAGAGGGCGAGAGGAAAGAGAGAGAGTGGGAGAAAGAGAAGAAGAGGAGAGATGGCAGTTAGGTATGGTCACAGTCACATAATGTATAATGTGAATGTATATTTACTGTAGAGTGCAAGCAGGGACTCCGGCAGGACTAACTATGACAGCATAACTAAAAGGGAGAGCCAGAAGGAAACGCAAACATGAGGGCTCCCTGAGATGTAAAGCAAACAATCACCGCACCATCAACAAACCTGAGTGATCAAATGAGAGTGAGGAAGACAGCATCTAAACATACCAGTTCACCATAATACTCTACGTCCATGAGTCCCCCAGATCTGCTCCTTTACCTAAGGCAAATCTATTCATAAAAATGCTTGGCTAAATAAATAGTTTTTTAGCCTAGACTTAAACACTGAGACTGTGTCTGAGTCCCGAACACTATTTGGAAGACTATTCCATAATTTTGGGGCTTTGTAAGAAAAAGCTCTGCCCCCAGCTGCAGTTTTCATAATACGCGGTACTGACAAGCAGCCTGCATCCTTTGATCGAAGTAGGCGTGGCGGATCGTAAGACACTAGCAGTTCGCTCAGATACTGCGGCGCGAGACCATTTAATGCTTTATATGTCGAGTAGTATTTTAAAATCAATGCGAAATTTCACAGGGAGCCAATGCAGTGAGGATAGGATAGGGGTGATGTGCTCATATCTTCTGGTTCTAGTGAGGACTCTCGCTGCTGCATTCTGGACTAGTTGAAGCTTGTTTATGCAATTAACAGAACAACCAGACAGTAAGGCATTACAATAGTCCAACCTAGAAGTGATAAAAGCATGAACTAGTTTTTCTGCATCGTTTAGCGACAATATATTTCTTATCTTGGCAATATTTCTGAGGTGAAAGAATGCTGTCCTGGTGATATTATCTACATGAGCTTCAAATGAAAGGCTGGAATCTATAATCACGCCGAGGTCTTTTACTGTTGCACTTGATGGAACAGAAAGGCCATCTAAAGTTACGGTGTGATCTAAGATTTTACTCCTAGCTGTATGCGGTCCTATAACTAGAACTTCTGTCTTATCCGGATTAAGCAGAAGGAAGTTAATTAGCATCCAATTTCTTATGTCATGCACACATTGCTCAACTTTAGTAAGCTGGTTTTTCTCATCAGGTTTTGCTGAGACATATTTGTGTGTCGTCAGCATAACAATGAAAACTAATACCATGCTTACCGATTATGTTGCCCAGAGGAAGCATGTAAAGGGAAAAAAAGCAGTGGGCTTAAAACTGAACCCTGCGGAACGCCAAACTCCACTAGAGAATATGCAGAATTATCACCATTTAAGTCTACATACTGATAACGATCGGTCAAATAGGATCTGAGCCAGGAGAGGGCTGTACCCTTAATTCCTACTACATTTTCTAATCTGTGAAGAATAGCATGATCAATGGTGTCAAAAGCTGCACTGAGGTCGAGAAATACAAGCATACAGTAGTTACACAACCCTGATCAGAGGCCAATAGGAGGTCATTTACTACTTTAACGAGTGCTGTTTCTCTGCTGTGACGAGACCTAAATCCTGACTGATACAGTTCATGTATGCCATTTCTATGTAGATATGAGCATAGCTGCTCCACTACTACCTTTTCCAGAATCTTAGAGATAAAGGGGAGGTTTTATATTGGACAGCTGACAGGGGTCGAGGTCAGGTTTCTTAATTATTGGTTTGATAACTGCTAATTTAAAAGATTTTGGAACATAACCAATGCTGAGTGAGGAATTAATTATTCTCAACAGCGGTTCTGTTATTACTGGTACTATCTGTTTAAAAAAATGTGTTGGTATAGGATCTAATATACAGGTTGATGAATTTGCAGAAGAGATGAGTGAAATTAGTTCATTCTCTTCAAACGGAGTAAAGTCTTCTAGGTCCCGATCTGACATGGCTAGGTTAACATCTGTATCAATTACATTGTTCGGTTTCAAAGCCTCAATTTTATGCCTGATGCTTACAATTTTATTATTAAAAAAGTTCATGAAGTCCTCACTATTGCATGATGTTGTGGAGATTTCTGTAGTGGTCTTATTTCTGGTTAATTTGGCTACGGTATTAAATAAAAATCTAGGATTATTTTTATTTTCTTCTATAAGAGTGGATAGATACGTTGATCTAGCAACACTAAGAGCTTTCCTATAGTTCAGGATGCTCTCTTTCCATGCTATTTGAAATACTAACAATTTAGTTTGACGCCATTCACGCTCTAATTTCTGTTTTAAAGTGCGCGTGTGATCGTTATACCAGGGAGCGAGTTTCTTATCTCTAATAATTTTTCTTTTATAGACGTATAGACGATGAGTGAGTGAGTAAATCATGCAGCATAGACACGTTGTTTTGTTCAATTTAGTATGAGACCAGAGACCACAATATGCACCATATTCCAGTGCTCCCTAATGTTAGCTTAGCTTTGTTACCACATGATATTTTTTTGCAATCTTAGTTCAAATATCCATATAAGGAATTGCTCAGGCCACAAAAAAATATGCCATATAATCTTAATTCCTTTTGTCTCATTTGCTCTGTACCATATTAAAGAGGGTTGTAGATAAAATCAGAGAAACTTGCCGTTGAGTCACCCAATCTAACCTCACAGTCTTGTCACAATGAATTATGGATTTTCCAATTGGTATCAACAACTTTTCTATCCACAATACACTTTACACTTCCATTATTTATGCCAAAATGGTGTCAAGCAAACACTTGAGAATCACCAATAAATATTCTGTAAACTATTAAATTTTTGTTTTTGTTTTTTTTGTCCATCTTACCCCATATGCAGTTGATATCTGGTGTTTGCATTCAAAGTTACATGGCTACCATTAATAGTGAAGTGTAGCAGACCTGCATTAACACTGAGTTATTCAGTACCCTATCCATATATTTTAAAGTCACCACAGACAGACCAGAGACAAGTTTGAAACCCCCAACGGTGTAGCTGCGGGGGGACATGCTAATCACTAATCCGTCCTGCTGCCCCAGTGATTTCAATATCAATTCAACATCCATAAACATGACAAAAGAGTGGTTATACAAGTGTGTGTGAAAGTTAAGTACATTTACAGCATTTAGTATATATTCTTGCACGCACACACACACACAACACTTTCATACCCTTTTATATTGCACATGCTGCACATTGCGTGTAATTGATACATTTTACAGTGGTGTGAAAAACTTTGCCCCCCTCCTGATTTCTTATTCTTTTGCATGTTTGTCACACAAAATGTTTCTGATCATCAAACACATTTAACTATTAGTCAAAGATAACACAAGTAAACACAAAATGCAGTTTTTAAATGAGGGGTTTTATTATTTAGGGAGAAAAAAAATCCAAACCTACATGGCCCTGAAAAAGTAATTGCCCCCTGAACCTAATAACTGGTTAGGCCACCCTTAGCAGTAATAACTGCAATCAAGCATTTGCGATAACTTGCAACAAGTCTTTTACAGCGCTCTGGAGGAATTTTGGCCCACTCATCTTTGCAGAATTGTTGTAATTCAGCTTTATTTGAGGGTTTTCTAGCATGAACCGCCTTTTTAAGGTCATGCCACAACATCTCAATAGGATTCAGGTCAGGACTTTGACTAGGCCACTCCAAAGTCTTCATTTTGTTTTTCTTCAGCCATTCAGAGGTGGATTTGCTGGTGTGTTTTGGGTCATTGTCCTGCTGCAGCACCCAAGATCGCTTCAGCTTGAGTTGACAAACAGATGGCCGGACATTCTCCTTCAGGATTTTTTGGTAGACAGTAGAATTCATGGTTCCATCCATCACAGCAAGCCTTCCAGGTCCTGAAGCAGCAAAACAACCCCAGACCATCACACTACCACCACCATATTTTACTGTTGGTATGATGTTCTTTTTCTGAAATGCTGTGTTACTTTTACGCTAGATGTAACGGGACACGCACCTTCCAAAAAGTTCAACTTTTGTCTCGTCGGTCCACAAGGTATTTTCCCAAAAGTCTTGGTAATCATTGAGATGTTTTTTAGCAAAATTGAGACGAGCCTTAATGTTCTTTTTGCTTAAAAGTGGTTTGCGCCTTGGAAATCTGCCATGCATGCTGTTTTTGCCCAGTCTCTTTCTTATGGTGGAGTCGTGAACACTGACCTTAATTGAGGCAAGTGAGGCCTGCAGTTCTTTAGATGTTGTCCTGGGGTCTTTTGTGGCCTCTCGGATGAGTTGTCTCTGCGCTCTTGGGGTAATTTTGGTCGGCCGTCCACTCCTGGGAAGGTTCACCACTGTTCCATGTTTTTGCCATTTGTGGATAATGGCTCTCACTGTGGTTCGCTGGAGTCCCAAAGCTTTAGAAATGGCTTTATAACCTTTACCAGACTGATAGATCTCAATTACTTTTGTTCTCATTTGTTCCTGAATTTCTTTGGATCTTGGCATGATGTGTTTTTGAGGTGCTTTTGGTCTACTTCTCTGTGTCAGGTAGCTCCTATTTAAGTGATTTCTTGATTGAAACAGGTGTGGCAGTAATCAGGCCTGGGTGTGACTACAGAAATTGAACTCAGGTGTGATAAACCACAGTTAAGTTATTTTTTAACAAGGGGGGAAATCACTTTTTCACACAGGGCCATGTAGATTTGGAGTTTTTTTTTCTCCCTTAATAACATAAACCTTCATTTAAAAACTGCATTTTGTGTACAATTATGTTATCTTTGACTAATAGTTAACCAGTTTTTGATGAGCAGAAACATTTAAGTGTGACAAACATGCAAAAGAATAAGAAATCAGGAAGGGGGCAAATAGTTTTTCACACCACTGTATGTCTTTTAACTTAAATATATATATATTATTGTAACTTTGTAAGATTGTAAAATTGTAGATTTGTTGATTAATTCTCTTAATGAAATTTTCCCTATTAATGTAAAATCTTTCTATCTTTCTATTCTATCCTTTTTTAGGTGATGAACAGTTGTACATTATAAGCATTTCACTGAATGTCATGCTGTGTATGGTCATGTATTTGACAAATAAAATTTTTATTTATCCAGTACCACTTACAGCACTGCTTTTGTTGTTTAATTAACTCATTCTAGCACAAATAGGTTGGGTGATAACAACATTACTAAGTTAAACCCTTTTAGTGAGGCTTTGAGTAAAAATGAAAAAGAAATTAAAAAAGAGCCTTCCTTGTTCCTTGAGAGGTGTTAGATAGAGTCCCAAAGGGAATATAGTGCAGAGCTGGTTTAAAAAGTATGCTGACAAGGTAGATGATGTGTCACTGGATAATACCAACGTCTCAAAAGTCGATACATTACTTCAGGCAATTGCCTTTCTGCAGGCAAGCTGCTGCTTGAGCTTACTACAGTATTTCATAGCTCCATTACAAATATCTTGGTTGATCAACTCGATTTGAGGTATGAGCAATTCAGCATAAGATTTTTTGAAGCAATATGGCATTTGAAACCAACCAACAACCAAACAAAGAAAGGTGTTTGTACACTTTGCAAGGGAATTCAAAAAGTATATGTGTGCAAGGAAAGCAAATAACACTATCAGTACATGACTCTCTAGGGAAGAGTGCATGTGTGTGAGATGCACGGAGTTGAGAACATCCATCGCCTGCAGTCTCAGTGCCCCTGAACAGCAAGAACACACACTTCTTGCAGCTTCTATAGAAGCTCTCCAAATTTCTTTCTCCAAGCTTGAAACTCCCTCACTACAGGTGCTAAGCCATAATTATTTCCCCTGGATTAGCCCTGAGAGGGTGTGTGTGTGTGTGTGTGTGTGGATGCAACCATATGGAACCTGTAGCAGCATAGTGTGTTAAAGGTCATGATTACAGCTCACTTTCTCTTGCCTCGTTTTCAGGGAAAGAATTAGTTTATATTTACACCAGTGACTCTGCCTCAAGCTATATGGCAACCTGGGTTATGTAATGATGGAAAGGGGAGAAAAATCGATGAACGATGAACACATGAAATCAGATGGTGTGTGTCAGAGTCTCTGTGTGTGTTTGAGAGAGAAAGCATTCTGCAGTGATCTCTCATCTGTTTGGCTTCATTCCATATGCATTTGTAAGTGAGATACTGTACATAATACAATGAATACACTAACTTACTTTTTCACAATACTTTAACTTTTATTGTTACACTTACCTCGATCTCACTTAAAATATTTTGTTCTACTATAACCTATTATAATCATAACCACAGCCTATATAACATTACATAATGGAGAACCGGTACAATCATAATATGTTTTGGTTTGAGTTTATACAACCATGGTTTAAATTTCACTCTTCAAACTCACAGCATAAAGTATATTATCCCTCTTTCTCTTATCAAGTGTTAGTTTAGCCATGTCATCACTGGGTAGTGGTATTGGATTCCCATGTAACAAATACTGGAGCACTAATACCACTCAAAAATTATAACAGCTTATAAACTTTTCATTGGCTGCAATTCATCCTTATCTGTTCATGGCCTTCTCAAAAAATTTGCATATTGTGATAAAGTTCATTATTTTCTGTAATGTACTCATAAACATTAGACTTTCATATATTTTAGATTCATTACATACAACTGAAGTAGTTCAAGCCTTTTGTTGTTTTAATATTGATGATTGTGGCATACAGCTCATTAAAACCCAAAATCCCTATCTCAAAAAATTTGTATATTTCATCTGACCAATAAAAGAAAAGTGTTTTAATACAAAAAAAGTCAACCTTCAAATAATTATGTTCAGTTATGCACTCAATACTTGGTCGGGAATCCTTTTGCAGATTCTTGTGTCTCTCAATTTTCTCTTCACAATATTCCACAGATTCTCTATGGGGTTCAGGTCAGGAGAGTTGGCAGGCCAATTGAGCACAGTAATACCATGGTCAGTAAACCATTTACCAGTGATTTTGGCACTGTGAGCAGGTGCCAGGTCGTGCTGAAAAATGAAATCTTCATCTCCATAAAGCTTTTCAGCAGATGGAAGCATGAAGTGCTCCACAATCTCCTGATAGCTAGCTGCATTGACCCTGCCCTTGATAAAACACAGTGGACCAACACCAGCAGCTGACATGGCACCCCAGATCATCACTGACTGTAGGTACTTGACACTGGACTTCAGGGATTTTGGCATTTCCTTCTCCCCAGTCTTCCTCCAGACTCTGACACCTTGATTTCCGAATGACATGCAAAATCTGCAACCTGTAGCCCATTTCCTGCACACGCCTGTACACGGTGGCTCTGGATGTTTCTACTCCAGACTCAGTCCACTGCTTCCGCAGGTCCCCCAAGGTCTGGAATCGGTCCTTCTCCACAACCTTCCTCAGGGCCCGGTCACCTCTTCTCGTTGTGCAGCGTTTTCTGCCACACTTTTTCCTTCCCACAGACTTCCCACTGAGGTGCCTTGATACAGCACTCTGGGAACAGCCTATTCGTTCAGAAATTTCTTTCTGTGTCTTACCCTCTTGCTTGAGGGTGTCAATGATGGCCTTCTGGACAGCAGTCAGGTCGGCAGTCTTACCCATGATTGCGTTTTTGAGTAATGAACCAGGCTGGGAGTTTTTAAAAGCCTCAGGAATCTTTTGCAGGTGTTTAGAGATAATTAGTTGATTCAGATGATTAGGTTAATAGCTTGTTTAGAGAACCTTTTCATGATATGCTAATTTTTTGAGATAGGGATTTTGGGTTCTCATGAGCTGTATGCCACAATCATCAATATTAAAACAATAAAAGCCTTGAACTACTTTAGTTGTGTGTAATGAATCTAAAATATATGAAAGTCTAATGTTTATCAGTACATTACAGAAAATAATGAACTTTATCACAATATGCAAATTTTTTGAGAAGGACCTGTATATGAGTATGGATATTAGTGTGTGCATCTTTTCTGTCTCATTGCTTCACGTTTTGTTACTCTCAACAACCTGGGAGCCACCAAAGCAAGAATTTATTCATTCATCACATAAGTGTAATGCTGTGTTTGAAATGTGTTTTAGCACCCCGAACGAATAATGCATCATTACGTCTAAAAATATTTTTACCACTATCCTGTTTTTCTGATTTAATCTGCTTCGAGATGTGACCGGTTGTGACCTTAGGTCCAATCGTTTGTGGCTTTAGCCCCAAACATTTTCACATTGAAGTAGAGGTGCTTTTATAGCAAAGCATCACACATATTTAGACAGTTAGAGAGTGGAACTTTACTTGCAATCAGCATCTGTGGAAGGGGAGGGGAGAGGGAGTAATTAAGCTCTGCATGCAAAGCTGGAAGAAGTGTGTGTGTGTGTGTGTGTATGTGTATATATATATATATATATATATATATATATATATATATATATATATATATATATATATACACGTTACCAGATGTGAAGGAAAGCTATGAATGTATATGGACCAACTGCATGGATACCTTTTACTCACTCAGTCATTCATCTTCTATACGGCTTTATCCTGTATTCAGGGTCGTGGGGGGCCTGGAGCCTATCCCAGGAGACTTAGGGCACGAGGTGGGGTACACCCTGGACTGGGTGCCAATCCATCGCAGGACACACACACATACATACACTGACACACTCATTTATACACTACAGGCAATTTGGGAACACCAATTAACCTAGGTCTTTGGACTGTGGGTGGAAACCCACCAACCAGGGGGAGAACATGCAAACTCCATGCACACAGAGACGGGAATCGAACCTGGACAAGAATTAAACCTAGACTCTGGAGGTGCAAGGCGACAGTGCTAACCACTATGTCACCGCGGATACCGCCGGCTAACTTTTAATAATTATAAAAATATATTCTTCTCCATTTTGTTGTTACATTTTGATTGACAGCACAAAGAGGCAGACAAGAAGGATGGAAACAGTAGAAAAAATATACAAGTAGGCTAATGAAAAATTTTTTTTTTTTTTATTAAAATTTTTTTTTAGCCCCCTAAAGGTGTTTTCCTAAAATCACCCCTGGTTATATTTTTACATATTAATGATGGAGACACCAGAAAGTGTGTCTTTCTTTACTATGTTAAGCAGGTAAAAAGATCAAATCTACTTTAACCATGGGGAAAGCAATTTTTTTTTATTTTACTATGTAGTCAAAAGGTGAGGAGAATAAAACATGGAGGTGGTAGACAGTCATGGAAATCTCTAAAATTTCTCTTTATGCTTCAACATATTCCACTTGAAAAAAAGCCTAAGCTAAATAATTGTTCTGTGGTTGAATCCCAAATAGATTAAAAAGCAAAGCTAGTGCATTTTGTATAGTGTAGAATCTCTTGTTCCACTCACCAAATAGTATTCATGAGTTAGAGAGGGATTAGGGATTCAGCCTATGATTAGAAAGTACTGTAGTTAGCTTTGTAGCATGTGTTAGCCGACAACAACGTGGTGAGTTGTGTCATGATCCTATCAGCCATTGGCAGAAGCTTGCGTTGACATTAATTAGCAGTAATGAAAGATCAAAGAACCGAGGCAATATGGAATGACTTAGAAGAAATAACTAATGAGACAACGTGTTCTGTAAGATGACATAATGTCATCATGTGTTTTCCTGCTGAAAGAGCTACTTAATATTTTAAGTATGACTTTAACAGCACTTTAATAGTTCAAGGCCCAAGTGGCTGTTGGTACTATTGCAAACAACAGTTGCTGTTGGACTGCAGCAACAACAGAAAATAGCATATAGCTTAGCAGCAAACTAGCCAATTGACAATAGCATTAGCCACAATGTTAATGATGTCCTGTTCATTTGACATCGTTCTGTAACCGAGGAAGTCTAATTCCAAGTTAAAATAGCATATTGATGCAGCTTTTTCACTGGCTTTTTTAGGCACAAAATTACACAATCCTATTTCCTACTAGTGACAAAAAAAACTATTTTCAGACAACCCTGCATTTGCATACATAATTATTAAAGCCAGTTGTGAGGCCCACACATCAGACACTAATATGCAATCACAAATGTACTTGCTGTTACATAATGTATGTGCCAACTCACACACACATACATACACACACACACACACACACCTTCTGTCAGTGCAGGATACATGCAGGAGTGCGCATCTGTCTACACCACACTCACGCATAACCAGACAGTTCTGCTAAGTCAGCTATGAATACTTTGAAAACCCCCATCACCTCATTCCCTGTTTATTACTTTGAGAGAAAATCTGTTCACAAACAAGTGCAAATGCTCATACAGATAAAAAAAAAACACAGTAGTTGCTTTGGTTAATCTGTTCTCTGAGGTCATGAATGTGTAAAGAAAGTTGGTGAATGAAGAGAATCCTGCAGTGAGGTCAGAGAGAGAGAGAGAGAGAGAGAGAGAGAGAGAGGATGTCCAGGAGCATTGTCATGAAAATGCAGCTTTTAGCACCTAACAGGATCATTTAAATGGAGAAAGGAAAGGGGGATGGCGTGTCAGGGATGGATGAGTGGAAGTTAAGAACAGATGGTGAAATGGAGGTTAGAAAAAGTAAAGTAAGGAGAGGGAAATAAGATGAGATGAGATGAAATGAGATGAGCTGGAGCAGGCAGGCAACAGAGAAAAATTTGAAAATGTTCATAAATTGTATGGAGCAGAGAAAAAAAAGAAAAAAACTAAGATAAAGAAAGACAGGAGGGAAAGGAAAGGATGGAAATAAGAAAAGTAAAAAAGAAAAGTGCTGTGTGTGAGAGAAAAATAATTTGGAAAGTAACATAATGGAGATAAGAGAAGAAAAAAGAACAAGAGAAGAGAACATAAGAAAATTATAACGAAGCGAGAGAAATAAAAAGCTAACAAAATGAGAGGTATAGAAAATATAAAAAGAGGAGAAAATAATAGTTATGAATGACAGGAGATACATTAGAAAGTGTAAATCAAGAAGAATTAGGGAGGGAAGGGAAGCAAAGAAAATGTTAATGAGAAATTGAGAACAAAAGAACAGAGAGAAGAACTGAGGAGAAAAAGGTTTAAAAAAAAAAAAAAAGATAATAAAGGGATAAAAATGGAAATTGAACATGGGAGTATGTGTTCATTTTTATTATATACAACACTGTTAAATATGTATTTTTTAATGACTAAAATATATTCATTCATTTTCCAATTAAAAGACAATTCTGACAAGAATTCTGCCTGCAAGACAAATCACTGGTTTATATTAATGTGCTCATTCTAATATACGAGGGCCGTTCAAGTTAAGCTGACTAAATTCCTTGTAAATGAAGGTGTAAAATCGATTGACATTTACAAAAGACAAGCACAGCTCATGAGCTGCAGTAAAACATTTGAATAGCACAAACATTTTAAAGGCAGCTGTACATCCATGAATAACAATCCTGGCTCGGGTGGCTCGGAGCCCACTGTAGTCATTCTTATGAACATTCCTATAAAAATCCATGCACTTGCACATTACAGGAACTTAGCTGGTACAGTTCTTACCACCCTCCCAGCTGTTTCTACATGTTTGGCCATCAAAGGAGTTCATGGGAGGCCAGTGTTTCAGACATGATGCAGGCAGTTCATGAGGAAAACTTTCTACCTTAATCGTAGATACAAGCACTAGTGAAATTCTGGTATTAGTGTATTAGTAGGGGATTATATTGAGAAAAAAGGTGTTAATTATTCTCATAACTCATAACTGTGTTCCGTTCTTCAGCACAATCAAAAGTCCCCCTTTGGCTTGAACACCCCTTGTATAATTATTTCTATAGTAACAACTTACATGGGGAATGTGTATAGTACACATAAACATTATTATTATTATTATTATTATTATTATTATTATTATTATTATTAATAATAATAATAATAATAATAATAATAATAAAATAATGGGGTTTTGTAAGTGTTTACTTCCATAGGAGAACCAAAACAACCATGTATTTTTTGTATTGTGACATGAAGTCAGTATCAGTCCACTATAAGTAGAAGGTGGTTTGTTGTCTATATTTCACCTGATGTAAAAGCCTAATATGACAAATTTCGTTTGATAATCATTTTTCTACTTTTCCACATAAAAGAGATCTGGTAACCATGCCGAGTACAGGTTCAGAGGTCCCTGCCCTTCAAAGCACACATTTCCATGTGTTTAACCACAGATCCTTTACTAAATGTTGGATTTATTCCACCGCAAACAGAATCAAATACACCCTCTTGTTTTAAACATGACCTCCTTCCTTAATCAAAGACATAATGATATGACCTTTGACCTGCTGCTTTAACTGAGACACTTTTTTTTTAACAAACTCTGCCAAGTCAGATGTATCTTTTATAACAGCGTTCAGATGTTAGGAAGCAGGGGAATTTGCACTAATTATGAGTGTTGAATTATTCAACACTGAGAGCTACAGCAGTGTAAATGTCAAGAGTAAGAACAGGACATAACTCCGCTCATGTTCTTTTTTAAAGGGGTGTGGGTTTCCTTCTTCCTCTAACACACACATGCATGTAGGCTACCCACCCTTCTCTCAATATGCTTTAAATAAATTCCTGCATTTCCCTAATTAGCAAGCTTCTCAAAGGGAGTCTCGCTGAGATCACGGAGTTCTTCATTTACACCAGAGGTAGTGCTGCTAAAGCAGAGGCTGTTTGTTAACAAGAAATGTCCTCATTACATGTATCACTTTTCATTAACAAACGTCATATGTTTGCAATTTGTCAGACCCAGCCAAGCACATCACAGTGCAGTTTTAAGAAATGTCTACCCATGGCTCACAAATTAATCCAAAGTTTCTGCAGAACTTGTACAACATGATAGGGGTAATTATTACATTTCATCATTAATTAAGTAAACACATAACAAAAATATTTTATCATGAGTTTTAAGGAAAAAAATACATAGGTATGGTAAAAAAAAATGAAAATCATGCTGATAGCTCTTTATGTTTATTTCACTTATTCTACTGGTATCTTTGGAGTCCAATGCTAACCAGATAGGTATACATTCTTTAATCATCCACAGTTGGCTTAGGGACCTTGGAGCTGCAAGGTGGCATAGCACCAACGTATTATAAGTGACAAATTTATTTATACTCGTACCCAGCGCACACCTGATCACTCCCACTCTTATCAGCTCACTTTGTGAAGTCTTGCCTTTCCCGGTATCAATAGCTTTTATATTTGTTTAATATCCTGCATACATTAGCCTACTGGCTGTTGATCTTTGTCTCTCCTGATTTTGATTCTGACTCACAATTTCTTATTCGTTCAATAAACAGCTTGCAACTGTGTTTTTTTAGGAAACAGATTTTTCCTAACTGAGACAAAAGCAATTCTATTCCAGCTGACTTCTCTTGATATGCAATGAAAAAGTTCCTTTTATTTCTCCTTACAGTAAGCTTAGGGTAGATTTTGGATAAAACTCATTAATATATAGGCAGTTGAAGTCAAACTTGGATGTGTGATGGAATTTCGCATTAATAATAATAATGAATAAAGACTTCAAACACAGTACGATTATGAGAGTCTTAGTAAAATATTTGAATAGTGTAAATGTTCTGGTCCTGGTCAAGGTTGCTCAGAGCCCACTGTTGTCATTTCCATGAATATTCAGCAAGTGGAATGCTCTCAGGAAAGGAACAAAAATAACCAAAGGCATTCTGTTTTTGCAGGACAATGTGTGACTTCATACTGCCCACTGCACCACTTGTACATTACAGGAACTTGGCTCGGAGTTATTGCGTTTATAGTCTTGACCTCGTTTCAAATGATTTGCCGTTAAGAGTTCCAGGGAGGCTGGCGTTTCAGATGTGAAGCAGGTAGTATGATCATGGCTCCGGTGTACTGAGAAAACTTGAAAACCTTGATTGTATCCAAGCACTAGTGAAAAACTAAAATAAGTGCATTAGAGCAGCGGTTCCCAAACTGGGGGGCGCGGAATGATTTCAAGGGGTCGCAAGAGGGATTAAAAAAATTATAATTGTAATTATAATACACAATTTTCAGTATTACAAGTAAATACTATAAATAAATATTTTCTGATTTGTAAAGATATTACTGATTGAGTGTGAGTGTTTAAATTGAGTGTTAAAAAAAAAATCCGTGACTCAAAGATATGACATCACTGTGCAGCGACTGGCTCACTAGTTATTGCTACAGCGCACAACTGCACGTGAAAACCGCAACTGCCGAGATGGATAAATTTGTTATTCGCAAATCTAAAAATGTTAAGGAAATTGTTTGCCTGAGTCATCGGAACAATGTACATCGACCAAGCAAAAGAGCAAGACCCCGACACACCAAAGTAGGAAACGTCGGAAATAGGAGGAAGATTTCATAAAGTGCAGTATCAGTATTCACCAAGTTGCGGTAGCAACCAAATACACGAGTTGTCCCGTGCAGCAATGGGATGTACTGCTTCAATTTGGATCTACATATTTGTGTGAGCAGTCTTTTTCCGCTGTTACATATATTCAGTGACTTGCAAAAGTATTCGACCCCCTTGAACTTTTCCACATTTTGTCACATTACAGCCACAAACATGAATCAATTTTATTGGAATTCCACGTGAAAGACCAATACAAAGTGGTGTACACGTGAGAAGTGGAACGAAAATCATACATGATTCCCAACATTTTTTACAAATAAATAACTGAAAAGTGGGGTGTGCGTAATTATTCAGCCCCCTGAGTCAATTTTTGGAGAACCACCTTTTGCTGCAATTACAGCTGCCAGTCTTTTAGGGTATGTCTCATACACATCTAGAGACTGAAATCCTTTCCCTTTCTTCTTTGCAAAACAGCTCCAGGTCTGTCAGATTAGATGGACAGCAGTTTTCAGATCTTTCCACAGATTCTCGATTGAATTTAGATCTGGACTTTGACAGGGCCATTCTAACACATGGATATGTTTTGTTTTAAACCATTCCATTGTTGCCCTGGCTTTATGTTTAGGGTTGTTGTCCTGCTGGAAGGTGAACCTCCGCCCCAGTCTCAAGTCTTTTGCAGACTCCAAGAGGTTTTCTTCCAAGATTGCCCTGTATTTGGCTCCATCCATCTTCCCATCAACTCTGACCAGCTTCCCTCTCCCTGCTGAAGAGAAGCACCCCCAGAGCATGATGCTGCTACCACCATATTTGACAGTGGGGATGGTGTGTTCAGAGTGATGTGCAGTGTTAGTTTTCCGCCACACATAGCGTTTTGCATTTTGGCCAAAAAGTTCCATTTGCATGACCAAAGCACCTTCTTCCACATGTTTGCTGTGTCCCTCACATGATTTGTGTCAAACTGCAAACGGGACTTCTTATGGTTTTCTGTTAACAATGGCTTTCTTCTTGCCATTCTTCCATAAAGGCTAACTTTGTGCAGTGCACGACTAGTTCAATTCAATTAAATTTTATTTATATAGCGCTTTTAACAATTGACATTGTCTCAAAACAGCTTTACACAATCAGAAGAATTATTTAAGTTTGTATAGAATGTGAATGTGTATGAATCAAAATGGTCAGATTGTCCCTGGTGAGCAAGCCGCGGGCGACAGTGGCAAGGAAAAACTCCCTGAGATGGTAATAGGAAGAAATCTTGAGAGGAACCAGACTCAACAGGGAACCCATCCTCATCTGGGTGAAACAGATAGCAGGAAATTATCTGCAATTATACAGTGTGTTAGGTGGCAGGCAATTCAGCTATAATAGTTTATGTTAATTGATGTTAAAATGGAGTCCAGGTAGTTATTGGAGACTCCGATAGACTTGTAGAAAATTCCAGTCCTGAACTATCGAATTGTCCTCAGAGAAAGAGCTGCCAACACCAGTCGAGGCCAGAACCATCTTCTAAGTAGAGAGAATCAACCCCAGACACCAGACGCATCCCAAAGAGACACACGGGACATCTATGTGACGAGATCTCCAACCAGAAGCGGTGCACCAGGATGGGTCAGACAGGTCCGGAGGGCAGAGGGAGGCTGGATCACTGGCAGCTCAGGAATGACATGTGTACCTCGACAGAGAGAGAGAGAAAGGGGGAGACAGGGGGAGAGAGGACAGAGAAAGAGGGGGAGAAAGAGAAGAAGAGGAGAGATGGCAGTTAGGTATTGGTCACAGTCACAAATGTATAATGTGAATGTATATTTACTGTAGAGTGCAAGCAGGGACTCCAGCAGGACTAACTATGACAGCATAACTAAAAGGGAGAGCCAGAAGGAAACACAAACATGAGGGCTCCATGAAATGTAAAGCAAACAATCACCTCACCGTCAACAAACCTGAGTGATCAAATGAGTGAGAAAGTGAGGAAGACAGCGTCTAAACATACCAGTTCACCATAATACTCTACGTCCATGAGTCCCCCAGATCTGCTCTTTTACCTAAGGCAAATCTATTTATAAAAATGCTTGGCTAAATAAATAGGTTTTTAGCCTAGACTTAAACACTGAGACTGTGTCTGAGTACCGAACACTATATGGAAGACTATTCCATAATTTTGGGGCTTTGTAAGAAAAAGCTCTGCCCCCAGCTGTAGTTTTCATAAAACGCGATACTGACAAGCAGCCTGCATCCTTTGATCAAAGTAGGCGTGGTGGATCGTAAGACACTACCAGTTCGCTCAGATACTGCAGCGCGAGACCATTTAATGCTTTATATGTCCAGAGTAGTATTTTAAAATCAATGCGAAATTTCACAGGAAGCCAATGCAGTGAAGATAGGATAGGGGTGATGTGCTCATATCTTCTGGTTCTAGTGAGGACTCTCGCTGCTGCATTCTGGACTAGCTGAAGCTTGTTTATGCATCTAGCTGAACAACCAGACAGTAAGGCATTACAATAATCCAACCTAGAGGTGATAAAAGCATGAACTAGTTTTTCTGCATCGTTTAGCTACAGTATATTTCTTATCTTGGCAATATTTCTGAGGTGACAGAATGCTATCCTGGTGATATTATCTACATGAACTTTAAATGAAAGGCTGGAATATATAATCACGCCAAGGTCTTTTACTGTTGCACTTGATGGAACAGAAAGGCCATCTAAAGTTACGGTGTGATCTAAGATTTTACTCCTAGCTGTATGCGGTCCTATGACTAGAACTTCTGTCTTTTCCGGATTAAGCAGAAGGAAGTTAATTAGCATCCAATTTCTTACGTCCTGCACACATTGCTCAACTTTACTAAGCTGGTTTTTCTCATCAGGTTTTGCTCAGACATATATCTGTGTGTCATCAGCATAACAATGAAAACTAATACCATTCTTACTTATGTTGCCCAGAGGAAGCATGTAAAGGGAAAAAAGCAGTGGGCCTAAAACTGAACCCTGCGGAACACCAAACTCCACTAGAGAACATGCAGAATAAACACCATTTAAGTCAACATACTGATAATGATTGGTTAAATAGGATCTGAGCCAGAAGAGGGCTGTACCCTTAATTCCTACTACATTTTCTAATCTGTGAAGAAGAATAGCATGATCAATGGTGTCAAAAGCTGCACTGAGGTCGAGTAATACAAGCATAGTTACACAACCCTGATCAGAGGCCAATAGGAGGTCATTTACTGCTTTAACGCGTGCTGTTTCTGTGCTGTGATGAGGCCTAAATCCTGTCTGATACAGTTCATGTATGCCATTTCTACGTAGATATGAGCATACCTGCTCCTCTACTATCTTTTCCAGCATCTTAGAGATAAAGGGGAGGTTTGATATTGGCCTGTAATTGGACAGCTGACAGGGGTCGAGGTCAGGTTTCTTAATTATTGGTTTGATAACTGCTAATTTAAAAGATTTTGGAACATAACCAATGCTGAGTGAGGAATTAATTATTCTCAACAGCGGTTCTGTTATTACTGGTTTAAGAAAATGTGTCGGTATAGGATCTAATATACAGCTTGATGAATTTGCAGAAGAGATGAGTGAAATTAGTTCATTCTCTTAAAGGGGAGTAAAGTATTCTAGGTTCCGATCTGACATGGCTAGGTTAACATCTGCATCAATTCCACTGTTCGGTTTTAATGCCTCAATTTTATGCCTGATATTTACAATTTTATTATTAAAAAAGTTCATGAAGTCATCACTATTGCATGATGTTGTTGTGGAGATTTCTGTAGTGGTCTTATGTCTGGTTAATTTGGCTACGGTATTAAATAAAAATCTAGGATTATTTTTATTTTCTTCTATAAGAGTGGAGAGATACATTGATCTAGCTACACTAAGAGCTTTCCTATAGTTCAGGATTCTCTCTTTCCATGCTATTTGAAATACTAACAATTTAGTTTGACGCCATTTACTCTCTAATTTCCGAGTGGTCTGTTTTAAAGTGCGCGTGTGATCGTTATACCAGGGAGCGAGTTTCTTATCTCTAATAATTTTTCTTTTAGCTGGAGCTACATTATCTAAGGTACAACGAAATGTCGACTCTAAATATTCAGTCGCCTGATCGAGTTCTGTGGGGTCAGACGGTGATCTAATCGAAGTTGGTAACTCTGGGAGATTACTGATAAAACTCTGTGTGGTAGTTGATGTGAATGTACGTTTAATACAGTAGCGCGGTGCTGTGCGTACATTATCACTGTGACACACTTGAATTGAGACAAGATAGTGATCTGAGATCATTTCAGACAGTGGAATTGTGAATACATTTCTTATACTTAATCTGAAGAATATTATTAAGTCTAAAGTGTGACCTGCTTTATGACTAGTAGTTGTCCTATGGACAGATTCCCCCACCTGAGTTGTAGATCTCGGCAGCTCGTCCAGAGTCACCATGGGCCTCTTGGCTGCATTTCTGATCAGCGCTCTCCTTGTTCGGCCTGTGAGTTTAGGTGGACGGCCTTGTCTTGGTAGGTTTACAGTTGTGCCGTATTTCTGAATGATCGCTTGAACAGTGCTCCATGGGATGTTCAAGGCTTTTGTAATCTTTTTGCAGCCTAAGCCTGCTTTAAATTTCTCAATAACTTTATCCCTGACCTGTCTGGTGTGTTCTTTGGACTTCATGGTGTTGTTGCTCCCAATATTCTTTTAGACAACCTCTGAGGCCGTCACAGAGCAGCTGTATTTGTACTGACATTAGATTACACACAGGCTGAATAATTACGCACACCCCACTTTGCAGTTATTTATTTGTAAAAAATGTTTGGAATCATCTATGAATTTCGTTCCACTTCTCACGTGTACACCACTTTGTATTGGTCTTTCACGTGGAATTCCAATGAAATTGATTCATGTTTGTGGCTGTGATGTGACAAAATGTGGAAAAGGTCAAGGAGGCCGAATACTTTTGCAAGCCACTGTAAAAAATAAATACAGCTCACGTCATGATTTCGAAGATGATATGCGGGTAGCTGTATCCACCATCAGGCCACGAATGAAGCTTTTGTGCTGCCAAAAACAACTACACCCTTCCCATTGAAAGGTAAGCCAAAATTATTTTGATGTATAGTAAATGTACTCAAAATACTGTGAACAGCTTGTTATGTTTATTGCTTATTTTTCATAGTCGTGAGATCTTGTCGATCTTCAATTAGGGGTCGCTGGCTTGAAAGTTTGAGAACCACTGTGTTAGAGTAGCAGGGGATTATACAGAGAAATAAAAGTATAAAGGAATTTAAGAAATTAACAACTGATACATTAATAAACATTTAATATACAGTGCATCTGGGAAGTAAGAGTACTTTTCCACATTTTGCTATGTTACAGACTTACTACAAAATTGATTTGGAATAATTAAATTGATTATTTTTCTCAAAATTCTACAAACAATACACCATAATGACAACATGAAAAGTTTGTTTGAAAAAAAAAGTCACATGTACATCAGTATCCACAGCCTTTGCCATAACACTCAGGTGCATCCTCTTTCCACTGATCATCCTTGAGATGTTTCTACATCTCATTTGGAGTCCACCTGTAGTAAATTCAGTTGATTGGACACTTTTAACAGTTAACAGTGCATGTCAGAGCACAAACCAAGCCATGAAGTCCAAGGAATTGTTTGTAGACCTCCAAGTTAGGATTGTAGGATTGAGGCACAGGGGAAGGGTACAGAAAAAAAAATCTGCAGCACTGAAGGTCCAGGTGAACACAGAGGCATCCATCATCATAAACGGAAGAAGTTTGGAACTACCAGGACTCTTCCTAAAGCGGGCCAACTGGCCAAAGTGAGCGACTGGGGGACTGATTCATATGTCAGGGAGTTAGACAGGGAGGAGAACCCGATGGTCACTCTGAAAGAGCTCCAGAGTTTCTCTGTAGAGAAACACATTGGCATGATCGGGTATTGTTTGTAGAATTTGTAGTAAAATAATAAACTTAATCCATTTTGAAATATGGCTGTAACATAGCAAAACATGGAAAAAGTGAAGCGCTGTGAATACGTTCCGGATGCACTGTATTAGTAAGTATAGATCTAATGAATATATGAATGTAAACCATTTGAATTACAGTCATAACATCTTTCAGGCCCATGTCATTATACATTATTAATCAACAGCATTATATATTAGAGTAAAATAGTGCTGATGTATAAATCTTTTCAACAGACAATCAGTGAATTTTTGCTTAAATTTATTAAATCTATTCATCAGTTAAGAAGGTATCAGATAGACAGATTCACAGAATTTCTTCACCCTGTCTTTAATCATTATGCTTTTCCTGGCTTGAACAGCCTTTGATCAAACTAATGATTAATATTTTCTTGTATACTATTAATCAATGTATGTGAGTTCTGAAACAACTGGATTGGTTATTATTATTATTCCCTCTTTCTATAGTGCTTTTTCCATTCGAGACATATGAGAGATTCATACAATAGTTTCAGCTGAAGATAAACATGAAAAAAAAAAAGTCCAAATCTGCTGTGTTTTAAATAGCAGATTGATATCACCAAGGTAACCAGATGGTCTTGTTTCTTTTTTTAATAAACTCTGTTAGTTTCTACTATGCATACAAGTGAAATGAAGTACATTCAGTTACACTACCAATATCTGCTTTTTTTTACTTAATCAGTTGTTTTGACTGAAACTTATGCCTCAGAAAATATTTCAAGTCTTCCTTAATGTACATCACTCAAAAGTTTGGAGTCTGTGTTCTAAATAATAGACAGCTTCAGTACACGTAGAACACAAATCTTTTAAAGGTTGAATGCAGCCACTTGATACCTACATGTAAGCACCGTTTATACCCATGAGGGGGAATATAGATAGACAATGCATATGATGATATTTTAAATGATTAATTTATTTTTATATTCATTATTTTATTTCTGTCCAAAATATCTCCTTTCAGTACACCTACAACATTCTCACTAATGTATAGTGTATATGTACACTGTATATGTCCAGTAATGTGCAAAAGTCGCGAGCCACCGTTCATTACTTCATATTTTATTTCCAGACTTTCTTCTATATTTTTTATGTACTTTTGAGGAATAGTTCTCCAGGCTTCCAGAAAGACTGTTTTTGGCTCCAGTCCCTGTACCTGAGCAGTTTGTATATTATTTGTTAAGCTACACAGTAACCTGTAAATCATTCAGGTATAAAACCCATCTAACTTAAGGCATGAACTAATGAGAGATAGGAGCAGATGATGACAGATGACCAGGCTGGTGATTAGTACACTGATGTCCTAGGCTGATGCTCAATGCTGAGTGATTGGAAAAGACAAGAGGGGAAATGAGGTTGCTGCAAAGGTTGTTACATAAACACAGACTTTTTTTATTGTATCTTTAGTAACTTTGCAGCATGGCACAGGAAAACATTTGTTCACAGTTCTTTAATTTAATTGATTCACTTTCATTTAATATGAAGAAATTAAGGTTGGCTTAAGACATTTGCACAGTACTGTAGATGAAGGCATTTTTACCTAACAGTGTGAAGCTCTTACCTTCATGTAAGTATGTAAAGATGACTGCATTCCAGACAGTGCCATATGCAGTCTGTCTTTGATCTACAGTATAGGACTACTGTGAGCTGATGACAGCTGGAGGTGTGAATCTGACAGAGAGAGAGAGAGAAAGAGAGAGAGAGAGAGATACTGGTCAGTAACCCAGAACCTTAAACCTCTGAGCTACTGCTGCCCCTGATACTTGATACCTATTTTTCTTTCCTCCACTATTCTGTATAAGCTGTAAATAAAATTGCACCTTAAAATCCAAAGAGATCATCAGTTTCTGAAGCTTGATCTTTGTTACTTTAAGTGTTTAATGCTAGTCAAGAAAGGCATTATTTGGTTGTCTGTTACAGTATGTATTCTGGTGTCAGCGGAATAATGTTAAGTATTACTGTGACACCCTCATTATACATCATAACAAAATACAAAACTCAGACAGCCTGGAGGGAAATATCTCACTCACTCATCTTCGTGTATTCAGGGTCATGGGGACCTGGAACCTATCCCAGGAGGCTTAGGGCATGGGGCAGGGTGCCAATCCATCGCAGGGCACACACACTACGGACAATTTTGGAACACCAATTAGCTTAACCTGCATATCTTTGGACTGTAGGAGGAAACCAGAGTACCCAGAGGAAACCTACCATGCATGGGGAGAAACTCCATGCACACAGAGACAGGGATCGAGCCTGGGCAGGAATCGATCCCGGACCCTGTAAGTGCAAGGCGACAGTGCTAACCACTACACCACCGTATGTTGGAAGGAATATATGTTTTCTTTCATTTCCAACAAATGAGGTCATAATTACTAATCTGAAGAGTTAGGACCGTCTACCAAATGACACTTTTTTGAATAACATTCCCTTGCCAAGCAAGACTAGAGAGTTTGGCAGTGCATCCAGCAGACAGTTTCATCTTTCATTAGGCTTCCTTTGTCTTCTTGTAGCTCATCCCCTGTTATTAACCCTCCTTTCTGCCACAAGCCCTGAGAGCAAACAGTTTTGGTCTTTCATAAGCTCTCAAGCAAGGTGCCGCCAGCTACATGTACTCAGATCTAATCATATTCTTTGAGAAGTAGCTACTTCAAAAACTTGAGTGCTTGCAAAATATAACATGTCTTCCTGGCTGATCACATGGAGTGATAAGTAGCGGAAGTCTGACGTTTATTAAATCACATTGCCCCATATTATAGAAACATGTCATGCTAATTGCTTTACTTGATTTAATATAATGTGCATCTGGTCTCAGCTCTGTTCCAGCTAGACATGTGCTTATCTTTACTTTTATGATACACCATGATGTTCATTATATATTCATTTCTAATTCATTATATACACTGTGTTCCAAATTATTACGCAAATGATATCTTTTTCTGATATTCAGAAATAGTAAATGCAAATGACAGTCAATATAATTTTCTAGTCATCAACTATTAGGGTTTAATTTTACAAACCTCCTAATGATAACAATACAGTATTTATTTTAAAAATAAAAAACTGAAAACATACTGTTCCAAATTATTATGCACAACAGAGTTAAATCATTTTATAGGTTGTAAAGAACTGAAAATGGTATTTTGTTGAATTTGCAGCATTAGGAGATCATGTTTACTGAAATCAAAAACATCCTAACAGGGCATGTTACATTTTAACATAGGACCCCTTCTTTGATATCACCTTCACAATTCTTGCATCCATTGAACTAGTGAGGTTTTGGACAGTTTCTGCTTGAATTTCTTTGCAGGATGTCAGAATAGCCTCCCAGAGCTGCTGTTTTGAATCAAACTACCTCCCACCTTCATAGATCTTTTGAGGATTCTCCAAAGGTTCTCAATGGTGTTGAGGTCAGGGGAGGATGGTGGCCACACCATGAGTTTCTCATCTTTTATTCCCATAGCAGCCAATGACGCAGAGGTATTCTTTGCAGCATGAGATGGTGCATTGTCGTGTATGAAGATGATTTTGCTACGGAAGGCACGGTTCTTCTTTTTGTACCATGGAAAAAAAGTGGTCAGACAATATACTTTGCAGAGGTAATTTTCACACCTTCAGGGACCCTAAAGCGGCCTACCAGCTCTCTCCCCATGATTCTGGCCCAAAACATGACTCCGGCACCTCCTTGTTGATGTCGCAGCCTTGTTGGGACATGGTGGCCATCCACCAACCATCCACTACTCCATTCATCTGGACCATCCAGGGTTGCACGACACTCATCAGTAAACAAGACTGTTTGAAAATTAGTCTTCATGTATGCCTGGGCCCACTGCAACCGTTTCTGCTTGTGAGCATTGATTAGGGGTGGACGAATAGTAGTTCTCCCATTCTTCCTGACAGAATCGTTCAAGCTCAACCAGGTTGAATTGGCGGGGTCAGTTTACAGTGACTCTACGCAGAGATCCTACAGTATATTGGGGTCAGGTCCTCTGTTCGGTTCGGTTCACACCAGGATACCAGTGTTGTTCTGTTGTTCTGGTTTTGGTGAATTATCAGCTGCAGATTTATCAGCTGTACACTGAATTGACATCTGGTGACTGTGGAGGCCATTTGAATACACTGACCCCATTATCATGTTCAAGAATCCATTTTGAGACAGTTATAGATCTGTGACACAATGAGTCCTCCTGTGTTCATTAAAGGGATGGACATGGTCAGCAACAATCCTCAGGTATGCTGTGGCATTGAAACAATGCTCAGCTGGTATTAAGAGGCCCAAAGGTACTTTACATCAGCAGCAGCAGCCTGAAACATGATACAGAGTATGATGGATGTTGTTTATGCAACATTTAGACCCCATCATCCGAATGTTGCAGCAGAAATCAAGAATCATCAGACCAGCATTCTTCAGAGATGCTCCAGCATATGTCAGTAACAAGACATTGTGAGTTATTGTTGCCTTTCTATCAGCTCTTGATTGTCTCGACCATGTCTACATGCCTAAATGCATTAAGTTGCTGTGATGTGATTGGCTGATTAGATATGCAGTATGTGTTAAGAAGTAGTTGAACAGGTGTACCTAAAGTAGCCGATGAGTGTATGTGTGTGTATATAGAGCTCTGTGACTGGGATTGACTCAGGATTCTCTGTGTAAATGACCAGAATAAAACTGATACTGATGATATATGAATTAATAAATTCTTCAGCTGAGGCACTCTTTTGAAGACACAGTTAAGTACAGAGAAATAGTTTATGATATCATAATATCGAATTCTTTGAAAATGACATGTTTGCAGCTTTTAAATGACCAGACATTCTAAATAAATTAGCATGAACCAAATGCAACTTCTGTATTTATACTGTCTACCAATTTAGATTACACAAAAGCTGCACAAGCTGTGTGCCATGCCAGCTTCTGTTAAATGGAATTTAAGCATTATGCAATGTCATGGTGTAGAGATAATACACAGGAGTTTAAAATTTTTCACTAACTGTGTACCCTGAAGTATTCTTTTCCGCATGTTACAGCAATTTGACACTAATTATACTTTTTCTTAAAAAAAAAAAGAATTTATAACGAATGATATGTGATACTTTATCCATTTATAGCTTCATTTGGGAATTTTCACAAAAATAAGTTCTTGAAGACATGGAGAGAAAATGCAGTGAGAAACCACAAAGGATTTTCAGGAACAGCTTTAAGAACTGCTGTCAGAAGTGCTGACACTTGCAGAATTCCTTTTTATCAAATGTGAAACAAATGTTTCCTTACAGCAAGCTTCACCTTGTTTGATGTTAAATAAGATGTTTTTTCAAGTTGGATTTGAGTTATGTGCATGTTCATCACATAAGACCTTGTGGATGAGTTGTTATTGTAGAAATGATAACGGATTAGAAAATGGCATTAAGATAAACTTGTGATTGCCCATGCAACTGTGATTTTTAAGAAAGTTAATCAACATCAGCTGATCAATCAATCAGATTAAAGACTTCGGGAGCACTGTGGTGTACAAACATGCCTATTCATAAGATATAATTGATGTGCCTGTGCTGGATTCATGGATAAATTTAGTCCTACTGACTGGAAGGTTGTGAGTTCAAATCCAAGGATTACCAGGATTGTCTTTTCTCCCACCCGTCTGTTTATTGGAATAAACATGTTAAAAAACATGTAGCTACATGATGTTTCCAAACAGACAGATGCAGTATTTCCAGAACAACCCATCAGTACATTATTTGGTCTAGGATTTTCTGCCTGAACCAACATTTCCCACTGTTAATCCTTACCACTGAAAAACTGCTCCCATATCCACATGCAGGAAATCTTTTAGTCATAAAGTGCCTCTGATCTTCAGCCTGGTAGGAAAAACCCATCTATGGGGCCTTATCTCGCCCCTGGGCAGCTACTACTGAGCAAACACAATTAATGTGAAGCGTGCTGGACCACTGGGATAACAAAATAAGCCAAACATCTCACATTTTCTGCTGGAGTTAAAGCTGCTAGGAGTCTTAAAGTCCAATTCATGTTTCTTCAGGGGACAGAGAGACACTTTCTGAAGCAAATCATGACATATTAGTGGTATACCCAGATATACAGGCACATAGACTAAAGACGATGAATTCACAGTAATAAGTAAAACTACTGCAACACACTAAGTAAGTGTCAAGTGACACTAGCGTTTTATATATTCATTACATAACTGTGTGCACACACACTTGTACACACACACATACTGTACACATCCTTGTTTCAGGAACCCATAGTCACAATACAATTACCTATTCTATTCTTCTCCAAATTTTCGAATGTAAACCACACACATGCACGCACACACACTCATAGACAATTTAAATGAACCTTCAAGAAATTTGATTGCTTCTTTAACACAGTTGCCTACTTTCACCAACTCTAATTGTGGCTGAAGTAAAACAGCATTAGTGCTGCAAGTTTCTGACTCAGAGGCAGACACAGAACACCTTATCATGCTTAAACATAGGTCTCAAACATCAAATTACAGGATTGAGACTATACAAGCAACCATGCTTTCATGTCTATAGAGTGTAAATCAAAGAAGCGAAACTGTCTTAACCACAATTTTGCCAGTGAACAAGCCTCAACATATGTAGTACCATAAAAGCCAGAGCCATGTGAGGGTCAGACTGCCAGCGGTTTTCAGGAAATAGCAAAGTCTTTAGCCTGTGTGTGTGTGTGTGTGTGTGTGTGTGTGTGTGTGTGTGTGTGTGTGTGTGTGTGTGTGTGTGTGTGTGTGTGTGTGTGTGTTTCCAAGACGAGTGAAGAAGTGATGTGTAATTGAAAGAGAGAGACCGTTTCCATGAAGAACAAATTCCATCCAGTCCACGTCTAATTCAATCTACAGTATTCTAAAATATGGATTGAATAAAGAAGCCAAGATCTTTGGCTTATAGCATTTCCATTTCACATAAGTCTGCGAAAGCTGTACAGACCTGGTTCAAGGCTTATTGAGCCATCTTTGAGTTATAATTGAGCATTTTGCTTAGACCAGAGCTACCATCAGTATAAAGTGTTCTGTAAATCAATAAGGTGGTCAAAGGCCTAAATGAAGTGAATAAGACTATACCTTGGCCTCATTTCGGCTTATTATTACTGTCCATATTAACTTTACAACTTCCTGCTTTGTCTCTTTGATGTCATGAACTGTAAGAATGAATTTTGTCATGCTTCATCACAAAGTAGTGTACTCTGAAGTTTCTAATGAAACATGCATACAGTGTTTGTATGTTCAGGGGTTGGTAACCCTCTTTTAATTTTATGGGTTTTCGTGTAAAACATAATAAATAATAATCAGATTGTAGCA
This sequence comes from Channallabes apus, assembly GCA_030522415.1. Classification (NCBI taxonomy): domain Eukaryota; kingdom Metazoa; phylum Chordata; class Actinopteri; order Siluriformes; family Clariidae; genus Channallabes; species Channallabes apus. The sequence continues at coordinate 13,152,168 of CM060119.1, forward strand.
GGCCATAGTATTAGCAAGCATATAAACATGTATACTACTACGTGAACCCCCACCCACCACCACCACCCATTGATTCAATAGCTTGTAGATCCTTAGCAGCAATAACTTGAAGGAGTAATTTACTTTATGACTTTATTAGTCTCTCACATCGTTGTGGAATAATTTTGGCCCATTCTTCTTTACAACATTTAGGTTTTAAAGCATTTGCTTATGCACTGTTCTTTTATGGTCCGGCAACAGCATTTCAATTGGGTTGTGGTGTGGACTTTGACTAGGCCATTCCAAAACCGTGATTCTAATCTTTTTAAGCCATTCTGATGTAGATTTACTAGTGTGTCTTTGGATCACTGTCTTGTTGCATGACCAAGGTTTAGCTGTCAGACAGAAGGCTTCACATTTGCCTCTAGACTACTCTGGTATACAGAGGAGTTCATGGTCGACTCAATGACTCCAAGGTGCCAAAGTTCTTTGACTGCAAAACATGTCCAAATCAACACCCCGCCACCACCCTGCTTGACAGTGCTTATTATGTGTTTCTGATAAAATGCTGTTTGTTTTTTTGCCAAACATGGTACCAGTCATAAAGGCCAAATAACTACACTTTGGTCTCATTGAGATGGAATGCAGAAGGAAGTTTGAAGAAACTCGTTTGAGATATTGCTGAGAACCTCCTGAATCCATGCATCCAAATGCTCTATAGTATAGCCCTACAGGAAAAAAAAAAATCACATGGAGTTAAGATATGAACTTCATGAAGACCATCTATGAGGTCTGCGTTGTCCCAGTCAACATCATGGAAAATGCTGGTCCACGCACACACAGTAAGAGCAAAATGGGGTGGTGCACCAATTCTATAGCCATTAAATATAGACTAGTTACTTTTCACCCACCCTGTATATGGAAATAGAACAAACCCTATTTTAGCATTTGGTGGATCCAAAGCTTCTTCCAGATGACGATAGTGCAAGACAAAGTAATCTCATATACTCTCTCATATACACACTAAGAGAACGTGTTACACAAAGCTATTGTAACACTACTGCATTGCACCATGACACTATGATATTTTTGTTTTAGTATTTGTTTATAATGTGCTTTATTTTCTATCACAGTAAAAATCCCCAATGTTGATTTAACACCTTATAGTGTTTTTACACAGATCAGACATAACATTCACACCATATAACATTAACACTGATTATTAATTATACACCAGTAAACTAGTAACAGAATCATGGGCATCCAAGGCTTATACTGTATATTCCTGCAGGGAGCAAAGGCTAGCATGTCTGGTACGATCCCACAGAAAGTCGAACGTAGCACAAATTGCTGAAAAAAAGTTCATGCTAGCTATAACAGAAAGATATCAGAACACTCTGTGCATCGCAGCCTGCCGTGTATGAGGCTTTGCAGGCAAAGTGTTCAGGGTTGTTGTTTCTGTCCTTCAGGTTTCAGTCCAGTTGGACTCATATGGACTTTAATTGTGTTAAATAAACACTGGGGATTTCACTCTGTAGTAATGTATTGTACTTTGTGTATAAGATAAGGCAACATTTAAAAATTTATTTGAGATTGTAGCAATTAGATCAGGTGCTCATGATTCATGCAATTCAATTTCAATTCTACTTTACTACCACTGCATATATGTACAGACCACATTAGCCAACAGTATGTTCCTTCTCCATGTTTTTACTAGTTTAATTAGATTTCTGTAATGCCATAATATAATTTTTATTCTATGCTTTGATCTCCCAGTTACTCTTGTTAAAACTTTTTAGTATAAACTATGAAATGATTGAAACTACTTTATATATTATTGTCATTACATTGTCTATTGTCTATTTGAACATTACATTTATGCAGTGTATGTCCTTTGAAGGTTTTACAGTTAAAACGGTAAGCAAAACTATAATTTCCTTACCGACATTAACATACATAAGATACAGCGTCCATTGGATTCCAGTTCATTATACAGTATGGCACTGTGCCACACATGCGTTTGATTTTATAAAAGGCTTATCCTTCTAAAATAAGAGTGACATAATTTCAACCAAAATGACAATCTCATTCTACATATACAGTGCCATACTGCGTGGCCACTACCAACTCCACCTCCATCATCAAGTTTGCTGACGACACCGTCGTGGTCGGACTGATCACCAACAATGATGAGTCGGACTACCTAGAGGAGATTGGAAATCTGGAGAACTGGTGCCAGAGGAACAATCTCCTCCTGAACGTCAGTAAGACAAAGGAGCTGATAGTGGACTTTAGTACAAAGCAGGAGAGGAACTACCAGACCCCCGTCATCAACAGGAGCCCAGTGGAGAGAGTGGTCAGCTTCAGATACCTCGGTGTTCACATTACTCAGGACCTGTCATGGTCCTATCACATCAACACCGTGGTGAAAAAAGTCCGGCAGCGTCTGTACCACCTCAGACGCTTGAGAGACTTTAGACTGCCCTCCAAGGTGCTCAGGAACTTCTACTCCTGCACCATAGAGAGCATCCTGATGGGAAACATCACGACCTGGTTCGGGAACAGCACCATGCAGGACAGACGAGCTCTACAGAGGGTGGTGCGATCAGCCGAGCGCATCATCCGCACTGAGCTCCCTGACCTACACTCCATCTACAGCAAGCGGTGCTGGACTAAGGCCAGGAAGATCATGAAGGACCTCAGTCACCCCAGTAATGGACTGTTCTCTTTGTTGCGTTCTGGGAAGCGATTCCGCTCCCTAAAGGCCAACACAGAGAGGCTGAGGAGGAGCTTCTTCCCGCAGGCGATAAGGTCTCTCAATCACACCTCCACACAGGACTAATAACATCTTTTTAAGCTCACAACACTGACTGGACAATCATGGACACATTCATACACACTTGCACTAAATATTTATACGTCTGGAGAATTGCACATGTGACTTTCATTAGTCACCTTTCATGCATATTTGCACAACCACGGTCACTTTAAATTCTATATATATATATATATATATATATATATATATATATATATATATATATATATATACTCCCCCCCCCCCTATATTTCTATATTTTGCAATATTTTATTATGCCCTTATTGTACAGTTAATTTTACTAGTTAAATTTATTTCTTTAGTATTTCCTTTGTATTTATTTTACGTACAAGCTTTTATTTTCTTTTTAAGGTCACTGGCGGTCGTGTAAGCATTTCACTGAATATTATACTGTGTATGACTGTGTATGTGACAAATAAAATTTGAATTTGAATTTGATTTGCAGATATGGTGCATTTAGTAAATCTTATCCCGAGTGCATGGTGGAAAATTTTACCTGAAATGTGATACCAGTCCATGGTGTATGTACCAGGCACACACATATCCACATTCGTGGCAATTTAGTATACCCATACTTTCAATTTTATTTGTATAGCACTTTTAACAATTGACATTGTCTCAAAACAGCTTTACACAATCATAAGAATTATTTAAGTTTGTATGGAATGTGTATGAATCAAAATGGTCAGATAGTCCCTGGTGAGCAAGCTGCGGGCGACAGTGGCAAGGAAAAACTCCCCGAGATGGTAATAGGAAGAAACCTTGAGAGGAACCGGACTCAACAGGGAACCCATCCTCATCTGGGTGAAACAGATAGCAGGAAATGGCCTCTGTTGTGCAGTCGGGTGTTACAATTCATCCCAAAGGTGCTCGGTGGGGTTGAGGTCAGGGTTCTGTGCATGTCCCTAAAGTTCTTCCACATCAACTTTAGTGAAAAAACATGTCTTCACGGAGCTAATGTTGTGCACACAAGCATAGTCATCCCAAAACCTTTGTACAGTGTCATTTGTGTGTTTGTTTAAATATACACTCCAGAGTGTTTTGCAGTTTAAAATTATAAAATTATTTTGGGCAGCCCCATAGTTTATGTGGTTACAGTTCCATGGCTAACGCACTGTGACACATTTAATCTGCAATGACACCATCACCAGCTATCACTGCTGAGCCACACCATGCACCTCATGCAACATGTGAAGTAAGCACAGGGAAAGTATGATTGAGAAATCACAACTGCACTAAACAGCGCCTCAGGACCACAGCTGTGTGAACACCCTCACCACTGACCAGAGCCAATCAGTGTCTAAAACAGATGCTTGCCCACATCAAGAACAAAACCAGGAAAGTTAGCATTCACCCTCTGGCCAGTCTGAGCACCCATGCAATTATCAGATGGAAAAAGGGGTTAGAAAAAGTTAAATCTAACACCCTAAATTGGTCTTTAAATCCCTTTAAATCGGTTGAACCCTAACATACATGAATTCCTATGTAAACAGTTACAAATAGAGGCCCTTGAGAGGAAAAAAAAAAAAAAACAGAGAAGCTTTTAGCAACCCGTCAAACCTGAAAGTTGGTTTACCATAAAAAAAAATTACGAAAATAACACAATAGAATGTATTCATCTGAATACAAGAATGCATGTGTACATTATATGATACCGTATATATATGTTCTTGTACATAGTCTTGTCCATACTCTTCCCTACATACTCTGTACATATCTGATTCTGATTCTAGGTTTTGGCTCTCACATTTTATGGTTTGTCATAAAATTAGATGTAAGATGAAAGCCAGATGATACTGTACAAGCATGCTCAGAGCAGCCCAATGTGTAAAATAGCAGATGATATTGACATAAATAATGACTGTCTGACTACAGCATAGTTGTTTAGCCAACATTTGTACATTTCCGAATAATAGTATCTTACTATAAATTACAGTACAAGAAATGTATTGATCTGGGCTGCAAATTTGTAGGCCAGTAGCTTTTGCATCAGTTGGATACAGAACACAGTGAAAAAGAGATGGATACAGAAACACACCTACTCACATATACTTTTACCAAGAGGTCACTGTATTCAATTGAATGCCTTTATTGCCGTTATATTGTGCCAAATACAACTAATTTGGAGAGCTGCTCCAGCAGACATATGCTCCAGCAGACCTACACTTAGAAACATAAAACATACAACATAAAGCTATGCATATGCATATGAAAGTGATCTATCTATAATATGTGTAACTAACAATGAGGTTTGGTTTAAAATCACACAATTGTAACAAACTGTGTCATTGTGCATTTTTCATTTCATATCCTGAACAGTAGAAGACAGGAAATATGGACTTTATATCGAACTTTCAGTCTTATAGCACACAGATACCCCAAGGACTGATTTGTTGTAATACTATCTGATATGACCCAAATCAGGAAGGGTTCCCTGGTTACACTGGTTCCTCTCAAGGTTTCTTCCTGTTGTCATCTCAGGGAGTTTTTCCTTGCCACCATCATCAGGGACAATCTATGCATATCTCCTTACATTTTGTTCCATAAATGTTTAAATCTGCAAATTTGTTTTGCGACAATGAACACTGTTAAAAGTGCTATATAAAACTGAATTGTATTTAATTTCCTTCTAACCTTTTCTTCATCATATGCAGGATATATATTCCCTTGTGATTCTGAAAATGTGATTTTGTTAATTAGGCTGAAACATCTGAGATTTCTGGGGGGTAAGGGAGGAGTAAGGGAAAGATGATGTCAGCTAATAAATAATAACTATTTATCTTTTATTTATTCATTTAAATAATAACATTTCATTACAGGAAAGCCTGTGGTTTCCAGAACTCTTTTCTTTTCACCACCCCTCTACAGGGGCATGGGAAGTTGAAATGGGACATCTAGGCCTTAAGGCTCTTCTGCTACATCAATCACCATGCTCCCTACATAACTCTTTTATCTTTTATCTTCAGGGTCTACTCACTTACTTCCAGCGTTAGATATTGTGCCAATAGACTTAGGCTACGTTTACACTGTCAGATAAATGTGACCCAATTCCGATTTTTTTGCTAATATGTGACAGATATCGGATATGTTCTATGTCCGTGTAAACAGGAAAAAAACGCATGCATTCCGATATTTCGAGATCGGTTTCTGGCCTCCTTCATATGTGGAAATAAATCGGATATAAATCAGATATGTGCTAATGTGATTGTCGTGTAAACAGACAGATCGGATTTTCTGAGTCGTTGTGTTCTGTATGTCATTAAAACTGCGACTTCTTTGCGGTTTAATGATGTAATGTTATTCTCCGGTGGAAGCGCGTGTGGAATTATAACATTGCAGGTGACATGGAAGAGGAAACGCACCCCACACACACAGCCTTGTGTTAATGCTTAATTTGGGCTAAATAACATTAAATAATCGGTATTTGGTGAATGAAGCATATGCACAGGCTGCAATTATGGCGTTTTTTTTCTCCTCCTCCGTTTTAAACCCATGGTGACGTTTCGCGAACTTTGCATATATAGCAGAGCTAACGTTAAGCATATTTCACCTTCGTCAATCTTGGCTAGTGTGTAGCGCAAGAACCTCCCTTTAAGTATGCGTGATGAACGCATGAGTCATACTTGAAAGAACGTGTAAACAGACGGTCAAAAAATCCGATATAGGCAACAAATCAGAATTGGGCATCGAGACCTGCAGTGTAAACAAGGCATACTGTTCTTTTGCACAATTATTACCATTTGCACTTTTGTCATCACTTTATTTCACGTATTCTTATTAATTTTATTTTGTTGACTTTTTATATCACTTGTGACTCATATACTTTTATATATTCCTGTAGTTTAGTATTTCACTAGTAACTGTGGTACTTTTATTAAAGTAACTTAATTAAGCAGCTCTCACATTTATATTGTGTCTACTGACTATACATATGCTCTGTAGTGTGCAATCACCTCTACAACCCTGCCTTTGTGTTACTGTCATCGCTACAAGATGTTTGAAATTTCGTTCAGAATGAATAAAGTATCTATCTATTTATCCATCCATTCATCCATCCATACCTCCCTCCCTCCCACTGGCAAGTGTACTTAATAACAATGATTATCAGTTATATACCATTACCCTGTTAACAGGTTCTTGGGCATCCAAAGCTTAGGGAAGCATATGGAGAGCAAAGGCTGGCCCCAGGAAAAGCCTACATTATGTAGCACAAAATCCTGAATAAAGCAAATTCTGGCTACAATAGAAAGGTACCATAGCACCCAGTGCATCACAGTCTGCTGCATTTGGGACTTAGCATGCAAAGATTTCAAGATTAGCCTTTAAATTCCCAGATATCTGTTTAATTAAGCATCTATGGGATGGGCTCGACAAGAACGTCAGATTCATCCATCATTAATGTTCCAGTATTCATTCATCATTAATGTTTGCATCCCCTCAGCAAATCCTCTGAGATCAGAGCTGCCCAGTCAGTATAAGGGGAAACTACATGATATTGGGCTTAATGTTTTGAGTTTTAATGTTGTGGCTGATTCACTCACTCATCGTCTATATTACTTTATCCTGTATTCACATGGGGGGCCTAGAACATATCCCAGGAGACTTAGGGCACGATGAAGGGTACACCCTGGACAGGGTGCCAATACATCACAGGGCACACACACATGCACTCATTCACACACTGCAGGCAATTTTGGAACGACAATTGGCCTAATCTGCATGTCATTAGACTGTAGGAGGAAACCGGAGTACTCAGAGAAAACCCAACAATCACAAGGAGAACATGCACACAGAGACAGGAATCAAGCCTGGCCGAGAATCAAACCCAGACCCTGGAGGTGCAAGGCGACAGTGCTAACCACTACAGAAAATGCCAAAGATTTGATCATTATCAGCTTTTTCCAGGCCTGTGCCACCTTTCCATTGATTAATGGAGAAAAGTGACGTATATGGTAACTATTTAATATGAAGAAGCAACATGAATAATTTTTTATTGGTATAGTAAGTTCTCCCTAATATCACTGGTCCATATTACCTAATGTCTCATAATACCTGAATCTTCAGCATTCATTTGAACATTATTAGTATTCTGAATGTATTGCGAGAGTCGATTGAGAATTTTTTTACTAGGAGCCAGAACATTGTGTGAAATGTTTTGCAAAGCGTGTTTAAGGAGTGTGTAATGAGTAAACCCTTGTAAATGTGTTTAGAGTTTAGTGCCAAAGGCTTAGGCAAAACACGTTTGAGCTTCAATTATTAAGCATCATGTGCCAGGGAGCAATAACAGTGCATACGCAGTGAAGAAAATCTGTAACTGAATCCAAACACAGCTGTGTCAAAGCACATGCAGAACTCCAGCACCTTCAGTGGCTCCTAATTTTTCAAGAAGTCACCGCAGAGTCTGTGCGCTAGTTGGCTTGATGTGTGTTGCTGACAGGGTATGGATACAGAGAGGGAGAAATGGCGGGTTGTTAGCAAGGATAGACAAGGGTACCGTTCTCGGAGGGATGAGCAGGCAGTGATGCAGCACAGGATGCTAGTTAGCACACGGCAGTGTGTCATCAGGTGGCAGGAGTTGAAGCAGATGAGCCCCTTACGGTGATGAGCCCTGAGATTCATGAATAAAAGATGGAGTCTGAGAGTGTGTATGTGTGAAAGTGAGAGGGAGAGATAAAGAGTGTGTGTGTGTGTGTGTGTGTGTGTGTGTGTGTGTGTGTGTGTGTGTGTGTGTGGAGAAGGAGAGGGAAAGCAGTTGTAGTAAGTGTGCATTTGTTTGTGTGAGAAAGGAAAGGAAGAACAGGTCAGTGTGTGTGTCCATGGCAGGTATAGACCATCTCACCACATGCTCTGTTAGTGAAAATATTAGTAATATTAATTTAAACAAAGAGACCTCAGTGTCTAGAACTGGGAAGACTAACACACATATCGTCTGAGACACGTGCAACCAACCAACCAACCAACCACATATGCTGCTCATACTGTGTAAAGAAATATTGTTTTTGCCCTAATCTGCATACATGAGCTCACAGATGCCCATGATTGACTAGTGTCGCCATGATTGACAGGGTGGGAGAGTACAGCTCTCCCACCCTAATAGTACAGCCCTAATAGTACACTCTAATAGTACAGCCCGTTAGGCAAGGTTAGCTGTAGCACTATCAGGACTCAAACTCCTAAGGAGTTTTATAGCTAATATACTAATTAATAATATAATCCCTATATATAAACCTTGTATCCAGTGTAGTATTATGCAGTTTACCCAGAAGACACCCACCAAGCACAGGGAGAACATGCTAAATTCACACATACAGACCAGGGCAAGGTTGGAACCCCCAACCCTGGAGGTGTTGGAGGGTGTAAGGGAAAAGGTGCCAAGAAATAAGCCATCATGCCAATATTAAAGCTAGTATATAAAAAGCTAAATTTATCACTCGTGTAAAAGCAAACAGCGTTATTAGAGTGGAGGATTGTGTCTCAGTAACATTCACATCAGGAGATGAGACTCGAGTTGCTGATGTGGGTAATGCCTATATTCATAGTGATTACTGGTGTTATTTTTATTGCTATTTTATTTATACAATATTTAATTAAATGCTTATTGAACCAGTAAATAACCTTTTCTTCAAAACAATAAGTGTGCTGATGTCTTTTATTAGAGACAAAGATTTTGAAAATTTTCTAATTTAAAGGTAACCTGGTTTAAAATGCAAGGAACCGCAGGCTAAAGAGAAACATAATTCATGTTCAATAAGTCTGTAATTTTTAGAACTTTTACAAATCTAACTTTTTTTAAAGGTCATCTCAGGCCAATAGGTTATGAAGGCTAAAGTCACGATAAGCACTGAGTGTAGGCATGGTATTTTTTTATATACAGTTAAGACAAAGAAATATAAAAGGAAAATAGAGAGTTCTAGAGTGTCTGTGTGTGTATGTACAGTATGAAAGATAGAGAAAGAAAATGGCACAGAGTCAGAGACAGAGTGCATATGTGTGAGAAGGTAAATGAATGAGCCCGAATTTCATTTGTAGTCCAACTTCTTGCACATAACTTCTTCTTATGTGCAATAGACAGAGGCGGAGCATGTACAAGGGGTGTTCAAGTCAAGCAGGGACTTGTGATGACACGTCTAATGAATTAAGGTGCAAAACCAGTTGATATTGTCATGCACACTCGGTCCGCGACCGGCACTAGGACCCGGAAGTAATACGATCGCGATCCAGGAAACATAAAAGGAGACAAGATGGCGCGGAACATCGCTGAGTTATTGAGTTCGCCCATGTTGTTTATGACACCTCGCCAGATTTTTCGTGAGTACTCACTTTCTTGAGTTTACTTCCAGATTGAGTGTGTGTCAATAGGACGCAGGATAAATTGTTTATGTCCCTTGCTCCCCATCCGAGAGACTCCTTAAAATAACTCACGTGGTTATCCTGCCTACTCGCGTTGCTTCTGCGTTTGGGTTTACCATCCACCCTACAAAGGGCTAACTGCTAACTGCTACGTCTTCTGATCAACCCCGGTTAGCTCCTGACAGAATGAGAGCGGTGAACCCAGCAGATCACTCGCACCTCTGTGACGTTGTGAACCGCCATGCCGAGCTAATCGATAAACTAACCAGAGAGATCGCGACTCTTTGCAGGAGCGTCCGAGACGTCGCGGCCTTGCTGTGCAGACCTCCTGGGGAGACGCCGCGCTCTGGATATCCTACTACGAGACACTGGCTTCTCAAATTAAGGACGAACTTGCCGGACGAGAGCTTCCCGCCACACTGGAAGGGATGATCCAGCTCGGCCTCCGGATAGATCAGCGCCTACTCTCTTGTCCGAAGCCAGCCCAGAGGACCCTGCCACCAACGCCCACGTTTTCCTACGCAGCACCTCGACCACCGACCTCCTTCACCCCCGCGACCACCGGACATGTCGGATCTCCACCTCCTGCCGTGGTTGACACGGGACCCGGGGAACACATGCAATTAGGATGCGCCTCCCTAACCGTGGAAGAACGCAAACGTCGCTTCCGAGAGGGACTGTGTGCCGATTGCGGGTCGGCGACATGCCACCGAGCGATTTGCCCTCTCCGGCCGGGAAACGCTCAGACCCTGTGAGAGAGGAGAGAAACTCATTGGGCCCTCTCCAACTCTCCACCACGACAACCAACACCATCCCTCATCTCACGTCCCTCCAATTTGGCCACAAACGGGTAGAAGTTCTGGTGCCGCAGGTAACTTCATTGACTCCTCCTATGCCAAAGAAATGGGGGTAAAAATCGAGGTATCATCTGTCGACGGTTGGCCCCTTTCTTCTAGCCCCATCATCCACCAAACTCAACCCATCACTCTCCTCATCGACCAACATCATGAACAGCCCCAATTTCACCTCACCTCCATTTCCTCACCTCCCATCATACTCGGCTACCCATGGTTACTCCAACACGACCCCCTCATTTCCTGGACACAGAACCGGATCCTACAGTGAGGGCCGACCTGCACCGAACTTTGCCTGCAGGCTCAGGCTGTGACATGTTCCAAGAAGTCCAAGGCCCCCGACATCGACACCAACGCTATACCCACCGCCTATCAGGACCTGGCTGAAGTGTTTTACAAGAGCCGCCACCCACCTTCCTCTCATCGCCCCTATGATTTGGCGATAGATCTTCAGCCAGGCTCTATTCCCCCCACGGCCATCTCTACTCGCTGTCGGCCACTGAGACACATGTGATGGAGGAAGACGTCTCAAGCACCCTTCGCCAAGGTACCATCCGGCCCTCCTCCTCGCTGGCCGCTGCCGTGGGGTTCTTCTTTGTGAAGAAGAAAGGAGGTGAACTTCGCCCGTGTGTCGACTATAGGGGGCTCAACAAGATCACCGTTAAGAACCGATACCCGTTGCCGCTCACCAACTCAGCCCTGGACGCCCTCTCTGGTGCCACCGTTTTCACAAAGTTGGACCTCCGGAGCGCCTACAACTTGGTGCGTATCAGAGAGGGTGATCAGTGGAAAACGGCTTTCATTTAAAGAAATTTAAAGAAGCACAGTACAGTGATGAGACTTTCAACTACAGTAAAACATTTTCCACTGTTTCCAGGAGTTCCTGGGAGGCCAAAATTTCCAAGCATTAGTGAAACACTGGGATAAATGTGAAACACTGTGAAACAGTGAAACACTGGGATAGTGTAGCAGGGATTTATATAAAGAAATCAAGGCAATTTTTACTCTCATAACTGTCTCTTATTCTGCACAATCAAATGTCCTGGTTTGACCTGAACTCCCCTCGTATATAAGTGTGTGAAGAAGCGTGCGAATGTGTGATAGTAAGAGACAAAGATAGACTGAGCATTCACCCTGCGCACTTTAGTTTATATATTACTAGCAAATGCGTATCCGCTGGCTCATTTTCATCTCAATCGTCTATGTTGCTGTGCTGTTCAGGTGCTCTTGAGTTTGATAGGCCAAGCTAGAGGTGTTAAAAATAGAGAAGGGATGACCTCCTTCTCTCACACCATTACTGTCACATCCCACAGCAACCTCAATTGCAGAGTTCTGCTCTTTCATTCACTTCAGACATTTACATGTAGTTATTAAGAAGATGCAATGATATAAAGCATCAAAAGAGTATGTAGAGCTTAGAATCTAAAAGACATTCATACTAATGCTGGTTGGTAGAACTGTTAGGTAAGTGATAACCTAAAAAGATACATTCAAACCTAAATCCCATCAATCATTCATTGATTCACTAATTTATTTATTCATCTTCAGTAACCTCTTTTTTATATAGTGGGCTGTAGTGGAGCCAAAGTCTATTCCAGGAACACTCACCTCAGGAAATCACTCTAGCAGGAACACTAGTCCATCACAGAAAACAAATGCTCTACCCCTAAGCTATAACCTCAAGAATACTACCACTAAACCATCATTGCCAATGCAGCATGCATTGTGGTACATCCAGTGCTAACCATCGCACCACAACTAAAATGCACTTCCCGTATTACAGTCACATGTTTGACAATATAACATACGGTTTTTAAAGGAATTTACTTACAGTCGCATTATGTAGTATCATCCAAATGAGGACGGGATCCCTTTTGAGTCTGGAATTTTTTCTTGCCTCTGGTTTACTCATTATGGATAAACTGATACACATATACATTTATTGATCTGTACATTTTTTAAGTTAGTTCTGTAAAGTTGCTTTGTGAAAATGTCCATCATTAAAAGTGCTATATAAATTAAATTAATTTAACTGAACCACAAGATCCTCCCAGGGCAGAAACTTGCTATTAAGTTTCTTTTTACAGGATCTGTTCTGCTTGATAATAGGACAGTGACTTAGTAATTAGCAAGGTAATGTTGAACATCCAGGGTTGGGGGCTTCTAAACATACCTCTGATCATGTGTGTGTATGAATACTAGTTTACTATAGAGTGCAGTAATTACTATAGTACATAGTACAGTTTACTAAGGCATGTTATTAATTACTATGGTACATACTACAGTTTTACTTCCCAGGGAGGTGTCATGGGCCAGGGGTAGCTCAGTGATTAAGGCATTGGACTACGGTTCGGAAGATCCCAGGTGCAAAAAAACCCCACAACCACCAAGTTGCCACTGTTGGGTCCTTGAGCAAGGCCCTTAACCCTTAACTGCTCAGTTGTGTAATGAGATACAAATGTAAGTCGCTCTGTATAAGAGCGTCTGCCAAATGCCTAAATGTAAATGTAAATGTCTGTGTTTCCTTCTGGATCCCCCTTGCCGTAGTCACTGCTTGCATTGTGCACTAAATATACTTTCACCTTATACATTCTGTGACTGAGACCATACCTTACCGTTATCCCTCTTTCTCTAATTTTCTCTTTTCTCCCTTTCTCTCTCTCTCTCATTGTTGAGCTGCACATGCCGCTTCTGAGATGTCAGTGATGCAGGCCCTCATCTGCCCTCTGGACCTGTCTGACTCATCCCGGTGCCTCGCTTCTGGCTGGAGATCTTGTCGCATAGAGGACCCATGTGGTCTGCTTGGGATGCCTGTGGTGACTGGGGACAGTTCCACTTTACCATGAAGACGGTCCTCGCCTCGGCTGATGCAGACAGCTGTTCTCTGAGGACTTGTGACTGCCATTGCTCAATAGTTCAGGACTGGAGTTTCCTACAGCTTTGTACTTGAGCCTCCAACAAAGAACTGGACTCCATATTACCTTAAACACATTTACTTTTACACTGAACTTCCAGCTGCCTATCACACAGCATGACTGCAAAACAATTCCTGATAGCTGTTATCACCAAAATGAGGATGGGTTCCCTGTTGAGTCTGGTTACTCTCAAGGTTTCTTCCTATTGCCACCTCAGGGAGTTTTTCCTTGCCACTGTCACCCACAGCTTGCTTATATGCTCATTCTGATTCCTACATATTTTCTCACATTTTATATACATTTGCATAATTTTCTTTTGATTCTGTAAAGCTCCTTTAAGACAATGACCATTGTTTAAAGTGCAATACAAATAAAATTGTCTTGACCTCTCTTGACAGTTTACTACAGCATGTTATTAATTACTACAGTATAGTACATACTACAGTTTACTGCGGCTTGTAGTAATGACTATAGTAAATACTACAGTTGACTATGACGTGTAGTAATTATTATTGTAAATATTACAGTTTACTGTGTTGTGTAGTAATTACTATAATATAGTGTGTAGTCAAATAACATAATAAATACTATTCTGCAGTAAATTACAGTTTACTATAGTAAACTATAGTATTTTTTCCTATGGGGAAAATGGGTGAATGAAAGCAGTTAATGCATCTTGCAAGTATGATTTAACATGAACAAAACATGTGTTACCATTAAATATGATTTTAAAAAGTTTTTTAAAAAAATGATGACTGCCTCAAGCCAATTCCCTGCACTGAAATAGGCAAAAAATTTAAAATTCCTATATAGCATAAAGTTACACTTGCTAGCCAAAATTCCGAACAGAAAAATGCTTTTTTTTATTCAAAAGCAATGTTTAATCCACTCCCAGCATAAAAAAAAGTTTAAAGGTCCAACAGTGGCATCCACAGGATTTGAACTCATAGCCTTTTGCCCAGCCGAACAAAACACTACACTACCCCAAACAAGGCTTCCTGCTCTGATACACGCATCCACATTACAGGCCAGCCTGAGACAAATGAGCAACGGTCTAAAACTGGCTATGTGGCACAGCTGGCATCCTTCCTCCATACTTCTGACAACACATTAAAGGAAGTTGAGCTCAATGGAAAACACAAAGTAATAATAATAATAAACCTCTGGCTCTGCTTCAGAGATCTCGCATGATCTTTTGCTCCAGCATTGGGCAGCGTTCCAATCCAGGAGGCTGAGTTTCTCGGACCAGGGGCATATGTTCTGAATTTGGATGAAGCACTTGTCAGCTCTTTTCCAGCAAGAGTGCTGGAATTGTTTCCTCACAGTGAGGTTTTATGAGGGCCGGTTTGCATGTTTCCATCTGAACCCGATCATTAAGGCCCGTTCACTGTGCGGTTATTATCAAGCAACGCCGGCAAATTTTCTTGCAGTCAGTCTTTCCATGCTCAAACCACATGACACTTCAACTACTGCACTTAAGGCTAAAATATAAAACCAGCCCTTGGAAAATACTTTTGACTCGTAGGCACTTTGGGTTTGTCAACATCATGACTTCGCTGTTTTGTTTCTTTTTTTATTACATGAACTGCTGTGACATAACTATGGTCGTGTTTGTGAACCCAATGATAGCATGTAGCAGCTGTTTTTCTTTGTTTTGTCCTTAGGAAAAGCATCATGAAAACTGCATAACGATATTATGATTAAAAAAAAGAAAAAAATGGGTGAGATGGAAGAGTCAGTGTATAGATGATAAAATAAACTGCAAGAAAGAGTTACAGGAATTAAATGTTTTTGGAAAAGTGATGAACGTGCCAGTCTCGCCATCCCTGCCCCTTTCAATTCTGTTTTTAATAAACACTCATGGAGCTCTCCATACAAGTCAGATGAGTCTATAAATATCAATATATCTGGACACATAAAAACATACAGAAATGTCACACTTTTTCAAATATTAATTTATTTTCTATCTGCTTGCAGAAACACCTGTCACACTAGGTTATACTACCTTCAGGTAATTTTCCACATCAATGTTTGTAGGAGCCCAAAAACCTTCAGAAGCGTCAAATTGAGCTGATAAAGTGACGCTGTTCAATACTCGATTGAAAATGAGCATAGTCGAATTCACACTTTATCTTGATAGCTTGATACCTAGAATCCAATGTTAGTAGATTGATTATCTGTCTCTCTCTAATAGTGTGATGTGATTTCCATTCATTAGCACATACAGTAACTGAGGCAGCACAGTGACCTAGTGGTTATCACTATGACCTCACGCCTCCAGGGCCGAGGGTTCGATTCCCACCCTGTGCTTGGTGGGTTTGCTCCGGTTTCCTCCCACAGTACAAAGACATGTATATTCAGCTAATTGGTGTTTCCAGGGTGTACCCCGTATTGTGCCCAGAATCCCTGCGATAGGCTCCTGTAGAGCATAACTCCTAAGCTACATTACTTATGCTGCGCTACCTTAAATATACATCCATTAACCCCTTTAAGCCTGTTTTTAGTTGCATGAAAGTAATAATTGTTTGCTTAACTACAGTATGTCTTCAACCATTGATGAATTTTCTTGTGAAAAAGCTGTAACACCATCTTTCTATCTATCTATATGTTCTACTACTTTGTATCCACACATTCAATCATTATTATTAGTTATTTACTTTCTTGTTTACATTGTCGAAATATGTTTAAAGTAACAGTTTGGTCATAAATGTACAAAAAAAGCTGGTATTGGTGTTTAGTGTATTATTTCGTGTTGCAAGTGGAGGCATATGCGTACTATTTTTGCATTGTAGAAAAAATATGTGTGCCTTACATGACATCATTGCACTCAGTGATATTGTTTGTACATTCATTCATGTATTCATAACATTAATAATAATACTCATAATATATCATAATAAATGTACTGTATTAAAATGACATACAAATCGCTTATCCTTATAAGAATTATAAGGTACAATAAGATTTAAGTCCCTTCTGATGTCAATTCCAAGTGTCATATCTTATCCAGAAATTGCTGCAAGCCTCCTTTGATTTAACTAGTTAACCAGGCACATTCGAGTATTGCTCGTGACTGGTTTGAACATAAACCTGCAGCACTCCGGCTGTTTGCAAATCAGATCGGACACCGCTGGTCTGATTCTACCATCACTTTGGGCTACGGTTCCTACCCGGATCTGACGCTCACGTAGAGTGATTTTTGGGAATTGTGTAAAATAACCACTCAATAGCATTCTACATGAAGAAGTTCAGCATGCTTAGATTACCATAGCGGCAAAACTGTTCTACTAGAATGCTTTCATTAATTCATCCTTTCTAGAATAAGAGTCATTCAGTTGTCTCATGTATCTTCAAGCTCAGTGAATGTTTTTTTCTCCACATATCCCAGTTGGGAGGTTGGGCTCAGAGCATGTAATAAGAGCACAGGGTCAGTCAGGATATAGCGCCCCTAGAGCAGACAGGGTTATGGGTCTTGCGCAAAGGCTTGACAGTGGCAACTCAGCAGTGCTGAGACTTGAACCCCTAACCTTCCCATCAGTAACCTAGAGAATTAACTGTTAGCGCCACCACTGACCCACATGCCCTATGCTTTTTCATGCCTCCTGTATCAAGGTCAAGCAGCACACAGTAAATTCACAAATATCCAAAGAGAAATAAGACTTTGTTCCAAGTAACAGTCAGTATAAGTAGTTTGGTTTTACTGTGACATACTACCACGCCCTAACACCCACCTGGACTAATCAAACCCCTTCAATACACCCACCAGCATGCAACCACCACTGCACTTTATAACGCTGCTATGACACCTTTTACTCCTGTTCTTGCTGCTACACTTTTCTCCATATGACA